>JASVEL010004395.1:87500-362162 GCA_032618575.1 Nicotiana noctiflora
TACCCCCGGGAATCTTTTCAAACCTTAGTCAGGGCTACTTGAAGATCCTTTCATCTCTTCTTTCTTTGTGTTGAGAGAGAGTCGCCAAAAGGCTCATTCCAGGAGTGAAAGAGAACCTGGCTTGCTTAGCAACCAAAGCTAGCTTACTAAGGAAAAACCTGTTAATGGGAGACCCTTCTTTGCCGGGCCGGGTACTTCTCCTTTATCCCTTGCCTTGCTTTTTTGCTCGGCCACTCTCTGTTCTTAAGTAAGGGTTCCCCTCTCTCAAAAAAAGAATATGTTAATCGTTACCGATACCAGGCAGAGTTGCTTTTCCTTGCTCCAGAGGAGATTGGTATTGGTAGAGTCGCATTCAACCCCGTCTTTTTGCCCTTTGGCTGGTAATCACATCGGCCATAAGGTGGTCTATCACCTCGGTTGGGGAGAAAAGCTTTTTTGTTGTCGGAAAATCCCTCTCCGCTTTATTAAACTCTTCTCTTAGGCGAGAGCTCACTCAATCCCTTTTTAAACTTTCGCAAAGCTCTCCTTTCCTTAGAGTGAGTTGGTTTTGAATGAAAGCAGGTTTCATCCTGACTTTCATCGGGGACAGGTACGGGGTCTGGGTCGGTCGATACGATGAACGGGAAATCAAAAAATCTTGCTTCATTGAAGTCCCTCATGGAAGAAGAATTGGCTGATGTAGAAGGCTTATTTGTTATCGTATCCACCACATAGTTTACATACTCAGACAAGCTGACTCCAGCGCCTATAGTAATAGTCATACTAAAGCTAAAGAGATCCCAATAGTCAATCCGCTACGCCCCAATGTTGTCAACGAACAATCACCTTGCCTTACTAATATATGCATTTTTTCGCATTGTCTTCCTCCAACAGGAAGGAGAGCAGCTGATTCTAGGGATGCCCATTTGTCCACATCAAAAGGAAAGGAATCAGTCCGGCAGCAAGAGAGGAATTCCTCTAAGTCGTATCATCAATGTTAATAGCATTTATCGATGCTTCTCCACACTGTCCTGGTCTCACGATGTGGATTCGAACCACTGCTTCTCCTTATTGTCGTGAGTGGGTCTGTCGTCCTCCTCATTATAGTCCTCCTAGAATCCAGAGCATTTCGTCGAAATACATCCTGTCTTTTCACCTTAGTAGTCCTATGCATAGTCAGTACTATAGCCCCAATCATGGCTACTAATAAAATAAGACTAGAAACCAAAAACCAGACGAAATAGTAGGTATAAAGTAAATTGCCCAATGTTTCCAAATTAGTCCAACTTCGTACCTTTCCGGCATAAACCGTATATCTCAGAGAGGTCGTATTTCTTTGGGTTGGTAGTAATGGAATGCTTTCATTATCTAAAATAAAGAACATCTCCCACCAAAAGATCAGTCCAATAATACCACTAACTGGTAAATAGCGCAATACTTCTTCGTGAATCTCCGCTATTTGAATATGGAACATCATAACAACGAATAGGAATGAAACGGCTATAGCTCCTATATAAACTACTGGGAAGATCATAGCGAAGAAGTCGAGACCTAACAAAAGAAGTAAACCTGAAGTGTTGCGAAAGACTGGGATGAGAAACAAAACGGAATGTACCGGATTTTTAGCACGTACAACCATCAAACCAGAGACCAAAGCAGGGCTCGACAAAACAGAAAGTATCATAGTACGTCGTCCTTCCCTGAAATGGAACTTTCATGCTGGAGCAAGAACTAGCATGAAAGTCGATCTATTACGACCAGCGCGGTTGTTCCTATTTCATTTTCTTCTTCCAAGCCCTTCTTAGAAAGCACTCACTGAGTTACTTACGGAATCTCAAATCTCTCTCGACGCCGAGAATTATTTATGTGTCCAGGTCGATTAGAGGTTCGGCTTCCTTCTCCCCCACCTTTTAGCCTTCTGGACCCCTGAAAAAAAAAAAAGAAAGCTGAAATCAAAAAGAAAGAAGAGAAATTGGGCCATCTTTCCCGAGAGAGGCCGCCTTCTCTCAGGCCAGCAGTCTTCTACTTCTAGTCGACTGCTCTATGACGGGCTTCCCTCTTTCCTTGGCTCTGCTCGCTCGTCTACGCTCCGACCCAGCAAGTAATAATTGAAAAACGATGTTTCCTTGCCTGCATTAAGATTTAAAACTTGTCGTCAAAAAAAAGGCAATCAATCAGAATCAAGAAAAAATATGGAAATAGTGAATCAAGATCTAGATGGATCCCTATCTTTATCTCTATCCACGGAGATACCTATCTATATGGAGAGAGATCTATCTATGAATCGGCCTAGACTATCCTCTATCCGGATAGATATGTCCCTATGAGCGACTACGCCGATCTTTATATGTTTTGGCCACGTCCCTTTCCGCTCCGAAGAAGAAGGTTTGGATCTTTCAATCTTATGTCGTGAGGTATGTGACCTATGTTAGGTCCATAAGATACCACAGCTTTTGGTGTTCTATGATTCACCTCCGAATAATGAGTAGGTAGTTCGATCCTTTTTATTTTGATCTTTTTAGTAAACTGATGGGGGGATGCGGAGCAATAGGTCGAATTACTATATAAAGAAGAGTTGTAAACTATAGGACTTCTTGTTCGAGTAGGAATATTTCGGTTTTTCTCGTTCCTTCTCTTCGATAAGAATAGGGATTTGAAATGATACAAATTCCTCTTCATTCTGTTGTGCTCAGCGAAAGAACTGCCTAAGCATACTTTTTCGGATCCAAACTTCTTTGTTCTTTCTAAGTCTTCTTCTTGCATAGAAGAACGCAACTGTTGCAAAAACCGGGATTTTAGTAGTAGGCGGCATCCCCTCTTAGTTTTGAGTAGGCGGAACCATTCTGTTTTGGTTCTTCTCCACGGGTGATCCAGGAATTTTCCTATTATTTTTTCAACTGAGATTTCGATATAGAAGGATCTCTTTATTTCTTCACCGCGGGTTCTCGCATCATTTTCTTGAAAAGATATTATATCACCGTGGGAGAGTTTAAAATGAGTAATGTTAACCATTCCATTATTCACACAAACCCTTCGATGACTTATCGGCTGCCTTGCTTGAGGAATAGTTTCACAAAAATGGAGACGAACCGGGATAACGTCCGATCTTGTTTCTGGATTGAGTAGAAAAGGGATATATGAAGTTCGTTCTCTTCCTCTGTGCATCTCTGTGATGGGTAAATCTCCATAAAAAAGGGACAACTTTCGTGTAGTTTGTGATTGGATGTAACTGTTAAGATTTTCTCTAGAATAAATCTTTCTCTTAATAGATCTCTTCTTGTTCCTCAATCTTCGGAGAATACGGCGTTGTATTATTGTAAGTTCTCTGTTCCAAACATTTCCTGAAAGTAGACGACAAGTTTTAAATCTTAATGCAGGCAAGGCATATCTCGTTGAATCAGTCTTTTTCGCCACATCGCGTATAACGGGAATCGAACCCCCTCCGCTGCTGGCGGGCAGATGTATAATGTACTACTTCGATCCAGCAACTTGTTAGGAGTAGGTTTTGGCTTGCCCCTTTCTTCTTATTAGTCAGATAGGTTTTCCACCCTTTCCCCTTTTAATATAATAATAAGGTAAGCTTCCAAAGCTCCTTTCTTCAGCTGGTGCGCAGGAGCACACTTTCGTTTTCCCCTTTACAAGGGGCTTTCATGAATAGGGATTTCCCGCCAGCAGTCTTCTCTTCCTATCACTTCACTTCGTTCTAGAAATCTGATCTCACCGGGCCGGGCGAAGGGGAAGGAAGAGATGGGTGGTCCGGGAACAACAACGAGAGAGGGCTCGTAGCCCCCCTCTCACTCTTCCCCACGCCTATTTGTTCACCCGAGATGCAGAACTCTTTTTTTTTTTTTTTATGAATAGATAGAGCCATGATACATTCCGAAATATTGTAAAGGTAAATAGACTCTTTTCGCCCCCTTTTCGATGTCTGCCTGAGGACCTATGTTAATGTTTTGGAAAGGGGATGTTCGCCTTTTGTAACAAATAGACCCACGATACGGACTAATATATGTTCTTACCCGTAAGCATAAGTAAGATCTATTCATAGTTGGTCAGTCCCCCACGGCAGGGCTTCTCGCTTTTCATGAATGTGTCTCCCCCTCTGCTTATGTGAGTTTTACCCGCCTTTTACTCTGCTTGCTTCTGACTCCCTATGAGCCCTTACTTTTTCGGGGGGTCGGCGGGACATGGGAGCCTCAGCTCATGCATCGGTTTACCGAAATAACCTCTGCTCTCCCACTTCCTTCTATTCAAAAGGCGAGCAGCCCTTAAACAAAAAGGCCTAAGAGGGTTCTTCTTTATATATTACATAAGCCCTAAAGTAGGTAGCCCCGAAAGCCGAACTCAGCAGAGTGGGTTTTGGCTTGCCCCTTTCTATCTTATTAGTCAAACCTAAACGTCCTTATTTCAAAAAACAGCGCTAACACCCTATCTATAGTAAGGGGCCTTTTCAATTCAATCTCCCACTTGATTTCGGACAGTCAAATATAAAGACTCTTTGTTAGCTCTTCGTGCCTCCTTGACTTCTCAAACTGAACTAAGACTGTCCAACTAGAGTATAGCCGGAAGGAGCTCTTTTTGTATTGAAAGTGTTTTCAAATAGCAATCCATCGCGTCGGTAATAAGACTTAGAGTAAACGAACGATTCAAGCTCCTTACAGAAGGCAGTTCAGCTTGATAACTCGATAAGCTGTATTGACAGAACAAAACCACTCTTTCAAAGGTGGGATCAATCCCAACCTATTCTTCTTAGCCTAACAGTCTATTCGTGGAAGTAAATTATCCAAAAAGTCTCCTTACTAGACCTAACATCCTGTCATCGCTTTCAGATACAAGGAAGTTGGACTAGTTATTAGACCAACTATCTCACGCTCTCTCTCTCAAACCCAGCCAAAGGAGCACATCTAGTTGAAAGACTCTCATTCTTATTTAGAATGGGAAGATCTTTCAGTTCGTAAAAGCTTAAGCTTAAGAGCTTTATCCATAAGTAATGAGAGGAGACTTTTAGAAAACCCTCATGCCTTCTCTGGAGACAGAGATCTTACTGCTACCTCCGAGTCTGACAATCTAGTCTTCTAGGCTTTTCGCTTTTAGAATCCTCTTTCTCTCTGATCCTTCGTGCGTTCTTTATCCTATTCCGATTCGATTTAGCTTTCTTTTAGTTGCTATATCTTTATTTTGAAGAAAGGTGGATCTATAGGGGAAAGGATAAATATATAGTATCAATAAGAAGATAGTTTGATTTTCTTGTTTGCACATGTGTATTGTCTAATCTATGAGAATCAAGCTTTTCCCCTTCCGTAAGCGCATATAGGGAAGTGGGCCCTCGGCTATTGAGAGGACTCCTATTGTCTTTCTTTTATTTACTGGAGTTTCTTGTTCCCGCGCCCCCTGGTACCGAGACCCCCGGTAATCTCTTGCAGGGCGCACAAGGCCCTTAGTCTTACCTCATGCAGTTTCTGCTTTCTTGTTGGCTTGGCGGTGCTTTCCTTCCTCTGTGGAGAGAAGACAGAAAAAGGATGTTTCCCCGCTTTCCGTCCGTCGTGTATTCCCCCTTATGTCTTCTGTAAGAACGAGAGGGATGGGCTCCCCGCTAACACTTTTTCAGATATTCCCCCTTCCAAGGACGCTTTCTCGAGCCTTTTTCCCTCATCCCTTTTGGTTTGGGGACGACAAGTACTTCGTCTCGAGTAGGACACCGGTGATCTCTACATTCACCTATGTAATTTAGAAATCTGCTTTCAAGCAGCTCCGTTTTCTAAGGGAGAGTGGACTAAAAAAAGGAGAAGTGTCATGCGTCATGCTTTTGTAGACCAGCTAGTATACATTAAAGAAAGTGGCTTCCTCAATTAAACTAGCTTCCTCATCTTCTCTTCCCCCAACAACTTCACTCCGGAGGAATCGCATATTCTTAAGCGAGAAGATCAGACTCTTATTATTGAATTTCCATTGTTTGCACGTAATAGCTCATTCTCTATATTTTTTTTATGCTCAATCTTTCTGTTTTCCTTTTTCAGTCTAAAAGGAAAGCGAAGTGACTATCATCGGATAGTCACGAGCGCTTAGAGGTATGAAGTTAAGCGAATCTTACTATCTGAAGGAGCTTAGCTTCTTAAAGGACTCTTAATAAAGAAAGCTTTTTTGAAGAAAGCAATTCAAGTAGGGCTTGAAAGAAGCCAGGCGATCCGATCAGAAGATAAAGAAGATAGACGAGAAGATAAGGGGCGAAGGACTTTTTAAAATCCGATCGGTGTAAACATGATATTAATTAGTCTTTGTCCTTTCTTAAGAGACTCCGGACGCTCCTTGTCCTAAGCCCCAGGCATCCGGTTACCTTTGCGGATCTCCGCCGCCTGCTTTTGCGCTATTGTTACTTACGACGTCTCTTCTCTTACGCAATTCCTGACTAGTCGTAGTTTTTCTAAGGACCGGAATAAGAGGTTTCGGCTTTTCGGGGTATTTAACATAACTAATAATTCTATATTGGAAAAGTTTAAAAATTTCAAACAATTTTGATCGGTATTCAACTAAGGGCCCCGTTAAGTAAGATGGGAGCCAATACAAAGCTAACAAGCGGGAACCCTGATCTAGACACAGTAGGATCAATTGAGTTAGCAAATCTAATGTGCGTACAAGCATCTTTTTCCTTTTATTTTTTAATTTGGCACTATTTAAATAAAAAAGAACCTACAATAAGGTTTTCTTCCTTAAACACTAACCCGGCCAAGACTCACCAATAAGGTAACTCCGCCCTGTGTTTTTTGGATCAAATCCGGTGACAATTCTCCACTCATGTCCTTCCAGAGCTGGGTAAGTGATCTTCAAGGGCATCTCCCCGATCCATTCTTCCCAGCGCTCCTCAATCAGATCCATAACTGCTGTTGCTTGTGCAGGAGTAACTAGAGAACTGAAAATTGCAATAAAGTTGTCAACTAAGAAAGACCGGAAGTCCATGCGAGCCGGGCTGATATTAACCAAAAAGATACCCTCCTCGAAAGGGCCTGAAATCAAAGACCCAGTCAGGGATAGAGTTGAGAATGACATTAAAATTGAACAACTGTGTAGGAGTACTAATAAGTTTTGTAAGGGTATAGTTTATTTAATTGAGTGAAATTAGGCCAGTAGTCTTTCTGAATGTGATAGCTGAGAACTGTGATTCTTCGCTCGATCAATTCTTGCCATCACGCTCTGGCTTTAGCATCTGCCGAGCACATCTAAGCGAAAAATAGAAAAAACTGGATTTCAATTGGATACCCTTTTTCTCTGTTCCAGGTACAAGTCAAGTTGAATTTACAAAATTTAATTCAGTGTTAGAAGTATTCAAATCCATAAATTCACTACGAAACAAGGCCGGAACCAAGCCCTAAATTTGAGACTTTGGAAAACTGCAAATAGTAAACTTAAACTATCAATCATATTAATATTACATCCATCTCCACATAGAAGTGTTGGAAAAGAAAGCTATCTGAGAGGCAGAGGTTGACTATAAACTTCATCTCTCTCTGGACCTCAGGGAGTTTTTCCAGAGCTGAATTGCGCGTGCACTTCTGCCAGAGCAGAATCACGTGTGTACTTGGTGTATAACCTCAGCAGTATCTTCCATCAGAACCCCAAATCGGCAACGAATATGTCCTTTAGACTTTGCTAGAAATGGCCGAACACTAAAAAATAGGTGGAAAACCAGCTTAAGCTGGTTGTACTTTTAAGTTCGTTCAATTCACACAGGCAGGGTGATTGAGGTGCGTGCTTCGCAAGTTTTTTACTTTCTTCACACAACAAAACAAAGGCATGATAGTACTGTACTCAACTGCTCGTGCCGTATGGCTCTTCTACATTCTATAATCTAGAATATGTTCATTCATACCAATATACCTGCTAAAAAAACCAATAAATTTTCAACCCCTCTCACAGTCATCAAACCTGCAACACCAAATTCCTCTCCGCCCTCTGCTCGGCAACGCAATTCCCATGCTCACAGCCAGTTAGAGCAAAAAAATCCACCCCCGTCTTTCTCTTAAAACTCACCTCAGTCTCGTAAATGTCCTTCCCAAATCCTAGCGTAAGGTGTATGATCCGCCGAATCCATTGCTGACTTCACCACGATCGATTAGGTGAAAGGGTTCTGCAAAGTTTGTTTTTTCATACAGGCAGCGTGGTTATAGTACTCATATTGTGCCAGCCATGCAATTCGTACTGCATTGGCAGAATTGCTATACACTCTATAAAAAGAGGCTCGATAAGCCTTCGTGCTCTACAAAAAAAAACAAAAAACAGAAATTTTCTACCAGTGTATATCGAGAAGCCATGGCCCTCCCTGCTCAAATTCTCGACATTCCCCAGCGACTTGCTGAAATTAACGTTGAAATACAAAATGTATAAAATTTTCTTCGAAAGACTCGAATAATGTTAAATGGTTTCTTGAGGCATCTTCGCTCCGTGAACCCGGCTGCTATTGAAGCCCGAATGGAAGCAAGCCGTCAAAGAATTCGGGAACTAGAAGAAAGACTCCAGGGACTACGCCAGGAGCAGCAGGCACTGATCGTGGAGGCAATCTTCCTTGGTGCCCGAGAAAACTAAAAGAGTCCGTCGACTCTTTTTAGTTTTAGAAGGTTTCAATAAGTGTCTTGAGACATTTGTTTTCATGTCTGGTGTTCTTTTTTTTTAGTGTAGATCTACTCCGGTGCCTACTGGAGATAGACTCCTATCTATGCTAACTATCTTTGTTTGGTTTTATTTGTTATGTTTGCATGTATAGTATGGTAAAACCAAAAGTGTAAAATGTTTACCACTTAATGCTATGCTAATAGAATAATTAAAAAAGACTTATTCCCTAAATGACTACTCTAACTTTGTCCAAAAAAACTGGAATACGAATGAGATCCACAATGCCATCATTGTATGGCCGATAGTAGTACAGTAAATGACGCCTTCCTCTTCAGCGCCACGCATAATTGGCTCGCGTAAAGGCAGAAGAAAGAAAGCCCGAACGAAAGAAAGCTGACCAGGAGTGCCAAACCACTCTAGTATCTTCACCCTTGCACCCCCTATGCTATTATACTTGGACTAGGGGCCTCCTTCCCTTGTGCTTTTATACACATGGAAGTACCTTTTCTTATCAATTCGCCTTCATAAAAAAAATAGTCAAATTTGGTGACTACTATTTTAGTGTTCACCCTCTCATCCCAAACTTACCCTTTTTCCACGGAAGCCCTCCCCTCACTTTATTGTTCTTCATGAGTGGGAAGAAAGCAAAATCTTTCTTATCCAATACCAATCCGGGAATACTAGGCTAAGCATGTAGCCTAGCCGCTTCACTCGTCAAAAACAGGCTTAGTTGAATGGTACTAACTAAGAATGCTATTGGATGAGGAAATTTTGACTCCGGAAGACCTGGAAAGACGGAACTACTTTCGGCGGGTCCTTCTATTATCTCCTTCACGCTACCCAATCCGAACTAATGAGTGCCTGTAGCAGCATTGAGTGATCCCCTTCTCCGACACCGATACCCTAGGGATTACATATTGTGCCAACTCCCCTCTGCTGCCTCGCTCTACAACCGGATACTTTTCTTGGCACTGGTTGAATTACTTGGAACCCTAAGAAAGGATCGACTGTCTCTCGCTTTACTTTACCGGTAAAGCATTTCTTGCTAGATCGGATTGAGAGTGACTTCTTCCGCTGACTAAGGTGTTTCGTTTGTGCGTTTGCAACATCCGAAAGGAAAGCCGTCTCTCTTCCATTCGGAGCAAGCATCGTAATCGTACCGCTATAAAACAATCCATAGGAAGCGGAGCAACCTCTACGTATTGCCCATTCGCCATCCTTGGTGAGTCCGGTTTTCTGTGCTACGTTATTCTTAGATCCAGCGAAATCATTGGTATTGGTTTCAGAGTCCACTGGCTGTCTAGAAAGCCGATTGTCAACTTGAATGTTTACACAAGAATCTCCAATCCAAGCCTCTTTTGTCAATCCGGGGCAATACGAGTGGCATAAGCTATTTCTTATAAACAGGCTTTCGAGAAGAAATTGGAGGACTACCGATTGATTGACCCCGGAAGTAAAGAATGACGGTTCGACGAGCTCTTATTCGCCCCTGGCGGACCTGTATACTCTTGTCCTGTTGGGTATAAAGGACACGGGGAGCTGCCTTGGGTATCTCCGAGGACTTGAGCTAAGGGATTGTTTACTGAACGTCCCATACTTTACCTATCATTCGGTGAAGTGCCCCCTTCCATTTCTTAGGTAAGAGGAATCTACCCGTAATGCGTGAACCAGTGCCCTTTTCTTTTGTACTAATCAACTATATGAAATATAGAAAAGAAGGTCTTCAATCTTCACACTTATGCGTGTTTGGAACATTTTGAGGTCAGCTTTGAGTGGTTGATTTTTTCCAACTTCCATATCAATTATGGAGAGAGAGAGATCGAAGGTCTTGTCGTGCGTCTTGGAGCGAATAATTGCTTAAAATAAAGGCCGTTAAGGTCACATTGACATAGAATAATACGGATTAGCTCGCCCAGTGAGAAAGGCCCTGACCCTGCCAACCAAGTATCAAAAAGAAAGAGAGAAAAATCGGATATGAATAAGGGATAGGCAAGTCCCATTCAATCGATTCCTAATTCAATAGGGGAATCAAACATTTAACTATTTACGATGTCTCCCGCGGGGACGGAAATAAAAATCGGGCAGGATTCGCTCAATCAAAGACAGTTCAATTCGATCTTAGCCGATCTAAGGTTTACCGTCTCTCCGGCCCCGTTTCGGTGCACTATTGGAGAGCTCACTGGGCCCGCCGCTTTCTCAATCGAAAATGGAAACTAGCCTACTGAACGATTCCATCTATCACTTACGTCATTTCTCAAGGTCAGAAATCTCAAATTTAGAATTTAAGCATGAAGTCATCGTTCCGTCATCCAACATGCTTCTATCTAAGTGATTTCATACCTTACTACTCCCCTCCGTCACCCTTCTAAGCTCCTTTGCCCTATGCCTTTAGTCTGCTTTGAATGATCCTTTCACTCTTCGAAGGTGAGCGAAGTACTTCGAGGGATTATATGGAAGGAACCTCTGCTAAGAATGGAATGCATTGATTTGGGGCACTTCTTCTCCTTATTTAGCTTTCAAGTGGGAGAGGACTTCCATAGAGTCATTTATGTTAACCCCTGCTTTGTGGTACTATCTCAGTCTAAGGCTTTGGGAGCCTGCATTTGTGGGAGCTGAGGCCACATTCACTACCATCGCAGTCTGGGTCCAACTAGGAGGTCTTCCCATTGAATTCTATTACATACATGACCACATTGAATAGGCTAGGAAAGGAAAGGAATGGAATCTTCGCGTGGACAAAGAGAGAGAAGAGAGGGCTAGGTCAACCTTATGGATAGCGTAGCGTAAGGACGGGATAGGAAAGAGAAATGCTCAATGAAGCGCTCAAGAGAAGGGTGTAGGGCGTTGAGCAGGGCTAGTCAGCGCCCCGAAGTACACAAAATACCGGCTGGTACAAAGCAGGTCAGGAAGCTTGACATGACAGAAGTTCGAGTCGAACCAGACTAGCAGATAGTGGGGCGATTGGTAGTTCGGGCAGTGGAAGGGCTTGGAAGGCAGCTGTAAGGGATTGAAAGCGCGTAGTCCCTCGATTCAGGGATCGGTAGCGTCTTCCTCGGTCGGTAGGTGGGCATGAATGGAGCTTCCAGGAGTTAGTGCATTGGATTCCTGGGCAACTGCATCTAGTAGAGCTGACTGAAGACCAAAGCAATCTCCTTTCTAGTCTAGTCTAGGCTTCTAGCCTTGGAAATGAGTCCTTAAACTCCCCTAGCTGCATTAGCGGTCTTAGCACTTTCCCTCTTTTTTCGGACGAGTCAAGCAAGTCCAGGAAGAGTGAATCGTCGAATAGGGGGAAGTAATATCACGGCAAAAGCCTTTTGGGTCGGAAGAGCAAGCTTCTTCTTTTCGATCTGGTAGGAGGGGAAGGAGGACAGAGCTTTCGATTAAGCATTTGTGTGGGTCTAGCTCTGCTTTCTAAGGGCTTCTTTTCTTAGCTTCACCGGCTGGAAAGATAATTCATGTGCATCAACAAAGGTCTAACAGTTTCATTGTAGGCACATCTTTCTCTTAGTGAAAGCCGCGTTCACACAGCCCTATGCCCCCCCCTTGTGGTATTCATCCGGATTTCTCTGTCCCAAGCCGGTCTGTTCACAAATCTCGGATGTTACTTTTTTGCACGAATCCGACCTTTTCGGGGTTGAAGGCGTAAGCGCAGCTATTAAATAAAATCCGCATCTGCTATTGACTCGTCCCGCTTGAGGTTTGTCGAAGATAAGTATCAAGTCCTCTATGGCTGAACTAGACTAGATTTCGAGGATGAGTAGTGGATAAAAAGTCATCCCGAGGTATACTCACAAACTCTTTCACGAGCTGGACTCGAACCAGCATCTCTGGGAGCAAAAGACAGGCCCAGAGAACAACCTTTCATTTTGATCGTGACAAAAAAAAGAAAGAAGAGAGGGAACTTGGAGTTGGCGCCCACATAACGGATTGCTTGCTTACCAAGCCATCCTGGCTTTCACTCCTCTAGTTAGATTATTCTGCTTTGTCTCACCCAGGCGGCCTACCCGCTTTCCTTTCGTTCAGCTGCCCTCAACCGCGCCATAGGGACTTCTCAGTGCAAATCCAATTCATTATCATCCACCGAGTATTCTATTTATATAGGCTGAGTTTTGGCCATGTGTTCGTATATCGCGAGACAGTAGATTCAAAAATTAGAGTTCTCTCTGGTCCTTTACTAATACATTCCCGCCTTGTTGGTCAAGTTCACTTCGTTTCTCATCCAAAAAGTCACAAAAGGCTTCTTGGGGGGTGTAGGCGGCATTTTCGGCCAAGGCAGGATGTGAAGTAAGTATTTGTTGAAAAAGAGAATAGCATGAATGCTTTTTCTCACGGATCCGAAGATCCCTATTCTCGAACTCGATCAATTGGTTATATTCCTTTTGCGAGGAACAATTGTTGAGTGAATGTTTTACTTCTGCCCAATAGACCCCCCTATCCTTATCCATCAAAAAAATGCTATTGGTATTTTCCATTGCCAATATCCTATTTATCATCGATGACTCCAAGGCTATATTGTGAGTCGGGGGCCAAGGCTCCGACAGGACCTGGAGCCCGAATAAATCTTCCGATGAGGAGTTTGAAGGGCCCGGAAGAGGAAGTCCTTGCCCTCCCCCCACACTCAAAACCAAAACAAAAGAGAAAAGATCAGCCAAAAGAACATCTAAGCGAGAAAGTAAGTAGATCCGGAGAAAATAGAAAAAGAAAGAGATGAAAAATATTAGGAATAAAAGAATCACACTCCTTTTTCTTTTTGTTGAACGAGAAACTAGAGTCAGACTTAGTAAAAGTAAGAAGAAAAGAAGGATCAATTCTGGGGTGGTGCTTCTATCTGATCCTAGAAAACGTACGAAACAACCTGCTACGGAACTACCGATAAGGGGCAAAAACACTTTACTTAGTCGAGGCATCATGTCTTTACTTTATGCTTTGCGCTGTTTGCCTTACTGTCCGACCACGGAGAAGGCTACCACATCAAGGTGACAGGATTCGAACCTATGGCCCTCTGTACCCAAAACAGATGCGCTGACCAGACTGCGCTACACCTCGTCTCACCACCCCGAAGCATATAGATCCACCCGATCGATGAACACTCAAACCGAACTCGCCCATCCTTTTGGGCACAGGGATGCGAGAACCAATCCGAGTAATCAACCGCTTTTTTTTGAATCTGCCTCAAGCAAGCCACCCCAACCCTACCGCCAAAAAGCCGTCCGTATAGTGCAGGAGCGCTCACATTTTATTGCTTACTCTTTCACTTTCATTTCTAAATCCGGCTCGCTCCCGGCTACGGTTTGGACCTTTCGCCTGCTTAGAAGTGGATTCGAACCACTGACACAAGGATTTTCAGTCCTTTGCTCTAACCAGCTGAGCTACCTGAACCACTTTCCTAAAGTCTGTTTTCTTCATCGAATAGCGCCCTACCTTACCACTTGACTAGTAAGGGAAAAGCCCTTTACTAAACTAAGAAAATAGAATAGATAGGCTTTTTTCGCTTGTTCGTCAAGCTTTCGAGCAGCTCTTTCAACTGCCGCCTAATCCCCCAACATGCTCAAGAACCGAGAGCCGTCCAGGGACTGGACGGCCGGAGGGAGCTTGCTTATAGAAAGAAGATAGGCCGGTCAAAGAAAAACAAGGTGCAACGGGCTCTCCGCTCCTAGTCACTAAGAAGTGCTATTCTGTCCTCCGGGGGACTGGACTCCACCAAGAGGTTCTTTCTCTCACGTAATTTCGCCCGCCCCTTTCATTTCCGTACCGGAGGAAATGGGATTCGAACCCATGATACAATCTTCTTGTATGTCGATTTAGCAAACCAATGCCTTAAGCCACTCAGCCATACCTCCAAGTTGTTGATCGGAATGTGTTCCTTCTCTATCTTCCAGATATTGGGATTCAACAAATGAAGGTGGAGCTGCGAAATACATCAGGTGATGTAGGTTGCACTGCTTGGAAGCTTTTTTAGCCAAAAGGTGCACCACTTGATTTTCATGCCTGAAATTATGCTTGATCACCACTGCCTCTACCCGGAGCATTAAAAACCTGCATTCACGAATAATAGCATCATATGAAGCATAGCCTTTTTCAAGGATCTTGATTACTTCTTACGAGTCTGCCTCTATCTTTTCTTGAATGAGCTGAAGCTCGCATGCCAGTTGGAGGCTTGATTTTAGCGCAAATAGCTCAGCTTGGAAAGGAGATGATACGTAGATATAATCGTAGAAACTGGCTACCCAATCTCCTGCATTATTTCTAATGACCCCGCCTAGACTACTGTATTGGAGAAAATTGTATCCATGGTGACGTGTCATGACACGTGGTGTAAATAATAGGTGATAATTGGTCTGAGAATTATAGACTAGCTCAGACAAGAAAATATTATGATACAAAAGGACTAAAAGGGGAGGTACGAGATAGAAGGTTAAAAATAGGTACGAGATAAGAGGCTCAGTAACCTCGTGCCTATTTAAGTTAACTTCGTACCTATTTAAGTTAACCCGTACCTATTTAAGTTAACCCCATACCTATTTAAGTTCAATTACCTACGAGCAACGAGAAGAATAATGAATCGGGCTAAAGGAGAAGGTAGCAATACCGCATTTCAAGAGTAATAAATGCTGGAACCATTAAGGAATATTTATATTTAATGTAATAATTAAGTAATGTAGCATTTAATATCATTAAATATTCATAATATCCTCATTATGACTTAGATGTAACTGACATCCTAAAGATTCCCAAAAGAGATGTATAAAAGGAAAAATATGTTATCAATTGAGACACAAGTTACTAATGAAATAGACTCTAATTTACTAGCTTACACATTTGAGTACTATGAAATTCTCTTCTTTATTTACTTTTTTCGATTATCAGTAACCCAATTCTTGTAAATTCTAGCTTTGACTAAAAGTCTAATTTTTGGTTAAACAAATTGGTTCCGTTACCGGAAATATGATAATCAATTTTATTTCTACTTGATTTTCTTTTTCTTATCAATCATGTCTAATAACAACGACAACACCCAAGGACTTCCAGAAATTCAAACAATCCAACATATTCAAGGAGATTCTCCGTGAGGTTCTCCACAAGTCTCTTTATGAGGCTCTTCACGACGATCTTGTGAAGGCACTCTTGATGGATCTCATGCAGATAGACAAGATCAACTTGACAATGTTGAAAACATGAATGAGGCATTGCAAAAAAATAATTGCCTCTCAAGTCAGTAACACTCTTCATGCTTTCGTTAGACAATTACCTACTGCTCCGCCTACACCAACCCCAAACAATAATACTTTATAGAATCTTTGTTCTGGACTGGTTAATTCAGGCAGTGGTGGAACTCCTAGTGAAATGCAAGAGGGATACCTAGGTAATCTAGTTAATACTCATTTACGAAATCTCGTACTAACCTTGCAGAAACAACTTAAGGAGCAAAATGAATGCATAGAACAAATACCCAGGGTACCGCCCGTGATCAAAGGAGTAGACATAGACAAATATTCTCAACAACCATGGAAGCCGAGTGCCGTCCCCCTCCCAATACCGAAGAAATTTAAAATTTCTGATATTACAAAGTATGATGGAACATCAGACCCACGATGTGATGACCCAAATGGTTGTCACCTATTTACTTGCCTCGATTTATGTGCACATTCCAGACGCGTAGCCAAAAATAGCTTATATGTTAAATTCAATGAAATATTTCCAAATGTGGCTTTAAAATGATTAAAGTTGACTTAGGTCATTATTTTTAGTAAATAGATCCAAACCCATGATTGGACGGTCCCAAAGGGCCCATAGGAAAATACGGGAATCAGGCGTATGCCCGGAATCAAAATCCGAGATCCCCAGCCCATGAAATAAATTTTCAATGAAATTGTTTTTCTGAAATTATTAAGGAAATTGGTTATGAAAATTGATTAAAAGACTGTGGTATCGGGCTCGTATTTTGATTCTGACACCTGGTACAAGTCTTATATATAGTTTAAGCGCTTTCTATGAAATTTGGTTGAAATTGGATGTCATTTGATGCGTCCGGACCTAAAACTCTAAGTTTGAAAGTTTATGAAGTTTGATGAAAAGTGATGAATTGGAGGTTTGATTCCTCGTTTATGATGTTATTTTGGTGATTTAACCGCACAGTTAAGTTGATAAGATGTGGTTGAGTTAGTGTGTGTGTTTGGTTAGGAGCCACGAGGGCTCGGGAGCGATTCAGATGTGTTTCGGGATGGTTTTAGACTTGGAATTTTATTTGCAGAAATCTCAGTTCTTGTGTTCTGGCATTTGGTTCTATGCGATTGCATAGGTCACTTCGCTATCGCATAGTATAGTGTTCGAAGTGCTCACACTTGTTCTATGCGATCACATAAACAAGTTCATAATGTGTTTTTGAGGTTATGTACATGTTTGGTTTGGAGCCGGGGGGCTCGGGTAAAGATTTGATAGGCCGTTGGATGAAATTCTGAATTTTTGAACTGCTGGTTTTTCACCCAGCTGTTAGCTTCGCAATTGCGAAGAATTTCTCGCAATTGCGAAGGGGACAGTGTAAGGCAAGGCTCGCAAATGCGAACCTTCATCGCAAATGCGAAGCCCCCTTTGACCCAGCCTTGTTCGCAAATGCGAACAATTGTTCGCATTTGCGAAGGTCCCCAATGCCTGCATATGTTCGCAAATGCGAACAAAAGTTCGCAAATGCGAACCTTCCCCATACTGCCTTGGTTCGCAAATGTGAACCATTGTTCGCAAATGCGAACACTGCCTTATACAGCATGTGTTCGCAAATGCGAACATTAGTTCGCAAATGCGAACATCCCTTTGTCTGCCAGTGTTCGCAAATGCGAACAAATGTTCGCAAATGCGAACTTCCCAGCCTTAGCTTATTTTTCAAACTCCGGAAATTGGTCGGGGTTCGCAATTGCGAACCCATGTTCGCAAATGCGAACACCAGAGACCTGTAAAACACGAATTTCAGTCATTTCTTCACTTTTTACAAAACAAAAACACCCATTTGCGATTCTTCACGGATTTCTTCTTCATCAAAACGATTGTAAGTCACTTTTTACTTAATTCTTTCAATTCCTAACATCAGTAAACATGTTTTTCATAAGAAATCAATGATTTTCATGGTAGAATTCTTGTTTTTGTTAGAAAATAGGGTTTTTTTCATAAATTGGGGAATTGGACCTCGAATTGAGGTCCGATTTTGACACAAATCATATACATGAACTCGTGGGGGGATGGGTAATCGGATTTTGGTCCTAACCCCAAGTTCCGACCATGTGGGCCCGGGGTTGAAATTCACTATTCCGGGCAGAATGTTGTAAAAGTTGTATTTGGTCTTAAGAATTAGTTTGTTGAGTAGTATTGATGATATTAAATCAATTGTGTATAGATACGATTGGATTGGAGCCAAATTTGAAAGAAAAAGACATTTCCACGGATTGAATTGTTCATAAGCATTCGAGGTAAGTGTTTGTTCTATCCTAGCTTGAGGGAATAGGATTATATGTTATGTGTTATGTGATCGAGTGCGGTGTATGGGCTGTGGTGACGAGCATCCATACATTGGCGTCTAGTATGACCGTGAGTCGTTGGAAAATGATTATTTTGAAATATATTACAGATGAACTGTTATTGTTCTCCCTTGTTGGGACTTGTTGTGAAGATAATTATTGATTGCCCTTGATGGGACGGTTTATGAATTACTGTTTCTTTCTTTGCCCTTAACTATGATTGTTATTTGGGTGAGGAAGAGTTATAATGCACGAAGGGTGATGCCGTGCCATGTTTATTTATTTATGCACGAAGGTTAATGTCGTGCCATGTTTATTTATTGATTATGCACGAAGGATCATGCCGTGCCCTGTTATTGAACCATGTACGAAGGATCATGCCGTACTATAGATGTGAGGATGAGAGTAAAAGCACGAAGGGTGATGCCGTGTACTTTATTTGTTTATTTGGTGAGGATGAGAGTAAAAGCACGAAGGGTGATGCCGTGCAACTGCTTGCTATTTCTTGAATTGATATTACTTGCGTTTACCTTATACTTTGTTTTTCCTTGTGAATTTATTAACTGTGGTTAATTGTTGAATTCTTTAAGATATTCCTTATTGTGTTAATACTTGATTATTTCTTGTTATTCTGTGGTATACATCGATATTAAATTGCACAGGTTTATGTGAGTGTCTGGTCCTTGGCTTGTCACTACTTCGCCGGGATAGGCCAGGCACTTACCAGCACATGGGGTCGGTTGTGCTGATATTACACTTCGTGCATTTTTGCACAGGTCCAGGTTACGATCAGGAGCAGCAGCAGCAGTAAATCGATTTCGTGGGAGTTGATCATATTGAGACCGAGGTAGCGTGCAGACGTCCGCAGGCCCGGCGTCTCTCTCTCTTTATTTATGTCATTAGCTGTAGTCTCTTTGTTTAGTATTCCATAGTAGTTCGTGAGTTGGTGACTCCACGTCTTGGGTAGAGGATTTCAGTATGATTTTCATCTTGTAATTAGTTATTTCTATTTCGATAAAGTATTCCGCATTTATTTAATTAAAATTGTGTTAAAAACAGGATAGTATGAATACGGTGGCTTGCCTAGCTACCACGAGTAGGCGCCATCACGATCCCGATGTTGGGGGAAAATCCGGGTCGTGACAAGTTGGTATCAGAGCTCTAGGTTACATAGGTCTCACCACTCACGAACAAGCTTAGTAGAGTTTGAGAGGTCGGTACGGAGACGTCTGTACTTGTCCTCCAGAGTCTATTGAGTTAGGAAAGAGTCTCTCATTTGTTCTTTCTTGTCGTGCGACTTGTTCCTCAATTACTGATTGAATTTCTATTCTGTCCTTTCGCAGATGGTAAGGACACGCGCTTCTTCGTCCGCTGACCAGCAACCCGAGCCCCAGACAGCTCCCGTGAGGGGCAGGGGCCAAGGCCGTATCAGAGGTCGTGGTAGGGGTAGAGCTCAGCCCCAGGCAGCTACTCCAGGGGTGGAGCCTCGTATTGAGATTGACGAGGAGGTTCCGGTTCCAGCAGCTCCAGTGGGCCCAGCTCAGGTCCCAGGAGAGGCTTTATTTACCCCGGATCTCCGGGATGCTTTGGTCGGAATAGCGGGATTTATGGACAGCATTGCCAGAGCGGGTTTATTATCAGTTGCACCAGCCGCTTCTCAGGCTGGAGGAGGGGCCCAGACTCCTATTGCTTATACTCCGGAGCCAGTAGCTCCTCAGCCTCAGGCACCAGTAATTCAGCCAGTTGTGGCCACTCAGTCAGGTACCACAGCTCATGCCGGTGATGGAGCGGCCATGACTTCGGATTCTTTATGGAGGCTTGATCGGCTCTCCAAGTTATTTACCACTACATTCAGTGGAGCCGCATCAGAGGATCCTCAGGACTTTTTATTCAGTTGCCATGAGATTCTCAAGACTATGGGGATCGTGGAGACAAACGGAGTTGATTTCTGTACCTTCAGACTTGCAGGATCCGCCAAGACTTGGTGGAGAGATTATTGCTTGACTCGACCAGCAGGGTCCCCAGCTTTATCATGGGATCAGTTTGCGGAACTATTTATGGAGAAGTTTCTCCCTGCTACTCAGAGGGATGTACTTCGGAGGCAGTTTGAGCGCCTCCATCAGGGCACTATGACAGTTACACGGTATGAGACGAGATTTATCGACTTGGCTCGTCATGCAGTGGTGATACTTCCCACGGAGCGGGAGAGGGTCCGCAGATTTATAGATGGGCTTAATCAGCCGATTAGACTCCAGATGGCTATGGGCGTGGGGAGTGACATATCATTTCGGGAGGCAGCCAATGCAGCACGCAGAGTTGAGATGGCTCTTGCTAGGGGAGGCGGTTATTCTTCAGATAAGAGGCCTCGTCATTCAGGCAGGTTTGGTGGTTCTTCCTCTGGTAGCAGAGAATCCTTTGATAGAGGCCAGTCCTCCAGGCCTTTTCATTCCGCCCTTCAGGCTTCACAGGGTGGACCAGGTGATCGCGGTTCTCGTGGGCATCATTCGGACCAGCTTCCTATTAATGCTCAGCCTCTTTAGAGTGTTCGTGGAGGCCATTCGGGTTGTCAGGGCCAGCAGCCCTATCAGTCTAAGAGTTGCTACGGTTGTGGTGACCCAGGTCATTTTATCAGGAATTGCCCTATAGCAGCGGGCAACTCTCAGCAGCGAGGTCCTCGTCCTATGATTCAGGCCCCAGCTGACCCTCAGCCTGCCCAGCCAACCAGAGGCGGGGGTAGAGATTATAGAGGTGGAGGTCGAGACCGTAGAGGTGGAGACCGTCCAGCGAGAGGTAGAGGTCAGCCAGTTGATGGTCGTCCTAGAGACGCAGCTCAGAGGGAGGTGCAAATCCCCGATTCTATGCTTTACCAGCCAGGCCAGAGGCAGAGGCATCAGATGCTGTGATTACAGGTACTATTCTTGTGTGTGGTAGAGGTGCTTCAGTATTATTTGACCCTGGATCTACATATTCCTATGTGTCTTCCTACTTCGCACCGTATTTGGCTGTGCCCAGCTATGCTCTGGATATTCCAGTTTATGTGGCTACACCAATGGGTGACTCCATTGTAGTCGATCGGGTGCATCGTTCGTGCGTAGTTATATTTGGGGGTCTTGAGACCCGTGTTGATCTGTTGCTTTTGGATATGGTAGATTTTGATGTCATATTGGGGATGGACTGGTTGTCCCCATATCATGCTATTCTTGATTGCCATGCTAAGACGGTGACCTTAGCCTTGCCGGAATCACCCCGACTAGAGTGGAAAGGTACCTCAAGCCACTCCGTTCGCACTGTTATTTCTTATGTTAAGGCTCGACGTATGGTCGAGAAGGGGTGTCTAGCTTATCTGGCTTATGTTCGTGATTCCAGCGCAGAAGTTCCTTCCATTGATTCAGTCCCTATTGCACGGGAGTTTCCTGAGGTTTTTCCTTCGGACCTGCCGGGCATGCCACCCGACAGGGATATTGATTTCTGTATTGATCTGGCACCGGGCACTCAGCCCATCTCTATTCCACCCTATCGTATGGCCCCGCCGGAACTAAAAGAGTTGAAAGATCAGTTGCAGGACCTTCTTGAGAAGGGTTTTATCAGGCCCAGTGTTTCCCCCTGGGGAGCACCTGTATTATTTGTAAAGAAGAAGGATGGCTCGATGCGGATGTGTATTGATTACCGGCAGTTAAACAAGGTGACTATCAAAAATAAATATCCACTGCCGAGGATTGATGATTTGTTTGACCAGCTCCAGGGAGCGAGGGTATTCTCTAAGATAGACTTGAGGTCAGGCTACCATCAGCTGAAGATCAGGGCGGCTGACATTCCTAAGACGGCCTTTCGCTCTAGATATGGGCATTATGAGTTCTTGGTCATGTCCTTCGGGTTGACCAATGCCCCAGAGTAGCATTCATGGAGTTGATGAATCGGGTATTCAGGCCTTACTTAGATCCGTTCGTGATAGTCTTCATAGATGACATCCCGGTGTACTCCCGCAGCCAGGAAGAGCACGAGCAGCACCTCAAAGTGGTTCTTCAGACTCTGAAAGATAACCAGCTATATGCCAAATTTTCTAAATGTGAGTTCTAGCTGAGTTCGGTAGCATTTCTGGGTCACA
This sequence comes from Nicotiana noctiflora, assembly GCA_032618575.1. Classification (NCBI taxonomy): domain Eukaryota; kingdom Viridiplantae; phylum Streptophyta; class Magnoliopsida; order Solanales; family Solanaceae; genus Nicotiana; species Nicotiana noctiflora. The sequence continues at coordinate 109,695 of JASVEL010004395.1, forward strand.
TTGTATCGGTGGAAGGTATTCGGGTAGACCCAAAGAAGATTGAGGCAGTCCAGAATTGGCCTCGACCAGCTTCAGTGACTGAGATCCGGAGTTTCTTGGGATTAGCAGGTTACTACCGTCGATTTGTAGAGGATTTTCTTTTATTGCAGCCCCGATGACCATGTTGACCCAGAAGGGTGTCCAGTTCCAGTGGTCAGAGGAGTGTGAGGCGAGCTTTCAGAAGCTCAGGACAGCCTTAACCACCGCACCAGTATTGATACTACCTACAGATGCAGGGCCTTATACGGTTTATTGTGACGCATCTCGTACAGGGCTTGGAGTGGTATTGATGCAGGATGGTAAGGTTATCGCTTATGCTTCGAGGCAGTTAAAGATACATGAAAAGAATTATCCAGTTCATGATCTTGAGTTAGCAGCAGTGGTTCATGCCTTAAAGATCCTGGAGGCATTATCTATATGGTGTGACATGTGAGGTGTACACTGATCACAAAAGCCTACAGTACTTGTTCAAATAGAAGGAGTTGAATCTACGACACCGGAGATGGTTAGAGTTGCTAAAAGACTATGATGTTACTATATTATATCACCCAGGTAAGGCCAATGTGGTGGCCGATGCATTGAGTAGAAAGTATGCCGGCATGGGTAGTCTTGCATATATTCCGGTCAATCAGAGACCATTAGCTCTAGATGTCCAGGCCTTAGCCAATCGGTTCGTGAGATTAGACATTTCTGAGCCTAGCAGAGTGTTAGCCTACACGGTCGCTCGTTCTTCTTTATTAGAGCGTATCCGTGAGAGGCAATTTGATGATCCTCATTTGCGTGAGTTGAGATATACAGTACAACGGGGAGGTGCCACACAGGTAAACCTAGATGATGATGGGGTATTGAAATTGCGGGGTCGAGTTTGTGTACCCAATGTCGAAGGGATTCGAGAGTTGATCTTAGCAGAGGCCCACAGTTCGCGGTATTCTATTCACCCAGGCACCGCGAAGATGTACCAGGACTTACGGCAACACTATTGGTGGCGCAGAATGAAGAAAGATATTGTTGCGTATGTCGCTCGGTGTTTAAATTGTCAGTAGGTGAAATATGAGCACCAGAGACCTGGTGGTGTGTTCGAGAGGATTGAAATTCCCGAGTGGAAATGGGAGCGGATCACTATGGACTTCGTTACTCTGGACTTCCTTTGACTCGGAGGAAATTTGATGTTGTTTGGGTCATTGTTGATAGGCTGACCAAATCAGCACACTTTATTCCGAGTATCTGTCTCCTACTCGTCGGAGAGGTTAGCGGAGGTTTACATTAGGGAGATTGTTCGTCTCCATGGGGTGCCGATATCTATTATCTCCGATCGGGGAACGCAGTTTACCTCGCGGTTCCGGAGAGCGGTCCAGCGCAGGAGTTAGGTACCCGGGTTCGGTTGAGTACGGCATTTCATCCTCGGACGGATGGCCGGTCCGAGAGGACTATTCGGATTCTCGAGGACATGCTTCGAGCTCTGTGTTATTGATTTCGGAGGCTCGTGGGACCGGCTTCTACCATTAGCAGAGTTCGCCTACAATAACGGTTACCAATCTAGCATCCGGATGGCTCCGTATGAGGCGTTGTATGGTAGGCGATGTCGATCTCCGGTTGGATGGTTTGAACCGGGAGAGGCTTGGTTGTTGGGTACAGACTTAGTTCGGGAGGCCTTAGATAAGGTCAAGACTATTCAGGAGAGATTGCGTTCAGCTCAGTCCAGACAGAAGACTTATGCGGATCGCAAGGTTCGAGATGTAGATTTCATGGTTGGTGAACGAGTATTGCTCCGGGTGTCGCCTATGAAGGGCGTGATGAGGTTCGGAAAGAAGGGCAAGCTCGGCCCTAGGTATATTGGTCCATTTGAGATTTTAGACGGAGTGGGAGGGGTGGCTTACGGATTAGCTTTGCCGCCTAGCTTATCAGCCGTGCATCCCAGTTTTTCATGTATCTATGCTTCGGAGATACCACGGCGATCCCACTCATGTGTTAGACTTCGGTACTACCGTCCAATTGGACAATGATCTATCTTACGAGGAGGAGCCGGTGGCTATTCTAGACCGGCGAGGTTGACTGTTAATGAGATTATAACTGTGCAATTGGGCTGATAGCCATGTTTGGGGCCTTGTGCCGATCTGTAGAGCATTAGGGAACCTATAGAGCTAGGTGACCCTTATATCGTGTTGGAAACATACACTCAGCCTGTGACGACCCAAAGGGTCATCACTTATTTAATTAATCATTTCGAGCTTTCGAGGCCTTGAAAACCTCATTCTATGTTGCCTCGATTTACGTGCACGATCCGAGCATGTAGCCGGAAAGATTTTGTGATAGAAAATATGAATTCTATGAGAAATTTGGATAAAAATGATATTAATATTGATATGGTTGACTTCGGTCAACATTTTTGGTAAACGGATCCGGACCGAGATTGGATGGTCCCGAGAGGTCCGTAGAAAATATGGGACTTGGACATGCGTCCGGAGTCGAATTCCGAGGCCTAGAGCCCAAGTTATGAATTTTTATGTGAAATTGTTTTTGATGTAATTATTAAAGGAAAATGAATTAATTGACCTTGGTATCGGGCTCGTATTTTGGTTCCGACGCCCGGTACAAGTCATAAATATTATATATGTGATTTCTGTAAAGTTTGGTGACATTCGGATGTCGTTTGAGATGTTTTGGACCTTGAGTTCCAAGTTAAGAAGTTTTGAAAATCAAAAGTATGAAAATCATGAGTTTGACGCTTGATTTGATTAAAACGAAGTGATATTGGTGATGTGATCGCACGAACAAGTTCATAATGTGTTTTTGAGGTTATGTACATGTTTGGTTTGGAGCCCGGGGGGCTCGGGTAAAGATTTGATGGGCCGTTGGATGAAATTCTGAATTTTTGAACTGCTGGTTTTTCACCCAGCTGTTGGCTTCGCAATTGCGAAGAATTTCTCGCAATTGCGAAGGGGACAGTGTAAGGCAAGGCTAGGCTCGCAAGTGCGAACCTTTATCGCAAATGCGAAGCCCCCTTTGACCCAGCCTTGTTCGCAAATGCGAACAATTGTTCGCATTTGCGAAGGTCCCCGGTGCCTGCCTATGTTCGCAAATGCGAACAAAAGTTCGCAAATGCGAACCTTCCCCATACTGCCTTGGTTCGCAAATGCGAACACTGCCTTATACAGCATGTGTTAGCAAATGCGAACATTAGTTCGCAAATGCGAACATCCCTTTGTCTGCCAGTGTTCGCAAATGCGAACAAATGTTCGCAAATGCGAACTTCCCAGCCTTAGCTTATTTTTCAAACTCCAGAAATTGGTCGGGGTTCGCAATTGCGAACCCATGTTCGCAAATGCGAACACAGAGACCTGTAAAACACGAATTTCAGTCATTTCTTCACTTTTTACAAAACAAAAACACCCATTTGCGATTCTTCACGGATTTCTTCTTCATCAAAATGATTGTAAGTCACTTTTTACTTAATTCTTTCAATTCCTAACATCATTAAACATGTTTTTCATAAGAAATCAATGATTTTCATGGTAGAATTCTTGTTTTTGTTAGAAAATAGGGTTTTTTCATAAATTGGGGAATGGGACCTCGAATTGAGGTCCGATTTTGACACAAATCATATACATGAACTCGTGGGGGGATGGGTAATCGGATTTTGGTCCTAACCCCGAGTTCCGACCATGTGGGCCCGGGGTTGAAATTCACTATTCCGGGCGGAATGTTGTAAAAGTTGTATTTGGTCTTAAGAATTAGTTTGTTGAGTAGTATTGATGATATTAAATCAATTGTGTATAGATACGATTGGATTGGAGCCAAATTTGAAAGAAAAAGACATTTCCACGGATTGAATTGTTCATAAGCATTCGAGGTAAGTGTTTGTTCTATCCTAGCTTGAGGGAATAGGATTAGGTGTTATGTGTTATGTGATCGAGTGCGGTGTATGGGCTGTGGTGACGAGCATCCATACATTGGCGTCTAGTATGACCGTGAGTCGTTGGAAAATGATTGTTTTGAAATATATTATAGATGAACTGTTATTGTTCTCCCTTGTTGGGACTTGTTGTGAAGATAATTATTGATTGCCCTTGATGGGACGGTTTATGAATTACTGTTTCTTTCTTTGCCCTTAACTGTGATTGTTATTTGGGTGAGGAAGAATGATAATGCACGAAGGGTGATGCCGTGCCATGTTTATTTATTTATGCACGAAGGTTAATGCCGTGCCATGTTTATTTATTGATTATGCACGAAGGATCATGCCGTGCCCTGTTATTGAACCATGTACGAAGGATCATGACGTACTATGGATGTGAGGATGAGAGTAAAAGCACGAAGGGTGATGCCGTGTACTTTATTTGTTTATTTGGTGAGGATGAGAGTAAAAGCACGAAGGGTGATGCCGTGCAACTGCTTGCTATTTCTTGAATTGACATTACTTGCGTTTACTTTATACTTTGTTTTTCCTTGTGAATTTATTAACTGTGGTTAATTGTTGAATTCTTTAAGATATTCCTTATTGTGTTAATACTTGATTATTTCTTGTTATTCTGTGGTATACATCGATATTAAATTGCACAGGTTTATGTGAGTGTCTGGTCCTAGGCTTGTCACTACTTCGCCGGGATAGGCCAGGCACTTACCAACACATGGGGTCGGTTGTGCTGATACTGCACTTCTGTGCGTTTTTGCACAGGTCCAGGTTTCGATCAGGAGCAGCAGCAATAGATCTTTTGCGTGGGAGTTGATCATATTTGAGACCGAGGTAGCTTGCCGACGTCCGCAGGCCCGGCGTCTCTCTCTTTATTTATGTTATTAGCTGTAGTCTCTTTGTTCCGAGACAAACAGAATTATGTTATATTTCCTTCGGACTTTTATGTGTAGTATTCCATAGTAGTTCGTGAGTTGGTGACTCCACGTCTTGGGTAGAGGATTTCAGTATGATTTTCACTTTGTAATTAGTTATTTCTATTTCGATAAAGTATTCCGCATTTATTTAATTAAAATTGTGTTAAAAACGGGATAGTATGAATACAGTGGCTTGCCTAGCTACCACGAGTAGGCGCCATCACGATCCCGATGTTGGGTGAAAATCCGGGTCGTGACAGGTATTTAATTAATTGTCTTGTCTAGCTCCTATTAGTGGGCGCCATCAGGACTCTCGAGGGTAGAAAATATGGGTTGTGACAAGTTGATATCAGAGAACTAGGTTACATAGGTCTTATTACTCACAAACAAACTTGGTAGAGTCTGAAGGATCGGTACGGAGACGTTTGTATTTATCCCCGGAGGCTACGGAGTTTGGAAAATTTCACTTTTGTTCTATCTTGTCGTGTAGTATTGTTTCTCAAATACTGATTGTCTTTCTACTCTATTCGTTCACAGATGGCGAGAACACGTGCTTCCTCTTCTACCGCACAGCAGCCCGAGCCTCTAGCAGCAGTTCCTACGAGGGGTAAAGGCCGATCCGTACTAGAGGCTGAGGCAGGGGCAGAGCTCAGCCCCGTGAAGTAGTCCCAGAGGTAGAGCCTCATATTGATTATGATGAGGAGGTTCCAGTCCCAGCAGCTCTGGTGGGCCCAGCTTAGGTCCAAGGGGGGTTCATGGTCACCCCAGATCTTCAGGATGCTTTGGTCAGACTGGCAGGCTTTGTGGATAGCGTCACTAGAGCAGGTTTGCTTCCGGTAGAACCAGCCACTTCTCAAGCTGGAGGAGGAATTCAGACTCCAGCTACATATACTCTGGAGCAGGTAGCTCCCCAAGCTCATATTCCAGTGGTTTAGCCAGATGTGATAGTTCAGCCAGGTATTGTGACCCAGGCCGGCAATGGAGTGGCTATGTCTTCAGATGCTTTGTGGAGGCTTGATAGGTTCCCCAAGCTCTTCACCACCATATTCAGTGGTACTTCTTCAGAGGATCCACATGATTTTTTATTTAGCTGCAATGATATCATTCAGACTATGGGTATTGTGGAGAACTATAGGGTCTACTTCGCAATCTTTGGACTAGCAGGATCCGCCAAGACTTGGTGGAGGGACTATTGTTTATCCAGACCAGCAGGGTCGCCATCATTGACCTGGGACCAGTTTGCGGAGTTGTTTTTGGAGAAGTTTCTTCCAGTTGCTTTGCGAGAGGCTCTTCACTGGCAGTTCAAGCACCTCTAATAGGGCTCTATGACAGTCACGTAGTACGAGACTCGGTTCAACACCATGCTAATGTTATACTCCCCACCAAGAGAGAGAGGGTGCGATGGTTTATTAATGGGTTGATTCACCTGATCCATCTCCATTGGCTAGAGGAGCTGGTAGTGAGATTTCTTTTTAAGAGGTGGCCAATGCGGCACGTAGATTTGAGATGGCTCTTCCACGAGGAGGTGGCCATGGGTCAGATAAGAGGCCCTGTCATGCAGGTAGGTTCAGTGGTACCTCATCTGGAGGTAGGGATTCTTATGGTAGAGTCTATCTTCCGAGGCCCTTTCAGTCAACCCTTTAGGTATCACATGGTACTTCACGTGGTCATGGCTCTCACGTGCTGTCTTCTGACCAGCAGATTTTCAATTCACCGTCAGCACCTATCAGCGCAACACCACTCCGTTATTCTCTGAAGCTGATGACTAGTTACACGTGTGGTGACACGAGACCTATTTCCAGGTATTTCCCTCGAGCCTCTGACATCTCTCAGCAACTGGCTCCTCGTCCTATAATTTAGGCATCAGGTGACCCACAGGCCACCCAGCCAGCTAGAGATGGGGGTAGAGGCCATAGAGATAGAGGAAGGGATGATAGAGGTGGAGCTCAGACTACTAGAGGTAGAGGCCAGCCAATAGCCGATAGTCCTAGAGATTTGGTTCAGGGAGGTGGGGCCCAACTCTGGTGTTATGCTTTTCCAGCCAGGCTAGAGGTTGAGTCTTTGGATGCAGTTATTACAGGTACTATTCTGGTTTGTAATAGGGATGCTTCAGTGCTATTTGACCCTATGTATACGTATTCATATGTGTCGTCCTATTTTGCACCCTACCTAACTATGCCTAGTGATGCTTTGGGTATTCATGTTCCACACCGGTGGGTTATTCTATAGTGGTCGATATAGTTCATCATTCCTTTGTGGTAGTGTTTGAGGGTTTGGAGATCCGTGTTGATTTATTACTCTTAGACATTGTGAATTTTGACATTATATTAGGGATGGATTGTTTGTCCATGTATCATGCTATCTTGGATTGTCAAGCCAAGACCATTACCTTGGTTTTGTAATATTTGCACCGATTGGAGTGGAGACGAACCCCAGGTCATACCATCTGTAGTGTTATTTCATATGTGAAGGCTCGACGTATGGTCAAGAAGGGATGTTTAGCTTATCTGGTGTATGTTCGTGATTCCAGCATAGATGTTTCTTCTATTGATACTGTTCTTCGGGAGTTGATCGAGGATTTTCCTTCATACCTGACGAGTATGCTGCCCGACAGGGATATTGATTTCTGTATTGATCTGGCTCTGGGCACTCAGTCCATTTCCATTCTGTCGTATCGCATGGTCCCGCCATAGTTGAAGGAGTTCAATGACCAGTTGCAAGACTTGTTAGAGAAGGGTTTTATCAAACCTAATGTTTCTCCTTAGGGTGCGCCATTGTTATTTGTGAAGAAAAAGGATGGATCGATGAGGATTTGCATCGATTACCGGCAATTGAACAAAGTGACGATTAAGAAAAAGTATCCACTGTGAAGAATTGATGATTTGTTTGACCAGCTTCAGGGTGCAAAGGTGTTTTCAAACATAGACTTAAGATCTGGCTACCATCAGCTGAGGGTTAGGGCATCTGATTTCCCTAAGATATCATTTTGCGCTCGGTGTGGGCATTACGAGTTTTTAGTCATGTAATTTGGGTTGACCAATGCCCCAACGGCATTTATGGAGTTGATGAACCGAGTGTTCATGCCTTACTTAGACTTGTTCGTGATAGTCTTTATTGTTGATATTTTGGTGTACTCACACAGCCAGGAGGAGCATGAGCAGCACCTTATAGTAGTTCTCGAGACTCTGAAGGATAGTTAGTTATATGCTAAGTTCTCGAAGTGCAAGTTACGGTTGAGTTTATTTGCATTTTTGTGTCACGTCGTATCAGTAGAGGGTATTCAGGTGTGTCGTATGAGGTGTACATTGATCACTAGAGTCTTCAGTACATGTTCAAGCAGAAGGAGCTGAACTTGAGGCAGAGGAGGTGGTTGGAGCTACTCAAGGATTATGGTGTTACTATTTTATATCACCCGGGGAGAGCCAATATGGTGGCCGATGCATTGAGTAGGAAGTCCGCCAGCATGGGTAGTCTTGCTTATATTCCAGTCAGCCAGAGACCATTTTCTTTGGATATTCAGGCCTTAGCCAATCGATTTATGAGGTTGTCCATTCATGAGCCTAGCAGAGTGTTAGCTTGCACGGTCGTTCGTTCTTCGTTATTGGAGCGTATCTGTGATCGGCAGTTTGATGATCAACATTTGTGTGTCCTGAGAGACACGGTTCAACGTGGAGTTTCCATGAAGGTGACCTTAGATGATGATAGAGTTTTAAGATTGTAAGGGCAAGTTTGTGTGCTCAATGTCGATGGGATTCAAGAGTTGATCTTAACAAAGGCCCATAGTTCTCGGTATTTTATTCACCCGAGCGCTGCAAAGATGTATCAGGACTTGCGGTAGAATTACTTGTGGTGTAGGATAAAGAAAGATATTGTTGCATTTGTGGCTTGATGTTTGAACTGTCAGCAGGTTAAGTATGGGCATCAGAGGCCTGGTGGTTTGTTTCATATGATTGAGCTTCTCGAGTGGAAGTGGGAGAGGAGTACCATGGATTTCGTTACTAGACTTCCGTTGACTCGGAAGAAGTTCGATGCAATATGGGTTGTTTTTGACAAGCTTACCAAGTTAGCACATTTCATTCCTATGGCAGCCTCATATTTATCCGAAAGGTTAGCTGAGATTCATATTCGGGAGATCGCTCGCCTTCACGGTGTGCCAATATATATCATTTTAGTCCAGGGTACGCAGTTTACCTCGTGTTTCTCGGGTGCAATTCAGCGAGAGTTGGGCACATGGGTTGAGTTGGGCACAATGTTTTACCCTCAGATGAACGGTCAATCCGAGAGGACTATTCAGATATTAGAGGATATGCTCCAAGCCCATGTCATTGATTTTAGAGCCTCGTGGGACCAGCTCTTGCCTTTAGCAGAGTTCGCCAACAACACCAGCTACCCATCCAACATTGGCTCCATATGAGGCGTTGCATGGTAGGCGATGTCGCTCTCTATTCGGATGGTTTAAGCTGGGAGAGGCTTGGTTATTGGGTACATATTTAGTTTAAGAGGCCTTAGACAAGGTCAAGATCATTCAGGACAGGCTTCATTCAGCTCAGTCACAACAAAAGAGTTATGCAGATCGTAAGGCTCGGGATGTATCCTTCATGGTTGGTGAGCGGGTCTTGCTCCGAGTTTCGCCTATGAAAGGCGTAATGAGATTTTGGAAGAAAGGCAAGCTTAGCCCTATGTTCATTAGCCCCTTTGAGATCCTTGATCAAGTGGGAGAGGTGGCTTATAGACTTTCCTTTCCACCTAGCTTGTCAGTTGTGCATCTAGTGTTTCATGTGTCCATGCTTCGGAGGTATCACGGCGATCCAGCCCACGTCTTAGATTTTAGCACTCTCTAGTTGGATAAGGATCTGTCTTTTGAGGAGGAGCCGATAGCTACTCTAGACCGGCCGATTCGTCAGTTGAGATCCAAGATTTTTTCTTCAGTACGTGTCCAGTGGAGAGGTTAGCCTCCTCAGTCATCGACTTGGGAGTCTGAGTCTGATATGTGGAGTCGTTATCCACATCTGTTTCCCAACTTAGGTACTTCTTTTTTTTTCCCCATTCGAGGATGAACAGTTATTTTATAGGTAGAGAATATGACGACTCAAAGGGTCATCACTTGTTTTCTCTTTCATTCCATGCTTTTGAGGCCTTGAATACCTAATTTTTACTTGCCTTGATTTTTATGCGCAGTCCGAGCGTATTGTCAGAAAGCTTATATGTTAAATTATGTGATAATTTTCAAAATGCGGCTTTGAAATGATTAAAGTTGTCTTGGGTCAACATTCTGGGTAAACGGACCCGGACCCGTGATTGGACAGTCCCCAAGGGTCCTTTGCAAAATATGGGAATCGAGTGTATGTCCAAAATCGAAATCCTAGGTCCCGAGCCCAAGAAATGAATTTTTTTGTGAAATTGTTTTTTTAAAATTATTAATGAAATAGGAAATGAAAATTGATTAAAATACTATGGTATCAGGCTCGTATTTTAGTTTCAATGCTCGATACAAGTCTTATATATAGTTTAAGCGCTTTCAGTGAAATTTGGTTGAAATCGGACGTCATTTGAGGCGTTTCGAACCTAAAACTCTATCACACCTCCCTTTTTACTAATTTTTTGATAAGTATACCCCGCTATGTATTAATACACCCCAAGAAGGGATATAATAATAACAACAGCGAATGAGTTTTTCCACTTTAAGGACAATCGGAACGGGATTTATTTAAATTTCAGAGTCGCCACTTGGGAAGATAATGGTGTCCCAAGTCACCGGTTTAATCCCGAATCCGAGGAAATTATGAATCTGTTTTAACAGTCTGCGAAACTAGAATTCCGGATAAGAAATTCTGTTAACCCGGGAGAAGGTGTTAGGCACTCCCGGATTCTGTGGTTCTAGCACGGTCGCTCAACTGTTGTATTTGTCTTATTTGATTTCTTTATATGCTTTTACAAAAATGTGTTTTAATGTCCTGCTTTGTTCATTTTAAAGACTTGCGATGTCACGAAAATGCATTTTGAGTCACACCGCAACCAGTACGCCTGTGACTTTAATGCATTTCAGCTTCGCCAAGATTTGAGTTTTGGGTTACATAAAATTTGCACCCATATTAGGAATGTAATTTTTAACCGCGCCTATATCATCTACGTCTTATTATCTTTTAGGAAAGACCGTGAAATTTGCTAGACGGTCCTTCTGAGTCTAACACTTTATATTAAAATCCATTTGGGGGCCCTGTATATCTTTTCGTTTTCAAGACGAGGCTCATCCCTTATTTTTAAAGTCCAAACTTAATTGTATACTATGTTTTTTATTTCTATTTTTTCCTTAATATACATGTCTTTTTTTTATGTTATTTTTAGACTATGATATCAGGGTCCAGGCCATTTATTTACTACTGGGCATGGACTTTGGACTACTTTAACAGTCCACACTGGAACGGACGGGCATCTGTAGCCCAGTGTGTGCTACTATTACTACCTGAGATTACAGGTATCATATTAACCATATTTGGGCCTTTATACACAACTAGGCCCAGACTATATAAGCAGAAACGAATTGTTATTTCAACAACAACACTTGTATTGTTATTCAGCATTACTACTTAATAATTTTTCTGATGATACCAAATGACATTTTTGATCACTACTAATTTCGAAACGCAACAGTTAACAATTTAACAAATTTGTATCAGTGTTGTTATACTATATGGTAGGTTCTGATATTCAGGCAATTATCGTGATACTAGTTTGCAGGATTATTTTGTCACTTATTTAACTAAAAGGAAAACAATATTGACTAAACATACTTGAGTTGATAATAATCACAAATGTCTAAAAGCAAATCTGAATATAAGTCATTTTTAAAGGTACGCGATAATACAATTTGAACTACTAGACTACATACTCTTTTTTTTAGATTAAATCGATCCTGATTTAGAGTTGTAACTAACAAAAGTAGCTATATTCTAGTTCATACGTCCAATTTCAAAATTATACCTATTTATCTAAGTGTATTAGTTTTTGTATTAGCCCGTTTTAGATTTGAATTAGGTGATAGTATAATTACTGAATTTTGTTTATCTACTATGTGAACTACTCTACTCTACTCTATCTCAAACTCATATAGTTCTTAGTTATTACAACCATTCCTAATGAATTACAAAGGAAATCTACAAATTAACTACAGGTATGATTGAAGAAACAAAATGACATCATCAAAAATTAAACAAGCTTCATTTCTTCATCATAATCTCGATTACAATCTCCAGAAGCAGAAGTGTACCTGATTCACAACAAGTCTATGAGTATAGGGCTTTGGAGAATAAGAATAATCAGCAACTAATAGCAGCAAAACAGCAACAACAACGAGACAGATCAATCACGATAGAACATCTAACAGAAAACCCCAAATATTAAATCCAGCAGAGCAACCAAGTAGAATCAAGGAATTCAGCAAAGTCAAGATGAATTGAAGAAGAGTTGACCCCGCAGAAATTCCCAAATCAACACACAAGTTAATCAGCTAAGAGCTATAATATGTGGAACCCCTAATTTCTGAACTATCAAAATCTAACCTCAGGTTGTAACCCCTTTTTTAGGCTCATTAATAGTCTATTTATAGAGGTATTTTGGTGGAATTGGGGGGAAATTCAAATAAGTTAATTTCACTTCCTTCCCCTTATTCTCTCAATTATTTAATATAACCACTATTTAAAACATGGCCTTTTAGTAGAAGTACATTCACTCAACAAACAGAGATAGTTTTTAGAAATAGCCACTTAATAGCTAGACTTATAAAATGGAAGTACAACTAATTAATCAACAGTATAGCCACTAAACAGACTTAATTTTAAGAAATATCCACAAAATAGAAATACAATCTCTAAACAGACTTATCTTTCAGAAGTAGCCACAAAATCTTTACACTCATGACCCAAGTCGCAAAAACATCCAAAGATTCAGAATGAACTCACAAATGAATCAAGTTACAAATATAGCCAGTTTTATGTTATTTTGCACATATAGCCTTAATCACAAATTAATTTTCAATCAATCAGAACTCAGAGGAGAAGTTTGATAATGGTTGAATTCCAACTAACCAAAACTCAATTTTAGACAGAGCATGACGAACAAACACATACAATAGGCTTATTAACACATGATTCATGCGTGGTTAACACCAAAACCCTAAGAACACTTTAACAGACTTAGGCATGCTTAAGATTCACACAAACAAAGATGGATTCTTTTTCTTCAAACATGCAGAAGAGACAAGTTCATAAGAATATCATAGACATGCCAATAAAACATTTTCAGAATCAGCAAACAAGAAAAATAGAAACAGAGATGGGAACTTAGCTTTTTTCAGGCTTTTTTCCCTTTTCTTTTTCTCTCTTTCTTTTCGTCTTTCTTCTTTCTTTCTTTTCTTCTTTCTTTCTTTTCATTTTTCAGGACTCTTAAGATGTTTGGTCTTCTGAGTCTTGGAATTTTCAGATGGGGCTTTTGATTCGAGTTTTGGTGTATGTGGGAGTGATCTGGAGGCCTAGTATAGTAGTTTCGGGGTAGGGTTGTTTTTGGGTACTCGCCGGAGTAGGGTTCCGGCGAGTCTTTTTCTTATATTCGAGACGTTACAGGGATATTCGAGACTAACCACCTACATAGGGTGATACATCACCTCAAGGTGGTCCTAGGGTGTTAATTTCAAACATTGGTTAATACTTGGTGAGGTCGCCGGCTAGGGTTCCGGCGACCTGAGTTTCAAGAATAGGGGAGTCTTTTGGTTTGGTGGGGTTTCATGGTGGTTTGAGGGATTGGTATGTGAGGGATTGGGTGTTAGAGGCTCGCCTTAGCCGTAGGTGGTGGCTGAAGCAGGTTTGCCGGCAAGTCTCCATGGGAGACCAAGGGAAGAAGAAGAGAGGTTTGAGGCGGCTAGGGTTTCTCTAAGGTCTGTAATGTGTGTGTATGTATGAGATATGAACGAGAGACTGGTAATATATACCATATGTGTCTTGTGGATTCCTGGCCCTTGGATTAACCAAGATCAACGGCTAGGATCCTTTGACTTTGAAACGGTATCGTTTGGTTAAGTAAGTGATCTCTTTATGTCCGTTAGATATTAAGCTTGGACGGCTGTGATTGTTTCCTCTATACTATGTCGTTTGGCTTTAATGAGACATTGTCTCATCTGTTTTATCAATCGCTTTGAATGGCTAACATCACCTTTTACACGACGTCGTTTGGTTTATGAAGTAACCGTTTGATATGGTCCATTTGATTCATTTATTCAACGGTTGAGATTCGTTTGGCTATCAAGATGTCGTTTGGTTGGGAGTCTGGGAGGACCAGGCTTGTCTTTTGGGCCTGGTGTGCTTATATATATATATATATATATATATATATATATATATATATATATATATATATATATGTATATATATATATATATTTTATGTATGTAGCACAAACTATATTGTATTTTGTATTTTTTATCTTGTATTTTAATTATTTCTTGTATTTTCTTTTTTGTATTTTACATTTCTTTTTTTAGTATTTATTTTCAACTGTTATATTCATTTTATTTTCTATTTTTCTTGATTCTTACTTAATTTTTTGGTATTTTTTCATTTTTTGTTTATTTTTTTCGGTATGTTTGTATTTTCTTGATTTTTCTGAATTTTCATATTTTTATGATATTTCCTAATTGATTTCTTTTGTAATTTTAATTTCAACTTTATTTTTTAAAGCAAAAACACAAGTATTTCAATTAAATCACACAATTGCACAACATAAAACTATTTTTGTATTATTTTTATATTTATATTGGAATTTAATTGCTCGGGACAAAAATCACGTGCTCACAACTGCCCCTCTTTGCTCGGGAACGCGAACAGTTTTAGTGCAAAGATAAGTGAGCAGTAATGAGATATTTATTCCCACTTGCATATCCCGTAAGAAGCATTTTGAATAACTTTTGACCGTTGTAAGGCCCCGGAAAATTTCGCTAAGTAATATAGGATTCTGTGGTGCCACGTAGGCTAATTATTATATTTTATGTGCTATGAACATTATGGACATCAATTAGACTTGCTAAATATGAGTATGAGTCTTATGGTAAGTGATATGAGGTCCAAATGAAAGCCCAAGTGTAAGCCAAATAGGAAAACTTTTCGAAATAGGCCAAAATTCCAAATGGATTGACACAAGGCTCCACTTTAAACGACCATAGATAATTATGTATAAGGTTTTATGTGGTGAATAGCATATCAAATGAAATCCCTTTGAGTCTAGTTTCCAACGCTTCAAACCGTTCGTCATTTGGACATTCCTACACAAAGTTATGATCAAATTACCAAAGGTTGGAAAATAAAATCCTGTGTCAATTCTGCGACCGCATAATGCATCGCATTTCTCACTTTGCGGTCGCATTCTTGTCGCAAACTGAACCCGAGAAGCCCAGTTAATTCTTCTAATTTTTATAACCCGACCCCATTTCAATATATAGGCTTTGGGGTTCATTTTGGGGTCATTTCTTACTGATTTTAGAGAGATGTGAGAGTATTTTAGAGAGAGAAGGAGGAACCCAACATCTAAATCATCCAAATCTTGCATCAATCTTCAAGAATCAAGAACCCAATAGCAAGTTCTTCATCTAAGAGGTAAGATTCTATACCCTAGGGTTTAATTTCGAGTTTGGTGTATAAGATGAGTTATTGAGGTATGATTCTTGGGTTTACTAGTATTGTGTATATATGCATGTACAACTTAGGTTTATGGGAAGATTGTTTAACTTAAATAACTAAAGATTGGGTTAGGGAATGAAGGAAGTCTTAAAAAGGGTATTCGAAATCAAGATGCTCAACTAGTGTTTGATAAAATGTTCAAATGAGCTAGTTTCATGAATATCTTTCTAATATGTGTTTAATTTTGTTATGTTTCATAGTAGATTGGAATTGCTAGAGTTTTTGGAGTGTTGTAGTAACTTAAGGAAAGCTCAATCGAGGTATGTATGGCTAATTTTGATTCTTGTAAAATCGCCCATATGTGTGAAATTGTTTGGCATGTGTTAATTTGAGAAATTGTATGTGATTCTTTGATGTCATTGTTGGGTATTCAATTGATGATTGAACTACATGTGGTATGGTATGAAATATGAATTGAAAGATGACAAGGGAATTGGAATTGGTAAAGAATTGAGAACAATTGTTGTGGTGGCATATATGGTTTCTTGTTGAAAGAGATGAAACACTTGAATTGTGGTAAATTATTGAACATACTTGTGTGTGTATTCTTGATTATGGAAACATTGTAATTTGGTTGTGATATTGGCTTGAGAAATAATTGTGAACATGAACCAACTTGTAAGTTGCTTATTTGAACTTGTTGAAATTGTGTGTAGTGCCTTATCTGCTGTTTGAAATTGTTGTGTTCTAAACTGTAAGGTGGGATCGGGTTGCGCGCCACAACATTGGGAAATAAGGTGTGGGTTGGGGTGATAAGGGTGGCCGAGGTAATAAGGGTGGTCAGGGGTAATAAAGATGGAAAGCGATCGAAATCGCTATTGAAATATGATATAAAATCATTGATGTGAAATTGTGAAAGGAGATAGCAGGAGAGTTTGCAACCTGTGGGGCAATGATTGCCCCTTTGTTTGACTACTTGTGTTTTACGTTATTGATTTGTGATTGTTCTACTTGTTGATCTTAAACGTGCTTTGTGTTGAGAATTATCTGAAATGAGGAAAAATGTGGAAAACATGGTTGGCTGGCTTAATTGATTCTTGATGTAATTCATTGGTTGTATTATCATCGTGATTTCTTGTTAATGGCTTGAGTTTACTTGGGACAAAGTTTGTCCATACATACCAGTACAATTCCAGTGTACTGACGTCCCTTTTGCTGGGGACGCTACATTCATATTATGATTGTAGGTGAATCGATAGCAGGTACTTCAGCTCATCGGCAGTAGCATCCTTCATCTTCCACTGCCCGTTTTGTGAGCCCTTTCCTTCCTTGGGGCCCTGTGTGGCTCATGCCACTTCTGTTTTAGACTTTGTTTTGGATTTGTTTTAAGGTATAGCCGGAGCCTTGTTACCGGCAAGTATTGTATCCTCCTTTGTAATCCTAGAGGCTCCGTAGACAGTACACTGTGGGACTATGGCCTATGTATGTATATGTATATGTCGGCCACTGTAAATTGTAACTTGTTAGTAAATCAATCATATAGTTATGTTTGTACATTGTGAAATTAGTTATAATTGGTAAGATCTTTGGTTTTTGAGTAATAAACAACACAGGGGAATCGCGTGGGATATAAAGGAACCCGGGTCCGCTTGACTGGGGCTACCTAGTCAGGCGCCGGTCATGTCCCTCGATTTGGGGCATGACAAACTTGCTATCAGAGCCTAAGGTTTTAAAGTGTCCTAGGATGTCTCGGAGCCGTGTCTAGTAGTGCCCTTATTATCGGTGTGTTGTCGACCACATCATATAAGTTGGGGGCTGCACGAACGTTTAGGAATTTACCAATTTCTTTGATATTCCAGATCGTGCGATATGGCTCAAGATAGGGAGCTAATTTCCTCTCTATGTATTACTCTCAAGATTGGTAATTTTGATACCATAATCTGTGAATTCGAAGCATGTAAGGTGGGATTTATCCCACCATTGAGTCCAAGTGGATTACCCAAGGACTTGTTAGGAGAATGTGTTGAGTCATGGAGTGATTGGTAGATCTTGTTGTTAAGGAGAGTACCCTCGTTCTTACTAGTGTCACTGTACCACCAGATCATGTAGTATTTCATCAGTATGTACGGCTAAAACCCTTTCTCTTAGAAAATAAGCTTCAATGGTGCCCACATAAATGTTGTAGGTTCAAAATATAATTGATGCAGTACCCGTTTTGTTATGTTAAGCGAATTATTGTTGTGAAAATATATGTTGGAGGTACTTCTTTATTTGTTTAATATATTATTCTTTGTAGATGAGGATATGTAAAGAATGTGAACTATGTGCTAAAATGTCTAGACTTCAAGTCAAGTTTGAATTGATATTTTGATGCCAAATTTTGTAAGAAAACTTGTTATTGTTGATTCCTCCAAAATGTTCTTATGTGTACCAAAGGTATTTGATTGATTGCGTCTAGTTGTTGGTAACATATAAAGAATGTGTAAGACTAAATGTTGGATTTTAGCTGTGATTGATACTTTACATGAATTGGTGTTGTGACCCGATGTTTGTGAAAGATGCATTCCAATATGATCAATGTGCTATTTTTGACAACATAAAATGGGTGCAAGGAATATGAATCACGTATTGAAATGCGAAGGCCTTAAATTGAAATTGGAGCAGCATATATTAAATAAAACTGTGTGAAATCCTCTGTGTATAGAAATTTTGAAATATGTCAAATTTTTTTTGAGAAGAAGAGTATAGACAATGTGTCGAGAACTCGAAGTGAAATTGTATCTGGTGATACTTGTGACACGAGGGAATATGAAAAAGATTATGATGTTGATGTGAAATATGCGGAAATATTGTGAAATGCGGGGAAGAAGAAACTGTGTTATGAAATGTGGTCTAGTGCCAAGTATGATGTGATAATTATGGCCCAAAGTGTTGATGGACAAATATATGTAAGAATGGTATGATTCTTTTATTCGATAATGTGGTCAACATCTAAAGTGTTTGATTTGTTCTTGTGATTTTTTTATTATTGTATGAAGAGTGTAGGTGAATAATTTGATATGTGAACCCTATGGAAGTGCTATGAAATGCGGCCTAGAGGTATAGAAATTATGTGAAAGCTATGTGATCTCTTTCTATTTGGTATTGTTTAAACTTTTTGTTAAACCCTTATGATTTCCTTGTCCTTGCATAGATATATTCTTAAAAAGAATCCAAATTACAAAATAGTTCATGCACATGCATACTCTTTGAATGAGACGTATTATCTACAAAGCCTCCCTATCATAGTTCTATTGTTCACCACCTCCTATGGAATTGAGCTCTATAATTATGTTCCTGAATTGAGTTATAACACTATTGATATTTCCTACTTGCTTTTCCTAAATTCTCAACAAAGGACTATTCCCGATGAATTTCTTACAGAAACGTCTCATTTAAATTGACAACATCTGCTCACTTGTGCCTATACATGCACCATTGTAAAGTTTGTACATGTGGTGTCAAGTTCCATGCAAAGTATCCAAGATTTGTGATCCTTCTCGAGTCACTCTTTTACTTAGTTGTGTGTGTCTTATATGGCTTGATCAACAAATCTACCCTCTTACGAGTAACATCATGAAACCTTTTCACTATCTAGTAACATGTATACACGTCTTAGTGCCTATCATATGAGTTCATATCAATTGAAATGGTCACCGTTTGCATAAGGTCTCTCTAAAAAATATGAGATCCTCACATCCCCATCATAGATATCTTGTGTCGCCATTGTTTTCGTGCCCAGTTGGTATATCTCGCAGTAAGTAGCTCACTCTGTCCTAGTATTGTGGATGCTCGCGGCATGGTCGTGTATTGCAGTGGGGAGTTAATATAGTAGAAGTGTGTCCAGCTTATAACCAATGATTATTTTCTCATTATGTCTCCACAATGTGTTAATCGTATTCCTTATTTAGTGAATTCATTGTGCTAGTTCCCTACACTTGTACGACAACCATAAGAGAACATTCCCTTCTATGTATCACTATGACACATCCCTTTTTTTTCAAGTCAAAACCTATGGAGATCTCATCATGAACATCAGCAAACCTTCAGTGATTATTGTGCACTGTCTCATTGAGTTTGGTTTTCTTCACACCCTCAACTTCTAGAATCATGGAATATGTCGTTGTCATGTGTGGAGAGTTTTACTACTCTTGGTATATCACCTTCTTGGCTAGATATGAGTATTATTTGCCTTCTCCCTGGAGCGTCGTGTTAACTATTAGAACCATCTAACCAATTCATAATTTTGTCCCAATATCAAGATTTCCTAGCTATTGAGTTTCACTCATGAAAGGTTGAGATTAGATGACTTCGGATTTTTGTACATATCATGAACATGTTGATTTGAATGACAAATGGTCGTAATTTTTAGTTTCCTCATATATGATCAATTACCAAGAAGTGTTAAATTGTCTAGAATATGGTAATCTCATAAGCGTTCAATTATTTTCATCCTTATAGGCTTGTGGCATAGATTCTTTGCGTCAAGTAATGTTAAGAGTGTAATTCAACTTCGTGTTATTTTGAATCCCATATCACATTCAAGGTGCTAGAGTATTCTTATTCGAGGTCGATGGATTTTCCCTACACTCTAGAAAATGAGTGGTTCACGTACTTGAGTATTCCTCCTTAATGATTCCTATTTCCATGTACTACTTACTCCTATTCCTCATTTATGTATTCATTGAGGTAGTCACAATGATTAACCATGTCAGTATTGTTAGTAGTAACATTTTGTGTCTCTTAGTATACGACCTCATATAGTACTCTACCCAGTGCATTAATGGATTTTTGAAGAACTCCAGCCTGATCTTGAACTCTGTTGTTCCTCGTTGTATTAGATCCATTGGGTATTGTAAGTTCAGACAAGTCAAATATAAAGCTTCATAGTGTGATCACATATATATTGGATAGATAAAGTTATGGTCAGTTTATGGTATCACATCTTAGGGTAACTATTAAGGGTTATCAAGGGTTTAGTGTGAGTGTACCCCTGAAAATGTTATGTGAGTTGATAATAAAAAGTAACATGATTGTATTACACATTAGGTTGCAATAGGTGTATGATATTCCCCATAACTGTTCCTCATGTACTTTGTGTTTCCATATGTTTATGTCTAAGAAGATAGTGATGAAAAAAAAAATTGTGGGTATGAATTCACTTGATTGATCTATATGATCATGGTAATATCCTATATGATGCACTACTAGCAAGACTCGTGATGTCTTGATTTCATATGGACTGTTGATTGAAAGGAAATTATATTCTTGTTGATGAACACCTTTGCGATTACATTAATGGCTGGTAAGGACTATTATGAACACATGATTGTTTGTTTACTATGAACTGACATCCTTGATAGTATGATGCCATGTTATGGAATTGTGGGTTATTTTTGTTATCATGAATTGCAATATCCAGTGGAGTGTAAATTGTACAGTGGAAGTTATCAAAAGGTAAAGTCAATGGATACTTATCTCATGCAAGATGTTTATATGTCATCCTTGTTATGTATGTTTGGGAATTGATATTATTTTTGAGAATGTGTTATGACAATGTTTGTAAGACTATAATGTCGTGTGGAAGGATAAATGTGTCGTGGAAGGAAAGTACTTTCGTTTGATTGAATACCAGTTAGTTTTGACTTGGAATGTACCATATAGGTATTTTGATGTAAAACTGTGCAGTCCATGTTTTGGTATCCATATGTTAATGTAGTGCTTGTAATACTGGGATTAGGATTGTGGATATATACATTGTGGTGCTATGTATAATTGTGGATGTGTTGTTGAGACGAATTTGGTGATTCCCTGGCAGGAGAATAGGCCTAGTTACAAAGGAAACTCTGCCGAAATTTCTGAAAAATTTAGGAGTTAGTGAAAATTTTGAGACTGAAGGTAGGTTAGAAAAGAGATGTATGATGTTAAAGTGTTTGGGAAAGACTATACTCCTCATTCGAGGACGAATGATCCTAAGGGGGGAGAATGTAAGGCCCTAGAAAATTTCGCTAAGTAATATAGGATTCTGTGGTGCCACGTAGGCTAATTATTATATTTTATGTGCTATGAACATTATGGACATTAATTAGACTTGCTAAATATGAGTATGAGTCTTATGGTAAGTGATATGAGGTCCAAATGAAAGCCCAAGTGTGAGCCAAATAGGAAAAATTTTCGAAATAGGCCAAAATTCCAAATGGATTCACACAAGGCTCCACTTTAAACGACCATAGATAATTATGTATAAGGTTTTATATGGTGAATAGCATATCAAATGAAAGCCCTTTGAGTCTAGTTTCCAACGCTTCAAACCGTTCGTCATTTGGACATTCCTACACAAAGTTATGATCAAATTACCAAAGGCTGGAAAATAAAATCCTGTGTCAATTCTACGACCGCATAATGCATTGCATTTCTCACTTTGCGGTCGCATTCTTGTCGCAAACTGAACCCGAAAAGCCCAGTTAATTCTTCTAATTTTCATAACCCGACCCCATTTCAATATATAGGCTTTGGGGTTCATTTTGGGGTCATTTCTTACTGATTTTAGAGAGAGGTGAGAGTATTTTATAGAGAGAAGGAGGAACCCAACATCTAAATCATCCAAATCTTGCATCAATCTTCAAGAATCAAGAACCCAATAGCAAGTTCTTCATCTAAGAGGTAAGATTCTATACCCTATGGTTTAATTTCGAGTTTGGTGTATAAGATGAGTTATTGAGGTATGATTCTTGGGTTTACTAGTATTGTGTATACATGCATGTACAACTTAGGTTTATGGGAAGATTGTTTAACTTAAATAACTAAAGATTGGGTTAGGGAATGAATGAAGTCTTAAAAAGGGGATTCGAAATCAAGATGCTCAACTAGTGTTTGATAAAATGTTCAAATGAGCTAGTTTCATGAATATCTTTCTAATATGTGTTTAATTTTGTTATGTTTCATAGTAGATTGGAATTGCTAGAGTTTTTGGAGTGTTGTAGTAACTTAAGGAAAGCTCAATCGAGGTATGTATGGCTAATTTTGATTCTTGTAAAATCGCCCATATGTGTGAAATTGTTTGGCATGTGTTAATTTGAGAAATTGTATGTGATTCTTTGATGTCATTGTTAGGTATTCAATTGATGATTGAACTACATGTGGTATGGTATGAAATATGAATTGAAAGATGACAAGGGAATTGGAATTGGTAAAGAACTGAGAACAACTGTTGTGGTGGCATATATGGTTTCTTGTTGAAAGAGATGAAACACTTGAATTGTGGTAAATTATTGAACATATGTGTGTGTGTATTCTTGATTATGGAAACATTGTAATTTGGTTGTGATATTGGCTTGAGAAATAATTGTGAACATGAACCAACTTGTAAGTTGCTTATTTGAACTTGTTGAAATTGTGTGTAGTGCCTTATCTGCTATTTGAAATTGTTGTGTTCTAAACTGTAAGGTGGGATCGGGTTGCGCGCCGCAACATGGGGAAATAAGGTGTGGGTTGGGGTGATAAGGGTGGCCGGGGTAATAAGGGTGGTCAGGGGTAATAAGGATGGAAAGCGATCGAAATCGCTATTGAAATATGATATAAAATCATTGATGTGAAATTGTGAAAGGAGACAGCAGGAGAGTTTGCAACCTGTGGGGCAATGATTGCCCCTTTGTTTGACTACTTGTGTTTTACGTTATTGATTTGTGGTTATTCTACTTGTTGGTCCTAAACGTGCTTTGTGTTGAGAATTATCTGAAATGAGGAAAAATGTGGAAAACATAGTTGGCTGGCTTAATTGATTCTTGATGTAATTCATTGGTTGTATTATCATCGTAGTTTCTTGTTAATGGCTTGAGTTTACTTGGGACAAAGTTTGTCCATACATACCAGTACAATTCCAGCGTACTGACGTCCATTTTGCCGGGGACGCTACATTCGTATTATGATTGTAGGTGAATCAGTAGCAGGTACTTCAGCTCATCGGCAGTAGCATCCTTCATCTTCCACTGCCCGTTTTGTGAGCTCTTTCCTTCCTTAGGGCCCTGTGTGGCTCATGCCACTTCTGTTTTAGACTTTGTTTTGGATTTTTTTTAAGGTATAGCCGGAGCCTTATTACCGGCAAGTATTGTATCCTTCTTAGTAATCCTAGAGGCTCCGTAGAGAGTACACTGTGGGACTATGGCCTATGTATGTATATGTATATGTCGGCCGCTGTAAATTGTAACTTGTTAGTAAATCAATCGTATGGTTATGTTTGTACATTGTGAAATCAGTTATAATTGGTAAGATCTTTGGTTTTTGAGTAATAAACAACACAGGGGAATCGCGTGGGATATAAAGGAACCCGGGTCCGCTTGACTGGGGCTACCTAGTCAGGCGCCGGTCATGTCCCTTGATTTGGGGCATGACAACCGCACCCTGCTTCAGAGGTTGCCTACATATCCTGGGCTAAACAGGAATCAGGTCACTGTAGTTCGGGAAGGTTTGGTAGTTTGAAACTACCAGGGACTTGCTGTTGGTGCTGTTATTGCTATAATCACTGACTAACTCCTTGTTACACCGAGATAAAATGAAAATAAAGAAGCTATTCTAAGCTATGATCTTATGAATTACAAGAAAATCCTATCTGTGTCTTGTCTTCTTGTATTGTATTGCTTTTCCATATCACATGTTGCTCTTTGCATCTTTCTTCTTTTTTTGTGAATTTTTGCTTATTTCTTGCTTCTGATATACTGTTTCCATCCATTTGTATGACTTCAAAATGTGCTTCTTGCTTCCAGGTCGATACTGTTTATTACAAAAAACAAAGAAAACTTCTTCCTATACCCTAGTATGGGCTTTAAATGTATTATGGTGTTACTCTTGCTAGAAAAAATTAAAAAATGCAGAAAGTATCCCTTGTTATACAGGTGGACACCTGAACAGAAATTAAAATGCTGAAAAGTATTCCCTTGTTATACATGTGGGCGCCTGAACATAAATTAAAATGCTGAAAAGTATTCCCTTGTAATACAGGTGGGCGCCTGAACAGAAATTAAAATGCTGAAAAGTATTCCCTTGTTATACAGGTGGGCGCCTAATGCATGAAAATGAAAATGCAGAAAAATATTCCCTCATTATCCAGGTGGGCGCCTGATGCAGAAATGAAAAATGCAGAAAAATATTCCCTCATTATCCAGGTGGGCGTCTGATGCATGAAAAATTGAAATGCAGAAAAATATTCCCTCGTTATCGAGGTGGGCGCCTGATGCATGAAAAATAAAATGCAGAAAAATATTCCATCGTTATCCAGGTGGGCACCTGATGCATGAAAAATGAAAATGCAGAAATATATTCCCTCATTATCCAGGTGGGCGCCTGATGCAGAAATTAAAATACAGAAAAATATTCCTTCATTATCCAGGTGGGCGCCTGATGCAAAAAATGAAAATGCAGAAAAATATTCCCTCAATTTGATAACCAGGGTGTGAATTTTGAAAAGATAATACCTCCCTTGTCGTTCGGGTAGGTTCCTGATTACTGAGTGAGTCCTCCCTTGTGGATTCTCTCATTTTATTGTTGTTTTCTTTTGATGTTTTCTCCCACATTGGTCACACTCACTTTAAAGTGATTAGTGAGAATTTGAATATTTTGTCCCTGTCTAAATCAGTGAACAATCATATTAGTTATAAAATGATGGTTAGCAACTGGCATTCTTGCTGGCCTTGCTTTCATCGTCTGCCTCTTCTTATTTCATTCTGATGTGCAGTTCATCATCGGATTTTCTCAATTATCTCTTGCAATTCTCTTTTACTTATCGCTTTTTATTTCTTTTCCTTTTATTTACTTTTAGCTGTATGATCGCCAATTTTTTATTTTTTTCTTTTTCTTTAACCCAGTGTTATTACGCCATCTAACAAGAGAAGCTGGTAGTTAGCTTTCAACAGGCAACTGGTTTTGAACAAGTAAAATGAAATGCAAAGACCTGAATTTCAGGGGGTGAGGGTTTTTTTGAAGTAAAGACAGAACTTATCTGGGTATGAAGGCTGATTCCTTTGACCATGCCATGTATTTGAATATCCGACCCAGTATGTCCGTCCAATCGAATCATTGCTGTCTTAATTTCATCTTTCCTTCAACCCAAACCTTTCTTATTTTGTTGTTTTCCCTTTCAACAGAATATTCCTCACTTTCACCTTATGGTGCCTATGAAGGTTCTCACCAATAAGACTCGCTCATTTTATTCTCTCTCATCTCACATTCGCCTTCTGGTTCCCGTTAGGGTTTTCACCAATAAGACTCTCTCATTTATTATTCTCTCATCTCATATTCACCTTCTAGTGCCCGTTAGGGTTTTCACCAATAACACTCTCTTATTTTATTTTTCTTTATTTTTCTATTTCCAAAATTTTGGGTATTATCCATGACATGTTTCTCCTTATTCTTATTGTATCATCATTTTTCTTGAAATTAATCAGAAGGTCTTTCTTTGGACTATAATGTGGCTTTTGGATGGGTTTAGAAAGAAAGGTATAAAGGCTAAAAATTTAAATGAGGGTTCAAAATATTTACAACTCTCGGAATCGTAAAACATAACTTCTGCCCCAGTTTCAATATTTGGGGGAATCTTGGATTTTATTTATATCATGACTGAGCCTCATTGAGGCTGCCTAAGTACCCTTTCGGGATCAAGTCAAAACGTAGTTCGGAACATAAGATTGTTCATTATTTGAGTTTTTCCCGATTTTTCTTTTTTTTTCATCATCATTTTTCTTTCATTTTTTTTCATTTTCGTTTTTCTTCATCCTCCTTTTCTTTTCTTTTCATTTCACTATCCATAATTGATTCCGAGAGAGGGATATGAAAGAATAATGCAATAAAGCTCAAAAGGGGTAGCAATGGGTAAAGTGTTTGGATAGAGAATAAAACGCCTTCATCATTTCAATTTCAAAATTATGACAAATACAATTGTACATATTTAAAAGGAATCATACATAATATCTCTTGACTGCATCGGAGTTGATAGCAGTCTCACATATTTTCCTTCAACATCTGTTAGATATAAAGCTCCGTTGGACAATACCCGGGACACCATGAATGGCCCTTGCCAATTAGGTGCAAACTTTCCTTTTGCTTCGGCCTAATGAGGTAAAATACGTCTTAGCACTAACTGTCCAACTTCGAATTTTTGTGGACGTACTTTCTTGTTGTATGCTATGGCCATCCTCCGCTGATAGAACTGTTCGTGACAAACTGCTGCTAACCTTTTCTCATCGATCAAGCTCAATTGTTCTAGCCGAGCTTTTACCCATTTATCATCGTCAATTTCAGCCTCAGCTATGATCCGGAGGGAAGGTATTTCAATTTCTGCAGGTATGACTGCCTCCGTTCCGTACACCAACGAATAAGGGGTTACGCCATGAGAGAAAATGGTAATTATTCATGCCATTGTCTTGACTCTTCCACCATCTTCCTGAGAATCTTCTTAATATTCTTATTCGTAGCCTCAACTGCTCTATTTTCTTTAGGCCGATAAGGTGTAGAGTTACGATGCATGATTTTGAACTTTTGACATGCCTCTGCCATGAGGTGACTGTTAATATTTGCTCCATTGTTTGTGATAATCACCTTAGGAATTCCAAAGCCACAAATGATATTTGTGTGTACGAAATCCACTATCGCCTTCTTTGTCACTACTTTAAATGTCTTCGCCTCCACCCATTTAGTGAAATAATCAATTGCTACTAAGATAAACCTGTGCCCATTAGATGTTGCTGGCTCTATTGGGCCGATAACATCCATGCCCCAAGCGACGAATGGCCACGGTGCTGACATTGTATGCAATTCATAGGGAGGGGAGTGAATTAAATCTCCGTGTATATGACATTGGTGGCATTTCCGTACATATCTAATGCAATCACGCTCCATGGTGAGCCAATAGTATCCTGCTCTTAGTATTTTCTTGGCCAAAACTTATCCACTCATATGAGGTCCGCAAGCTCCTGCATGTATTTCAGCCATGATTGTGTCGGGTTGCTGTGCATCTATACATCTCAGTAGACCCAAATCTGGGGTTCTTTTGTATACAACTCTTCCGCTGAAAAAAATCCATTTTCTAGTCACCTTATAGCCCTTTTCTGGTCCCCCGTGGCTTGTGCTGGGTACACTTCTATCCTCAAATATTCTTTAATATTATGATACCACGGCTCACCATCAAGTTCTTCTTCCACGGCGAAACAATTAGCATTTTGATCACGAACTAGTATCTGCAATGGATCTATATAAGCTTTGTCTGGATGGTGCAACATGGACGAAAATATGGCTAAGGCATCTGCTACTTCGTTGTGCATTCTTGGGAGGTTCTTGAACTCTATGGATTGAAATCTCTAAGATAGTTCATGTAGACACTGTCGGTAAGGTATAAGTTTCAAATCCCTTGTTTCTCATTCACCTTAAATCTGATGTATCAAGAGATCCGAGTCACCCATAACCAAAATCTCTTGAACACCCATGTCTATTGCCATTCTCAATCCCAGTATGCATGCTTCATACTCGGCCAAATTATTAGTACAAAAAAACCTAGGCTGAGCGGTAACAGGATAATGGTGACCCATTTCTGAGATGAGTACTGCTCCGATTCCGACCCCTTTGCTGTTGACGGCCCCATCAAAGTAAATTCTCCAGCCTGGCTTATCGTCTTATTCCAATTTTTCAATATTCATTGTCTCCTCATCATGAAAATATATCTTTAGCGGTTCATACTCATCATCGACCGGATTTTATGCCAAATGGTCAGCGACTGCTTGTGCCTTCATTGCAGTGCGAGTTACATAAATGATATTAAACTCTGTAAGTAGAATTTTCCATTTAGCGAGTCTTCCTGTGCGCATAGGCTTCTGGAAAATATACTTCAGCGGGTCCAACCGAGATATCAGATAAGTAGTATAAGCCAACAAGTAATGTTTTAACTTCTGCGCAACCCATGTTAAAGCACAACATGTTCTCTCCAACCAAGTGTATTTTACCTCGTAAGATATAAACTTCTTACTAAGATAATATATTGCTTGCTCTTTCTTCCTTGTTTCATCGTGCTGCCCCAGTATACAGCCAAAAGAATTATCTAGAATAGTCAGATAAAGTATCAAGGGCCTTCCAGGTTCTGGAGGAACCAATACAGGAGGATTAGCCAAATATTCCTTAATTTTGTCAAATGCCTCTTGACATTCATCAGTCCAATTCACCGCAGTATCTTTCTTCAGTAATTTGAAAATGGGCTCACAGGTTGATGTTAACTGAGCAATAAATCTGCTAATATAATTTAACCTGCCCAATAAACTCATCACTTTTTTCTTGTTCTTCGGCGGAGGCAAGTTATGGATTGCGTTTATTTTTGATGGGTCTAATTCAATACCACGTCGGCCTACTATGAACCCCAATAACTTTCCTGATGGCACTCCAAAATCACACTTTGCTGGATTGAGCTTGAGATTATATCTTCGAAGGCTCTAGAAAATCTTTCTTAGATCCTTGACATGATCACATTGCTTCTAGGACTCGATAATGACATCATCCACATATACTTCAATCTCTCGATGTATCATGTCATGAAACATAGTGGTCATTGCCCTCATATATGTAGCCCCAGTATTTTTCAACCCAAACGGCATCACCTTGTAGCAATATGTTCCCCAAGGCGTGATAAATGCCATCTTTTTTGCATCTTCTTCGTCCATCGGGATCTGATGATAACCCGCATAACAATCCACAAAAGAACCAATCTCATATTTGGCACAATTGTTGATCAATATATGGATATTTGGTAATGGAAAGTCATCCTTTGGACTGGATTTATTGAGGTCCCGATAATCAACACACACCCTGGTTTTTCCATCCTTTTTTGGAACAAGAACAATATTAGCTAACCAGGTGGGATATTTAGTGACCCGTATGACCTTTGCCTCGAATTGCTTGTTGACTTCTTCTTTTATTTTCACACTGATGTCCGTTTTAAACTTCCTTAACTTTTGCTTAACCGGCCGGCATTCTAGATAAATGGGCAATTTATGTACCACCAGGTTAGTACTAAGCCCGAGCATGTCATCATAAGACCAACCGAATATGTCCTTGTACTCATGTAACAACCTGATCAAATCTTCTCTGAGTGAAGTCTCTAAATGCATACTAATCTTTGATTCTCGGACATTCTCCTCACTTCGCAAATTAATAGACTCCGTCTCATTTAAGTTTGGTTTGGGTTTTTCTTCATAATGGCTCAAATCTTTACTAATTCCTCCAATACTTCCTCATTCTCATATTCCACTTCATGTTCGTTTTCAATTTCCTGTATAACTATCCGATTATCAAGACTGGAACGAAAATCCTTCAGGCATGACATATCATTGGAATCAGCAAATATTGAACTATACAAAAGAAGAAAAATAAAATATGGCAAAATGGAGGAAGAAAAGAAATTGCATTGAATTTTTTGAAAGGTAACAAGAGTTGGATACATTTGATATGACGTGATATGGGATTACAATTTTAAAAAAAGACAGTTTTTTGGGAATCAAATGTTAAAAGCTAACTACCACAACTCCCTCCTTATCGGAAGAGGAGTAGCTTCCTAGTTATTTAGCATAGTGTGGGGTCCAACAAATTGAACATCCATTTTAATTGTTCCTTCGCTAGTCTCCATCACATTCACGTCTTTTCAAATAACCTTTCAAATCTAGCTAGAAGCTCTTCATCCCCATACACTATTATTTATTGATGCTCCCACTAAAATTTTTCTATTTGATGCAAAGAAGATGGTACTGCTTTCGCAGCGTGGATCCATGGACTTCCCAGCAAAAGGTTGTATGATACAACGATATCCAGCACTTGAAACTCCATGGTTAAATCCACTGGTCTGATAGCAAGCTCTAGTAAGATATCCCCTACGGTGTTCTTTCCGCCTCCATCAAAACCCCTCACACATACATTGTTTCGGTGAATTCTCTCATGATTGACTTTCAGCGTCCCTAGAGTTGAGAATGGACAGATATTGGCGCTTGATTCGGTGTCCACCAAAACATGAGTTACTACAGATTCTTCACATTTTACCGTGAGGTATAGTGCTTTATTATGCTCTGTCCCTTCAAGTGGTAGCTCGATTGTCACGACCCAAAGGGTCGTCACTTGTTTTATTAATCATTTCGAGCTTCTGAGGTCTTGAAAACCTCATTTATAGTTGCCTCGATTTGCGTGCACAGTTCGGGCGCGAAGCTGGAAAATGTTTATGTTGAAATATGTGAAATATGTGAAAATTTTGAAGAATTTTGATATTAATATTGATATGGTTGACTTTGGTCAACATTTTTGGTAAACGGACCCGGACCCGTGATTTGACGGTCTCAGAAAATCCGTAGAAAAATATGGAACTTGGGCGTATGCCCGGAATTGAAATCCGAGGTCTGAAACCCCGGTAAAAGAATTTTTCTGTTAAATTGTATTCTGAAAATGTTTAAGGAAAATGGTATCGGGCTTGTATTTTGGTTCTGACGCCCGGTACAAGTCATATATATTGGTTAAGCGCTTCCTGTAAAGTTTGGTTGAAAATGGACGTCGTTTGACGTGTTTCGGCCTTAAATTGGAAATTTTGGAAATTATGAAATTTGAAAGAATTCTTGAGTTTTAAGGCTCAATTCATTGATTTTGATGTTATTTTAGCGATTTGATCGCGCGAGCAAGTTCGTATGAAGTTTTTGAGTTAGTGTGCATATTTGGTTTGGAGCCCCGAGGGCTCGGGAGTGTTTCGGAGGTGGTTCGGGGTGTTTTTGGACTTAGGAAACTGGCAGATTTTCTGCAATTTTTACACAGACACTTTACTCTACACGATCGCGGCCTTGTACACGTGATCGCACTGCCTTGTCAAATTACTCAACGCGATTGCAGCCGTCTGTACGCGATCGCGTAGCTTCCTGTTCTTCTTCAACACGATCGCAGGCGTCCGCACGCGATCGCATAGCTTTTTGTTCTCCTTCAATGCGATCGCGACCCTGTTCACGAGATCGCGTAGTACAAATAAGCCACCCCAACCAAATTTTTCTACGCGATCGCAACACTGACCACGCAATCGCGTAATGTTGAACGTTTGCCTTCCGCGATCGCGACCCTGTTCACGCGATCGCCTAGAACAAAATCGTTGCCCGGTGAATTTAATCCCAAAACAGAATAGAAACGGGATAAAAATCCCATTTCTGTTCAACTCTCTTCTCCACAGCCTTGGGCGATTTTTGAGCGATTCTTCATCAAACTTCTTGAGTAAGTGATTCTTAACTCTTTTTCTTCATTTTCCATCAATATTATTTGAATTCCTACGCCTAAATAGGTGTAAATGGGTAGAAAAATTGAGAATTGAGTATAGTAAGGGTTTTCAAAGAATTTGGGATCTAGACCTTGTTTTGGAGTCGAACTTAAGAACAAATTGTATATTTGAACTCATGGATGTATGGGTGAACTTATTTTGGTTCGAAACTTGAGTTTCGATTATGTGGGCCCGGGGTCAATTTTTACTATTCTAGGCAGAATGTTGTATAAATCATATTTAGCAATATGAACTAGTTTGTTAAGTAGAATTGATGATATTAAATCAATTGTGTATAGATACAATTGGATTGGAGCCAAATTCGAAAGGAAAACGCATTGCTACGGATTGAATCGTTCGTAAACTTTCGAGGTAAGTGTTTGTTCTATCCTAGCTTGAAGGAATAGGAATTTAGTTATGTATGAATTGTTGATTAAGATTTATTGGTGTCACACCAGTAATGGAGATAAATTGTTGAATTATTATCAATTATTGGTTCAAACCCGGTAATTATAAATATTGTTGATGCAGGGATTATTGGTTAAATGCCGGTAATATATATATTTATGAATTGGGATCGTGTGGCGCGCCGACCACTTATATGATAAGAAATGGGAATATGTGGCACGCCGACCACAAAGTGATTTAAATCTTGGCATTCGCCATAGTTGCCGGTAGCCTATTGATATATTTGGGAGCGGGTGGTACGCCTACCACAAGATATAATTTATTGATATATTTGGGAGCGAGTGGTACGCCTGCCACAAGGTATAATTTATTGATATAATTGGGAGCATGTGGTACGCCTATCACAAGGTATAACTTATTGTTACATTCGGGAGCGGATGGTACGCCTACCACAAGATATGAAATGAAAAATGAATTGAGACATGAAAGTAAGATTTATTCTATTGACCAGATTACTCTGGATATTGTGAGTTATTGACTGTTATTTCAGAGCAGAGTCTTTCCTTATAAACGTTTGTATACGTATATATATTTCAACTGTACAGGTTTATGTGGGTGACTGGCCTTAGTCTCATCACTATTTCGCTGGGATAGGCCAGGCACTTACCAGCACATGGGGTCGGTTCTGCTGATACTACACTCTGCGCTCTTTTTGCGCAGATACATGTTACGGACAACAGCAACACAGTAGCACGATTGTGGATATTCCGACTACTGAGACTACGAGGTAGCCTTGCAGGCGTCTGCAGGACCCGTTGTCTCTTCTATCTATGTATTTCATTCTATTATCTCATGTATTCGAGATAAACAGCTTATATTTCTTTCAAACAATTATGTGTATTATTCTTAGAAGTTCGTGAGTAATGTGACACCAGTCTTGGGTAGTGTATCATGTTTGGGTTTTTGTATCATATTTGATAAAATTGACTAAGTCTTCCGCTAAGTTTAATTATTCTGCTGTAATTATATGTTTTTAATTTAAAGTCTTAAGAAGAGTTTGGTAACTAATGAAAAATGTAAGTAATAGTTGGCTTGCCTAGCTTCCACTAGTAGGCGCCATCATGACTCCCGATGGTGGGAAATCCGGGTCGTGACAAGTTGGTATCGGAGCACTAGGTTGCACAGGTCTCATAACTCACGAACAACCTTAGTAGAGTCTGAGGGATCGGTACGGAGACGTCTGTATTTATCCTCCAGAGGCTACAGAGTTAGGAAAATTTTCCCTTTATTCTTTCCGGTCGTGCGACTTGATCTTTCAAATGTTAATTGAACTTCTACTCTGTTCTTCCGCAGATGGTAAGAACACGTGCATCCTCATCTACTGACCAGCAGCCCGAGGTCCCAGCAGCGGCAGCTCCCGCTAGGGGTAGAGGCCGATGTCGAGGTCGTCCTAGAGGCCAAGGTAGGGCAGAGCTCAGCCCCGAGCAGCAGCACGAGTGGCAGAACCTCGGGCTCATATCGAGGAGGAGGTTCCAGCCCCAGCAGCTCCAGTAGGCCCAGCTCAGGTCCCAGGAGGAGTTATGTTTTCACCTGATCTTCAGGATGCTTTGGTCCGGATAGCAGGTTTTATGGACAATATCACCAGAGCAGGTTTATTACCAGTAGCACCAGCCACTTCTTAGGC
Source organism: Nicotiana noctiflora (assembly GCA_032618575.1). Lineage (NCBI taxonomy): Eukaryota > Viridiplantae > Streptophyta > Magnoliopsida > Solanales > Solanaceae > Nicotiana > Nicotiana noctiflora. Next base: position 143,662 of record JASVEL010004395.1, read on the forward strand.
TGGAGGAGGTAATCAGACTCCTGCTACGCGCATTCCGGAGCCAGTAATTCCCCAGGCTCAGGTTCTTGTGATTCAGCCAGTTGAGGCAGCTCAGCCTGTTATTGTGATTCCGTCTAATGATGGTACAGCTATGTCCGCTGACGCATTATGGAGATTGGACAGGTTTACCAAGATGTTCACTACCACATTCAGTGGCACTCCTTCAGAGGATCCACAAGATTTCCTATATAGCTGCCACGAGGTTCTCCGTACTATGGGCATTGTGGAGACTAATGGTGTGTACTTTGCTACTTTTCGATTATCTGGTTCTGCCAAGACTTGGTGGAGAGATTATTGTTTATCCAGGCCAGCGGGATCAGCATATTTGACTTAGGGGCAATTTGCAGAACTGTTCTTGGAAAAGTTCCTTCCAGCAACTCAGCGGGAGGCTCTACGCAGGCAATTTGAGCGTCTTCATCAGGGTTCTACGTCTTTCACACAGTACGAGACTAGGTTCGTGGACCTGGCTCGTCATGCTATTATCATACTTCCTACAGATCGGGAAAGGGTGAGAAGGTTTATTGATGGCTTGAATCAGCCAATTCGACTACAGATGGCTTTGGGGGCAGGAACTGAAATCACTTTTCGGGAGGCGGCTAATGCAGCCCGCCGGATCGAGATGGCTCTGTCACAGGGAGCAAGACATGGAACAGATAAGAGATCTCATAATTCAGGTAGATTTAGTGGTACCTCGTCTAGAGGTAGAGATTCTCATGATAGAGGCCATTCTCCTAGGCCTTATCAGTCAGCTCTTCAGGCTTCTTATGATGCTTCTGGTGATCGTAATTCTCAGCCACGCTACTCTGATCAGCAGCCTATCAGTACACCACCACTTCGCTATTTTCAGCAGCAGAGGGCTTGTTTTACGTGCGGTGATCTTGGGCACTTTGCAAAGTATTGCCCTAGAGCTTCTGATAGATCTTAGCCGCAGGGTTCTCGTGCCATGATTCAGGCCCCAGTTCCTCCACAGCCTGCCCAGCCAGCTAGAGGCGGAGGTAGAGGACATAGAGATGGAGGTAGAGGTCATAGAGGTGGAGCTTAGACCGATAGAGGTAGAGACCAGCCAGCAGCTGATCGTCCTAGAGATACTACTCAGGGTGGTGGGGCACAGCCCCGATGTTATGCACTTCCCACCAGACCAGAGGCTGAGTCTTCTGATGCCGTCATTACAGGTATTATTTTGGTTTGTGATAGAAAGGCATCAGCATTATTTGACCCCGGGTCTACATATTCGTACGTGTCTTCCTATTTTGCACCGTACTTGATTCAGCCCAGTGACCCACTGAGTGTTCTTGTTCATGTGTCTACACCAGTTGGCGATTCTATTATGGTTGATCGAGTTCATCGGTCATGTATTATAGTAATTGAGGGTCTCGAGACCCGTGCTGATTTATTGCTCCTAAATATGGTGGACTTTGATATTATATTAGGCATGGACTAGCTATCTCCATATCATGCTATTTTAGATTGCCATGTCAAGACTGTGACTTTAGCTCAGCCGAATTTGCCTCGTATAGATTTGAAAGGAATTTCAGGTCATACTAGTCACAATGTTATTTCTTATGTTAAGGCTCATCGTATGGTTGGGAAGGGATGCTTAGCTTATTTGGCCTATGTCCGTGATTCCAGTGCTGAGGTTCCTTCTATTGACTCTGTGCCTGTGGTTCGCAAATTTCTGGAAGTATTTCCTTCAGACTTGCCAGGCATGCCGCCCGATAGGGACATTGATTTTTGCATTGACTTGGCTCCGGGCACTCAGCCCATTTCCATTCCCCCATATCGTATGGCTCCGCCAGAGTTAAAAGAATTGAAGGAGCAGTTGCAGGATTTACTTGAAAAGGGTTTCATTAGACCCAGTGTTTCGCCGTGGGGTGCACCAGTAATATTTGTAAAGAAGAAAGATGGTTCGATGAGAATGTGCATTGACTATCGACAGTTAAACAAGGTGACTATCAAAAATAAATATCCACTTCCGCGAATTGATGATTTATTTGACCAGCTTCAGGGTGCCAAGGTATTTTCAAAGATAGATTTGAGATCCGGCTATCATCAGCTGAAGATTAGGGCATCTGATGTCCCTAAGACAGCGTTCCGCACTCGGTATGGACATTATGAATTTCTGGTCATGTCTTTTGGGTTGACAAATGCTCCAGCAGCTTTTATGGAATTGATGAATCGGGTGTTCCGGCCTTATTTAGACTTGTTTGTAATAATCTTCATTGATGACATATTAATATATTCCCGCAGTCAGGAGGAGCATGCGCAACATTTCAGAGTGGCCTTGCAGACTCTGAGAGATAGCCAACTATATGCAAAATTTTCAAAGTGTGAATTTTGGCTAAGTTCAGTTGCATTCCTGGGTCATATTGTGACGGCAGCAGGTATTCAGGTTGATCCGAAGAAGATTGAGGCAGTCAAGAACTGGCCTAGACCGACATCAGCCACAGATATTCGGATTTTCTTAGGATTAGCGGGTTATTATCGCCGATTCATAGAGGGATTTTCATCTATTGCAACCGCACTGACCAGATTGACCCAGAAAGGTGTTCAATTTTAATGGTCCGATGAATGTGAGGTGAGCTTTCAAAAGCTCAAGACAGCCTTGACCATAGCACCGGTATTGGATTTACCCACAGGTAGGGGACCTTATACTGTTTATTGTGATGCTTCCCGTTAGGGGTGGGCATATATCGGGTAAAACCGATACCCCGAACCGTTAATTCTTTATTGGGTTATTGGGTTAACAGTTCGGTAATAGGGTAAATAATTTTTTTATTGGGTTATTGGTTCGGGCTCGGTTTGTATTTTTGTTATCGGGTAAAAATCGATAACCCAATAAGAATATAGTAATTTACTAATCTACCCTTATATACTAGGGTTCCCTTTTATTTTACAAGTTTCCTATTTCCCTTCCCTCATTCCATGTTCCCTCTTCCAGTCTTCCGTCTTTTACAGTTTACTCTTTAGTTCACTCCAAGAACCAGTCGGCGTAGCCCCCAACTTTAGAGTTCAGTCCCTCGTTTCGTTTTCCCAATCTCCCGCAGCGGCGCAGCCCCCCCAACTTCAGTCTTCAGTCTTCAGTCGGCGCATCCCCCAACTCCAAGTCCCAATCTCACCAGTCACCAGTCACCACACAGGCACACCTTATCCTGTCGATTGTCGAGTCTTCGTCTCTGTATTTCCGCACCACACCAGCACACCTTATTCGGTGTAACGCAGAGTCCAGACGCTTGAGCCTCGAGTTCAAGTCTCAAGCTCACCACCAGTTCAATCGCATCGTGTAAGTTTGGCTCAAGATTTTTGTTTGCTTCTTGTTAATTATTGTGTTTGCTCAATAATTTTGCCTCTGTTTGCTTCTATTTTTGTTTTCTATTAGAGGAGTAGCAATTTTCTTATATTCATTTTAATTAATTGAGTTAACATAAGTGATTTTGTGCTATATGGTGTTGCCGTGTATATATATTTCTGTTGTGTCGTTCTCTCTTCAGTGTACCGTGTATATGTATTTCTATTGTTGTCGTGTTGCCATTTTAATTATTTTTGTTGTGTCGTTCTCTCTTCAGTTGAAAGCAGTACTGCTGTAGTTTTCTATTTTCTATGTTGAAGCACTCTGAAGTTTCTCTCTTTTGTTTCACTTAGCAGTTAGCAGTTTCTCTCTTTTTTTTCACACTGTTCGCAGAAGCATTTTCCTGTTATTATTCACTGGCCCATTTTTCTTTTACCAAAACATAATTTTCTTGTATAATAACACCTATATAAGAAGCATTTCTTCTTATTATATTGCCAGTAAAAGATTTCTTGTATAACTGAAACGAGATTTCAAGTAAACAACAACTTTTTCTCGTAGAAGATGTTTATCAAATCATCATTTTCTTGTGTTATTATACAAGAAATCTTGTTTCATTTATTATACAAGAAATCGTGTTATATAGGTGTCAATATACTGCTATGTCATTGAACAAATGAATCTAACGTTTTACTCCTCCAATCATTTGGGTGTCATTGCATTTTGACTCTTAACGTTTTACTCCTCCATTGCAAGAACGTGGAATGGGTTTATCTTTTCATGAATTTTGACTCATGTTTTCGGTATAATATTTCAGTTTAATTGTAGTTTTATCTTATCGGGTAAACCGATAACCGAACCGATAAGGATCAATAACCGATAAGTCGATAACCGATAACTAATATCTTATCGGTTTGGTTATCAGGTTATGATATTTGTAAACCGATAACCGATAGGCAAAACCGATAATTTCCAAAACCGAACCGAACCGACCGATGCCCACCCCTACTTCCCGTATTGGGCTTGGTGCAGTGTTAATGCAGGATGGCAAGGTTATTGCCTATGCTTCGAGGCAGTTGAAGATTCATGAAAAGAACTATGCCAGTGCATGATCTAGAATTGGCGGCGATTATTCACGCATTGAAGATCTGGAGGCATTATTTGTATGGTGTAGCATGTGAAGTATACACCGATCATAAGAGTCTTCAGTATTTGTTTAAGCAGAAAGAGTTGAATTTGAGGCAGAGAAGGTGGCTAGAATTGCTAAAAGATTATGATGTCACCATTTTATATCATCCGGGAAAAACAAACGTGGTGGCCGACGCTTTGAGTCGGAAGTCAGCCAGTATGGGCAGTCTTGCTTATATTCCAGTCAATCAGAGACCACTTGCTTTGGATGTTCAGTCCTTGGCCAACCGATTTGTGAGGTTGGATATTTCTGAGCCTAGTCGAGTACTGGCTTGCACGATCGCTAGCTCTTCATTATTGGAGCGCAGCCGCGATCAACAATATAATGATTCTTATTTAAGTGATCTTAGAGATACGGTTCAGTGAGGAGGTCCTAAACAGGTCACCTTAGATGCTGATGGGATCCTAAGGATGCAAGGGCGCATTTGTGTGCCAAATGTTGATGGGCTTAGAGAATTGATTCTAGAAGAAGCTCACAGTTCACGGAATTCTATTCATCCAGGCGCAGCAAAAATGTATCGAGATTTGTGTCAACATTATTGGTGGCGTAGAATGAAAAAGGATATTGTGGCATATGTGGAACGGTGCCTTAATTGTCAGCAGGTTAAGTATGAACATCAGAGACCTGGCAGTTTATTTCAGAGAATTGAACTTCCTGAATGGAAGTGGGAGCGAATCACGATGGATTTCATTTTTGGACTTCCGAAGACTCGGACGAAGTTTGATGTTGTTTGGGTGATTGCTGATAGGCTGACCAAGTTAGCTCATTTTGTTTCTATTGCCACTACCTATTCATCCGAGAGGTTATCTGGGATTTATGTTAGGGAGATCGTTCGCCTTCATGGCGTGCCAATCTCTATTAATTCATATCGAGGTGCATAATTTACCTCACATTTCTGGAATGCGGTTCAGCGAGAGTTGGGCACGCAAGTTCAGATAAGTACAACCTTTCATCCCCAGACGGATGGTCAGTCCGAGAGGACTATTCAGATATTGGAAGATATGCTACGGGCGTGTGTTATTGATTTTGGAGGTTCGTGGGATCAATTCCTGCCGTTGGCAGAGTTTGCTTATAATAATAGTTATCAATCGAGCATCCGGATGGCTACTTATGAAGCATTGTATGGTAGGCGGTGTCGTTCTCCGGTTGGATGGTTTGAAATGGGAGAAGCTCGGTTATTGGGCACATATTTAGTTCAGGAGGCCTTAGATAAAGTCAAGATTATTCAAGAAAGGCTTCGTACAGCTCAGTCCAGGCAAAAGAGCTATGCAGATCGCAAGGTTAGAGATATAGCTTTCATGGTAAGGGAGCGAGTATTGCTCCGAGTATCGCCTATGAAGGGCGTGATGAGATTTGGAAAGAAGGGCAAACTTAGCACTAGGTTTATTGGAACATTTGAGATTCTTGATCGTGTGGGAGAGGTGGCATATAAGCTTGCCTTGCCACCTAGCTAATCCGCTGTACATCTAGTGTTTCATGTGTCCATGCTTCGAAAATATCACGGCGATCCGTCGCACGTGTTAGATTTCAGCACTGTCCAATTGGACAAAGATCCGTCCTATGAGGAGGAGCCGGTAGCTATCCTAGATCGGCACGTTCGACAGTTGAGGTCGAAGAGTTATCCTTTTGTACGTGTTCAGTGGAGGGGTCAGCCTCCTGAGGCATCGACCTGGAGTCCGAGTCTGACATGCGGAGCCGATATCCTCATCTATTCCTTGACTCGGGTACTTCTTTCTTTTGTCCGTTCGAGGATGAACGGTTGTTTTAGAGGTGGAGAATGTGACGACCCAAAGGGTCATCGCTTGTTTTATTAATCATTTCGAGCTTCTGAGGTCTTGAAAACCTCATTTATAGTTGCCTCGATTTCCATGCACAGTTCAGGTGCGAAGCTGGAAAATTTTTATGTTGAAATATGTGAAAATTTTGAAGAATTTTGATATTAATATTGATATCGTTGACTTTGGTCAAAATTTTTGGTAAACAGACCTAGACCCGTGATTTGACAGTCTTAGAAAATCCGTAGAAAAATATGGAACTTGGGCGTATGCCCGGAATTGAAATCCGAGGTCTAGAACCCCGGTAAAAGAATTTTTCTGTTAAATTATTTTCCGAAAATGTTTAAGGAAAATGAAACTGAATTTTGATTAAAAAGTACTGGTATCGGGCTCGTATTTTGGTTCCGACGCCTGGTACAAGTCATATATATTGGTTAAGCGCTTCCTATAAAGTTTGGTTGAAAACGGACGTCGTTTGACATGTTTCGGCCTTAAATTGGAAATTTTGGAAATTATGAAATTTGAAAGAATTCTTGAGTTTTAAGGCTCAATTCATTGATTTTGATGTTATTTTAGCGATTTGATCGCGCGAGCATGTTCGTATGATATTTTTGAGTTAGTGTGCATATTTGGTTTGGAGCCCCCAGGGCTCGGGAATGTTTCGGAGGTGGTTCGCGGTGTTTTTGGACTTAGGAAACTGGCAGATTTTCTGCAATTTTTACACAGACACATTACTCTACGCGATCACGGCCTTGTACTCGCGATCGCACTGCCTTGTCAAATTACTCAACGCGATCGCAGCCATCTGCACGCGATCGCGTAGCTTCCTGTTCTTCTTCAATGCGATCGCAGCCGTCCGCACGCGATCGCGTAGCTTTCTGTTCTCCTTCAACGCGATCGCGACCCTGTTCACGCGATCGTGTAGTACAAACAAGCCACCCCAGCAAAATTCTTCTACGCGATCGCAGCACTGACCACGCGATCACGTAGTGTTGTACGTTTGCCTTGCGCGATCGCGACCCTGTTCACGCGATCGCGTAGAACAAAATCGTTGCCCAGTGAATTTAATCCCAAAACAGAACAGAAACGGGATAAAAATCCCATTTCTGTTCAACTCTCTTCTCCACGGCTCCTTGGGCAATTTTTGAGAGATTCTTCATCAAACTTCTTGGGTAAGTGATTCTTAATTCTTTTTCTTCATTTTCCATCAATATTATTTGAATTCCTAAGCCTAAATAGGTGTAAATGGGTAGAAAAATTGAGAATTGAGTATAGTAAGGGTTTTCAAAGAATTTGCGATCTAGACCTCGTTTTGGAGTCGAACGTAAGAACAAATTGTATATTTGAACTCATGGATGATTGGGTGAACTTATTTTGGTTCGAAACTTGAGTTTCGATTATGTGGGCCCGAGGTCGATTTTTACTATTCCGGGCAGAATGTTGTAAAAATCATATTTAGCAATATGAACTAGTTTGTTAAGTAGAATTGATGATATTAAATAAATTGTGTATAGATACGATTGGATTGGAGCCAAATTCGAAAGGAAAAGGCATTGCTACGGATTGAATCGTTCGTAAACTTTTGAGGTAAGTGTTTGTTCTATCCTAGCTTGAAGGAATAGGAATTTTGTTATGTATGAATTGTTGATTAAGAGTTATTGGTGTCACACCGGTAATGGAGATAAATTGTTGAATTATTATCAATTATTGGTTCAAAACCGGTAATTATAAATATTGTTGATGCAGAGATTATTGGTTAAATGCCTGTAATATATATATATATATATATATATTTATGAATTGGGATCGTGTGGCGCGCTGACCACTTATATGATAGGAAATGGGATCGTGTGGCATGCCGACCACAAAGTGATTTAAATCTTGGCATTGGCCATAGTTGCCGGTGGCCTATTGATATATTTGGGAGCGCGTGGTACACCTACCACAAAATATAATTTATTGATATATTTGGGAGCGGGTGGTACGCCTACCACAAGGTATAATTTATTGATATAATTGGGAGCGGGTGGTAAGCCTATCACAAGGTATAACTTATTGTTACATTTGGGAACGGGTGGTACGCCTACCACAAGATATGAAATGAAAAATGAATTGAGACATAAAAGTAAGATTTATTCTGTTGACTAGATTACTCTGGATATTGTGAGTTATTGACTGTTATTTCAGAGCAGAGTCTTTCCTTACAAACATTTGTATACGTATATATATTTCAACTGTACAGGTTTATGTGGGTGACTGGGCTTAGTCTAGTCACTATTTCGCTGGGATAGGCCAGGCACTTACCAACACATAGGGTCGGTTGTGCTGATACTACACTCTGCGCTATTTTTGCGCAGATACAGGTTACGGACAACAGCAGCGGCAGTAGCATGATTGTGGATATTCCGACTACTGAGACTACGAGGTAGCCTTGCAGGCGTCCGCAGGACCCGTTGTCTCTTCTATCTATGTATTTCATTCTGTTATCTCATGTATTCGAGATAAACAAACTTATATTTCTTTCAAACAATTGTGTGTATTATTCTTAGAAGTTCGTGAGTATTGTGACACCAGTCTTGGGTAGTGTATCATGTTTGGGTTTCTGTATCATATTTGATAAAATTGACTAAGTCTTCCGCTAAGTTTAATTATTCCGCTGTAATTATTTTTTTTTAATTTAAAGTCTTAAGAGGAGTTTGGTAACTAATGAAAAATGTAAGTAATAGTTGGCTTGCCTAGCTTCCACTAGTAGGCGCCATCATGACTCCCGATGGTGGGAAATCCGGGTCGTGACAAGTTGGTATCGGAGCACTAGGTTGCACAGGTCTCATAACTCACGAACAACCTTAGTAGAGTCTGAAGGATCGGTACGGAGACGTCTGTAATTATCCTCCAGAGGCTACGGAGTTAGGAAAAATTTTCCCTTTATTCTTTACAGGTACGGTTTGATAACCACTGGCTCTATATAAGCACCCTTCACAGTCAATATGGGCTTCACCCCAGGTACTATTACTTTCACGGGCTCAGGCTCAATCATCACTGATGACTATTTTGCTGGTAACTCGCTTGACACTTTCTCGCTTTCTACTTTCTCCTCGACCTTACCGTTTGCTTTAATTGTCATCACCGTCTGAGAAGGTTTTCTGCAGCTTTCTCCCTGTACTAGCTCTATCATACGTGTTTCGTGATGCTCTGGCAAAGGATTTTGCGTTATGTTGGGGGTCTCTAGAGCTTGCACCTCAATTCTCCTAGAATCAATAAGTTTTTATATTGCAGACTTTAAGTGCCAACATTTCTCTATAACATGTCCTGGTGCCCCAGAACAGTATTCATAATGGACATATTGGTCTAATTTTCTGGGTGGAGGGTTGGGAATTTTAGGTTCAATGGGGTTCAGTATCCCTAATTCTCTCAATCGGTGAAAGAGACTGGTATATGATTCTCCCAAAATAGTGAATGTTCTTTTCCTTTGAGCCCTGTCACCTTTTACTTCAGGGTCGGGATGGAAGTTGGGTCGGTTTGGATTTCTGTAGGTTTTTTAAGGTGGATAGGCATTTTGTGCATGGTAGACATTCTTAGGAGTTGGGGTATGCCATGAAGGCGAAGGCGGTGGGTAAGGTTGAGCATGTTGGACAGAAAATTGTAGACCAGTTGATGGATAGTATGGTGGAGGTGGATTATATGGTGCTGGTGGATATGGTCTGTATGGGCGAGGTTGATGATGATATGGATTGGGTCCCCGAGACCAAGATCTACCTTCAATAACCGCCACTTCTTCCTTATTCTTCTTTCCAATCGACCCTCCTGTCCCCGTCTGTATTTCTTGGTTTGTAGCCTTGATGGCTGAGTAGCTCATAATTTTATTCATCTTCAGACCTTCTTCCACAAAACTCCCCATCTTTACTACCTCGTTAAAGGTTTTTCCAATGGCAGACAACAAATGACCGTAGTATGTCGGTTCCAAAGCTTGTAAGAAACAATCTACCATTTCTCATTATTTCATTGGTGGATCCACACATACCGACTGTTCCCTCCACCTGAAACCATACTCCCGAAAACTTTCTCTGGGCTTCTTTTCCATCTTAGTCAATGATAATCTATCATGGATAATTTCCAGATTATATTGGAAATGGTTTGCAAATGATTAAGCCAAAATCATTCCAAATGAACCATCGGGTATGATCTTGACAAGTGTACCATTCCAATGCCGAGCCACTGAGGCTTTGACTGAAGTAGGCCATAAGTAGTTCATCATTTCCTCCTGCTCGATGCATTTTACTGCAGTATCCTCTGAGATGGGCCACTGGATCACCATGGCCATCATACATGTCAAAGTTTGGAAATTTAAACCCAGCAGGTAGTTGTACCTCAGGAAAAAAACATAAATCCTTCTATTCCACGCTAATTTTGCCTCCTAGACCCTGCATATTACGAAACGACTGCTCAAGGCTCTTCATTTTCCTATCCATCTCCTCTTGTTCAGGGTTTCTAGCAGGTTTCTCCTCCTCCGTCATGTCGATGAGTGGGGTGTAAGAATCATGTTGCCTGAAGGTGGGTTCTGGCGGGTAATAATGATTATCCTGGACATGAAATACAGGCTCGCTAGAGGATTTATGTAAAGTGGCTGGTGGCGGTGCCACATACATAGGAGCGGCCTGGGGTGGTGGTGGTGGAGCTTGTTTAGGCAGGGGTTGTGCTTGTGATGTAGTGGAGTAATAATGCGGGTAAGCAGGCTATGTGGAAGAAGAGTTCATGGTGGGTGGTTCACTTTGCGTCGTAGCTTTTCAATTAACTTCTCATCTAATTCCTTCTCAGCTTTATCTAGATCAAAGCTATGGTCGTTCACTTTGCGTCGTAGCTTTTCAATTAACTTCTCATCCCGGGCAAGTCGAACTGGGGTTTCAGTTGTTGTTCTCATTTTTACAATCTGAGCCTTTAGAATTTCATTTTCTTTTCACAGTTGTTTCTTTTCACCCTCATCGGCTGCTGCTTGTAGGCTGCTTTCGAATTTAAGGTCCTGGAATTGTTTTTCCAACAATCTGATTGTGGCGCGATATTCATTTTCCTTGGCCATCCAAGGCATTCATTCCATATTTGCCGAATTTTTGCTTCCGGGAATTGCCCATCAGGACTGATTTCTATTGCTTGAAGGCTGAGGTCCCCATCTTTTGGCACAACCTGATATCTTCCAAGTTGCCTTAATACCGGGTATGGCACATATGTTGGATGCTCTTGAGACCCATTAACAAAAAATACGACCCTTCTGCTGGCATATATATAACTTCGTTGAGGGGCAACCATCCATATGCCCAATCTATCTGGCTAGCAGTCAGTGATCGCAAATATGTGATCCAACCTCTTGATCCTTCTAGCAACTTGGATTCTTTTGTCCTCACATAGAATTATTCAATACACGTCTTTTCAGACGATCCATAGCTTGAAAACTGAGGGTGGCAGCATAAATGCTCTATCATCCACATTTGGAGAAGTAGATTACACCCCTAGAAGAAATCTTGTCCTGCTTTGCAGGCTGTGAGAGCACGGAAGATATCGGCCACTATCATTGGTGCCAACGTACTATTGTCTTGCACAAGGAGAGTACTGGCAATTCTGGCGAGTCTAATGTCAATATTTCCATCATTCCTCGGGAATATGATCAATCCCAAAAAGGCTACCATAAAGGCAAAACGCATGTGTTCCTCCCACTTAGCCCGGTTCGCTTTGCTGCAGAGTTTGTTTGTTGGATCATTAAATCCCCCAACATGGACATATCTGCGGTATATAAAGTTCATGGTACAGAACCTGTGAACCAAGTCTTCATTGTGAACACTTCTGGCAATCTTTAAGTAGTCGAGGAATCTATGCACTGTAATAGCCCTTGGAGCAACCGGATATTTGTTTTATAGTGGAACCTCGCCTTTCCCGATGTAATTAGCAATTTCCTCCAATGTGGGATTGAGCTCAAAATCTGAGAAGTGGACCACATTATGTGCGGGATCCCAGCAAGCAACTAGAGCTCGGATAATATCACCCTGAGGTACTATGTTTAGCAGCCCATTAAGATCGTTTAGATATTTGTTAACCCAATTCTGTCCATCTTTGCCTAAATCATTCCACCGTAATTGCAACTCCAAAGGGATTTCGTTCATTAGTGCAAAGGGATCATTTTGTATTGTGCTCATCCTGCATATTTATTAAAGGCGATTTATTCAAAAAGGAAAATCTTTTTCAAAGACAATTTTTCATTATTTCGAAAGAGTTAACCTTTCCATATTTCATTTGAAAATTTCAAGGCTATTATTATTATTCAAAAAGAAAAAGAAATGACTTCAAAGTGGCCATTTTTGCACAAACAGCCTTCCGGCGTCCTTTCAGAACATTCGGCTATTTTGAAAAACAGCGTCACTTTGATTTATTGAAAACTAAAATTCGACATTTTTTGGTCATTTTTTGAAAGGGTTGGTTGGACCCATCACGGGTTGCCTACGTATCTCGCCTAGTGGTGAGAATCAAACCTGCGTAGTTCGGTCAAATTAATTTACGACCAATTATTTCGACAAAAATTGTTCCACCTATTTTCAAATTTCTTTTCAAACTTTCGACAGCGTTTCATCAATATTTTGGTATTTTCTATTCTAAAATATTCTCTCTTCTTGTTTTCAGGAATGTATCAGGTCAGCATAATAATCCGGGACAAATAAATACAACATATAATATGCTCGGTCTTTGATTTCTGGGTCACCTGTCCTAGACGGACCCAACCCCTGTGTTGAGTCCCCTAAGTCGGATATGATGCAAATAAACGTCCTAAATCTAGGCTCAATATCCTGATTTTTCATGGTACTAGACTGTGTACCCGAGTGGACAACTCGGATCGAGGAGGGGCTACGTAACGGGGACCCGCGGGATCGTCTGGCTTTGTAACTTTTCCGGCCTCTATTTTCTTATTGGGTGTTTGACTTAATAGAAAGGGGAGTCTCAACCAGTAAGCACATCCCCGGAGGTAAGAAGAGAAGGGTTTTCGGCACAATTTATATACTCAATTCACGTAATATCAATGCGATAAACATGTAGCACATTGATAAAAACATATATTGAAATCAAATAATATCAAAACAGCAATTTAATCAAGCTCGAATTCATAAACCCTGAACCGAAGTTTTGGGTTTCTTTTCCCCAGCAGATTCGTCGGAGCTGTCACACCTCCCTTTTTACTAATTTTTAGATAAGTATACCCCGCTATTTATTAACACCCCCCAAGAAGGGATATAATAATAACAACAGGGAAGGACTTTTTCCACTTTAAGGACAATCGGAATGGGATTTATTTAAATTTTTGAGTCGCCACTTGGGAAGATAATGGTGACTCAAGTCACCATTTAATCCTAAATCCGAGGAAATTATGACTCTGTTTTAACAGTCTGCAAAACTAGAAATCCGGATAAGGAATTCTGTTAACCCGGGAGAAGGTGTTAGGCAATCCCGGATTCCGTGGTTCTAGCATGGTCGCTCAACTGCTGTATGTGTCTTATTTGATTTCTTTATATGCTTTTACAAAAATGTTTTTTAATGTCCCGCTTTGTTATTTTTAAAGATTTGCGACGTCACGAAAACGCATTTCGAGTCACACCACAACCAGTACGCTTGTGACTTTAATGCATTTCAGCTTCGCCGAGATTTGAGATTTGGGTCACATAAAATGTGCACCCGTATTAGGAATGTAATTTTTAACCGCGCCTGTATCGTCTACGTCTTATTATCTTTTAGGAAAGACCGTGAAATTTGCTAGACGGTCCTTCCGAGTCTAACACTTTATATTGAAATCCGTTTAGGGGCCCCGTATATATTTTCGTTTTCAAGACGAGGCTCATCCCTTATTTTTAAAGTCCAAACTTAATCGTAATCTATGTTTTTCTATTTCTGTTTTTTCCTTAATATACATGTCTTGTTTTTATTTTATTTTTAGACTACGATATCATGGTCCAAGCCATTTATTTACTATTGGGCCTGGACTTTGGACTACTATAACATTCCACACTGGAACGGACGGGCTTCTATAGCCCAGTGTGTGCTACTATTACTACCTGAGATTACAGGTATCATATTAACTATATTTGTGCCTTTATACACAACTAGGCCCAGACTATATAAGCAGAAACGAATTATTATTTTAAGAACGACACTTGAACAATTGTTATTCAGCATTACTACTTAATAATTATTCAGACGAAACCAAATGACATTTTTTATCACTACTAAGTTCAAAACGCATTAGTTAATTTAAATTTAACACAGTAATTTGTATCAGTGTTGTTATATTACATGGTAGGTTCTGATATTCAGGCAATTATCGTGATACTAGTTTGTAGGATTATTTTGTCATGGTAGGTTCTGATATTCAGGCAATTATTGTGATACTAGTTTGCAGGATTATTTTGCCACTTATTTAACTAAAAGGAAAACAGTATTGACTAAACACACTTGAGTTGATAATAATCACAAACGTCTAAAAGCAAATCTATATATAAGTCATTTTTGAAGGTAGGCGATAATACAATTTGAACTACTAGACTACTTACTGTTTTTTTAGATTAAATTAGTCCTGATTTAGAGTTGTAACTAACAAAAGTAGCTATATTCTAGTTCATACGTCCAATTTCAGAATTATACCTATTTATCTAAGTGTATTAGTTTTTGTATTATCCCGTTTTAGATTTGAATTAGGTGCTAGTCTAATTACTGAATTTTTATTTATCTACTATGTGAACTACTCTACTCTACTCTATCCCGAACTCATATAGTTGTTAGTTATTACAACCATTCCTAATGAATTACAAAGGGAATCTACAAATTAACTACAGCTATGATAGAAGAAACAAAATGACATAATCAAAAATTAAACAAGCTTCATTTCTTCATCATAATCTCGATTACAATCTCCAGAAGCAGAAGTGTACCTGATTCACAACAAGTCTATGAGTCTAGGGCTTTGGAGAAGAAGAATAATCAGCAACTAATAGCAGGAAAATAGCAACAGCAACGAGACACATCAATCACAGTAGAACAGCTAATAGAAACCCCCAAATATGAAATCCAGCAGATCAACCAAGTAGAATCAAGGAATTTTGCAAAGTCAAGATGAATTGAAGAAGAGTTGACCCCGCAAAAATTCCCAAATCAACACCCAAGTTAATCAGCTAAGAGCTATAATATGTGGAACCCCTAATTTCTGAACTTTCAAAATCTAACCTCAGGTTGTAACCCCTTTTTTAGACTTATTAACAGTCTATTTATAGAGGTATTTTGGGGGGAATTGGGGGAAAATTCAAATAAGTTAATTTCACTTCCCTTCCCTTATTCTTTCAATTATTTACAGTGTAGTCTAATAAGACTATGTCGAAATGCCTTTGAACCCTTGCTAGAAGGTTCTAGGCAATTCTATCGGGTTCTTTTAGGTCTGTTTTACCTAATTACCCTCACTTCCTAAGGTTTGTTACACAAATGCCTTTTAATTCTGCCCAGTTTGCCCTTTATTTTGTAAGTAATTGCAGAAATACTAGGCACTAAAGTCATTTTTAGCCTTATAGGCTCTATTAAATCTTCAGGAATGCCATTTACTATTCCTTACCCTTTGTTTTTATTCCAAATTACCCGACCTACATAAGGTCTGGCAGACTAGGGTTGAGAATTATTTAATAAGTAACCACTGATTATAGATGTTTTAAGACATAGCTAATTCAGACCCCAAACCCTTTCGTTATTAGCCAAAATTTATCAGAACCCAATCACTTACTACAATATGACCACTATTTAAAATATGGCCTTTTAGTAGAAGTACAGTCACTCAACAAACAGAGATAGTTTTCAGAAATTTCCACTTAATAGCCAGACTTATAAAATGGAAGTACAGCTAATTAATAAACAGTATAGCCACTAAACAGACTAAATTTTCAGAAATAACCACAAAATAGAAATACAGCCTCTAAACAGGCTTATCTTTCAGAAGTAGCCATAAAATCTTTACACTCACGACCCAAGTCGCAAAAACATCCAAAGATTTAGAATGAACTCACAAATGAATCAAGTTACAAATATAGCCAGTTTTATGTTATCTTGCACATATAGCCTTAATCACAAATTAATTTTCAATCAATCAGAACTCAGAGGAGAAGTTTGATAATGGTTGAATTCCAACTAACCAAAACTCAATTTTAGACAGAGCATGATGAACAAACACATACAACTGGCTTATTAACACATGATTCATGTGTGGTTAACACCAAAACTCTAAGTACACTTTAACAGAATTAGGCATGCGTAAGATTCACACAAACAAAGATAGATTCTTATTCTTCAAACATGCAGAAGAGACAAGTTCATAAGAATATCATAGACATGCCAAGAAAATATTTTCAAAATCAGCAAACAAGAAAAATAGAAACAAAGATGGGAACTTAGCTTTTTTCAGGCTTTTTTCCCTTTTCTTTTTCTTTCTTTCTTTTCTTCTTTCTTCTTTCTTTCTTCTCTTCTTTCTTTCTTTTCATTTTTCAGGACTCTGAAGACGTTTGGTCTTCTGAGTCTTGGACTTTTTCAGATGGGGCTTTTGATTCGAGTTTTGATGTATATGGGAGTGATCTGGAGGCTTAGTATAGTAGTTTCGGGGGTAGGGTTGTTTTTGGGTACTCACCGGAGTAGGGTTCCAGCGAGTCGTTTTCTTATATTTGAGACGTTACAGGGATATTCGAGACTAACCACCTAGATAGGGTGATAGATCACCTCAATGTGGTCCTAGGGTGTTAATTTCAGACACCGGTTCATACCTGGTGAGGTCGCCAGCTAGGGTTCCGACGACCGAAGTTTCAAGAATAGGGGAGTCTTTTGGTTTAGTGGGGTTTCATGGTGGTTTGAGGGATTGGTGTGTGAGGGATTGGGTGTTAAAGGCTCGCCTAAGTCGGAGGTGGTGGCTGAAGCAGGTTTGCTGGCAAGTCTCCATGGGAGACCAAGGGAAGAAGAAGAGAGGTCTGAGGTGGCTAGGGTTTCTCTAAGGTTTGTAATGTGTGTGTATGTATGAGATATGAATGAGAGACTGGTAATACATACCATTTGTGTCTTGTGGATTCCTGGCCCTTGGATTAACCAAGATCAACGGCCAGGATCTTTTGCCTTTGAAACGGTATCGTTTGTTTAAGCAAGTGATCTCTTTATGTCCGTTAGATATTAAGCTTGGACGGCTGTGATTGTTTCCTCTATATTATGTTGTTTGTCTTTAATGAGACATTGTCTTATCCGTTTGATCAATCGCTTTGAACGGATAAGATCACTTCTTTACACGACGTCTTTTGGTTTATGAAGTAACCGCTTGATCTGGTCCGTTTGATTCATTTATTCAATGGTTGATTCGTTTGGCTATCATGACTCGTTTGGTTGGGAGTCTGGGCGGACCAGGCTTGTCTTTTGGGCCTAGTGTGCTTGGTCTTGATATATATATATATATATATATATATATATATATATATATATATATATATATATATATATATATATATATATATATATATATATATATATATATATATATATATGTATGCCCAAACTATATTGTATTTTGTATTTTTTAGCTTGTATTTTAATTATTTCTTGTATTTTCTTTTTTGTATTTTATATTTCTTTTTTTGCATTTATTTTCAACTGTTATATTTCCTTTATTTTCTATTTTTCTTGATTCTTCCTTAATTTTCTGGTATTTTTGCAATTTTTCTTTTACTTTTCCAGTATTTTTGTATTTTCTTGATTTTTCTGAATTTTCATATTTTTATAATATTTTCTAATTGATTTATTTTGTAATTTTAATTTCAACTTTATTTTTTAAAGCAAAAACACAAGTATTTCAATTAAATCACACAATTGCACACCAAAAACAATTTTTGTATTATTTTTATATTTATATTGGAATTTAATTGCCTAGGGCAAAAATCACGTGCTCACAAACTCTATGTTTGAAAGTTTATGAAGTTTGATGAAAAGTGATCATTTTGGGGTTTGATTCCTCGTTTATGATTTTATTTTGGCGATTTAATCGCACGATTAAGTTCCTAAGATGTGGTTGAGTTAGTGTGTGTGTTTGGTTAGGAGCCCCGAGGGCTCGCGAGTGATTCCGATGTGTTCCGAGATGGTTTTAGACTTGGAATTTTTTTACATAAATCTCAGTTCTGGTGTTCTGGTATTTAGTGCTATGCGATCACATAGGTTGCTTCGCGATCACATAGTATAGTATTCCAGGTGCCCACATTTGTTCTATACGATCGCATAAACTCTTATGCGATCGCATAGGTTTGCCAGCTCCTTTAATGTGAACGCAACTCCTACTCCGCGTTCACACTTCATTAATGTCCAAACCAAGACTGCACATGTTTTTTTTTTATGCCTTCACAACGTACCTTACGCGATCTCAATGTTTTACTCCCTTTTACCCTATGCGATCGCAATGCCTTCTCCGTGATCGCATAGAGCATTTTTGCCTAGTGATTTTTAAAGCTTAAAACATAACCAGTGCCGTGATATTTCACATAATACACACGAGTTCATTTTCCCCACAGCCGATAGGCAATTGTTAGAGCTCTTCTTCACCAAAGCTTCTTGAGTAAATATTATTTAACTTGTTTCCTTCATCATTTATCCAATTCCTAGGTTCAAATCGTGTAATTTAAGGTGTAAATTGGGGGATATGGGTAGAACTAGGGCTTTTCAATTTTCTTTGATTTAGACCTCATTTTGGTGTCAAATTTGAAAACAAATTGTATATCCGGGCTCGTGGGGGTATGGGAAACATGGAATTGGTTCGAACCTCATGTTTTGACCAAGCGGGCCCGGCACCAATTTTTGAATTTTTGGAAGAAAGCTTAGAAATTCATATTTAGGCATTTGGTTTAGTTTGTTTAGCTATTATTAATATTGTAAAGTCATTATTTCATAGATTTGACTGAGTTGGAGCCGAATTCGAGGGGTAAAGCTATACTAAAGGCTTGAGTTGAGTTTGGAGCATTCGAGATATGTGTTTTATCTAACTTTTGCTTGAGCGAATAGGAATAAAGTACTATTTTCTAATTGCTAAATGTTGAGTACGGTGTATATGAGTATCTATACACTAGTGTCTAGCATGACCGTGAGTCCTTATTTGGGATTCTGTAGTGACTCTTCCTTGTTTAATTGATGGTTTCAATACAATATGAATAGTATGAAGAGAAAATATGATTTGTAAACTCCTTTGATCTTCGGCTCGAATTATGACATGGTTAAGAAGTAAGAAATGAACAAAAGAGAAAAAGATGTAATTATTCCCTTGCTGGGAAGTGTAAGTTATTGTTGTTGCTCCCTTGCCAGGAATTTACTGTTTATTTGTATTCTCCCTTGCCGAGATAGTGGTATTGATACTTGTTCCCTTGCTGGGAAACCTTTATACATGTTATGAAATGGGATCGTGTGGCACGCTGACCACTTATATGTTATGAAATGGGACCGTGTGGCACGCCGACCACTTATATGTTATAAAATAGGATCGTCTGGCACACCGACCACTTATATGTTATGAAATGAGATCGTGTGGCACGCCAACCAATTATATATTATGAAATGGGATCGTGTGGCTTGCCGACCATGTTTTCTGTGTTAGCAGAGATTAGTAGTACATTTCCTTGTTTATTCCTACTGTTCTATTTTATCTGTTATCCCCGTAAGCATGTTCCCTTCCCAATTATAATTATTACTTGTCGCAGTTATTTTTATTGTAGAACTTGTATATATATATATATATATATATGTATGTATATATATATATATACACACACACAGGTTGATTGGTAGTCCGGTCTAGCCTCGTCACTACTTTACAGGGGTTAGGCCAGGCACTTACCAGCACATGGTGTCGGTTGTGCTGATGCTATACTTTGTGCATCTTTTTGCATAGATCATAGTACCGAAGTAGGAGATTCTAGACCGCAGTAGGAGCGTTGGGAGCTTACATCAGTCCGGAGATTTTCGAGGTAGCTTTTGCGGCGTCCGCATAGCCCGGAGTCTCCCTCGTCTCTGTTTTTCATTTGGTTTCCTTTGTATCGGATTAGACAGTACTGTATTTTTAATCAGACATTGTATTTAACATTCTATAGAAGTTTGTGAGTTAGTGACACCATATCTGGGTAGAGGTGTATTTGAACTTCCACACTTGGTTTGAGTTATTTATGTTTTGAGACTTTCACTTTTATATTAATTGCCTTGTTCTTCTTAATATTGTTAATGTTGTTGCGAGAAGTATTTAATTAATTGCCTTGCACAGCTCCTATTAGTAGGCACCATCCCGACTCCCGAGGTTGGGAAATCCGGGTCGTGACACACGAGATCACATCACTAGATTGACCACAGGAGTCAGGGGAAATTGCTTGACTAAGCAAGAAATTGAATCGGTCCTGGTCAAAAAATTTGGTGAAACACTCACCAAAGGAGCATTAACCTGGTATTCTCTTTTACCAGAAAATTCTATAAATTCTTTTATTGAGCCTGCAGATTTGTTTATTCAAGCACATTCAGGAGCTCAAAAAGTTAAAAAAGTGATGGAGGACATCTTCAAAATCAAGCAAGGAAATTCTGAGTTACTGAAAGAATTTGTAGATAGATTTTGACTGGAAAGAATGACGCTGTCGCGAGTACCTGAAAACTATGCAGCCATAGCTTTTGCTAGTAATCTGAATGAGAAAAGTTCAAAATCCACGAGGAGACTCAAAGAAAGCATTTGAGAATTTCCAACAAAACGTGGAATGATGTTTACAATAGATACAATACAAAGATGAGGATCGAGGAAGACATCATCCTACGGCCTAAAACTGATGAAAAAACAAGTTCGAGGCATGTAGAAAATAAAAGGATATCCAGAAAAAATAGGTACGAACATTATATGAGACCTACGAGAAAAGACTCAAGGTCAAGACAAGAAAGATATGATCACAAACCTAGACATCAGGAATCGGGTTCTTCTTCAGAATTTGGAAACAATCAAAATACACGTGGACAAAGGGATAATGACGGTAGTTTGAAAGCAAGGTTCAGCGGTTACAACTTTAATGTAACTACCTCCGAGCTCGTGGCTGTTTTAAGAGGCATGGGGGATAAGGTACGGTGGCCGAAGGAGATGTGATCAAACCCAAGCAGACAAAACCCTGATCATTGGTGTGAATTCCACAACGATCATGGACATAAAAGCACATATTGCAGATATTTACAAAGTGAGGTGGATCATTTGTTAAAGCAAGGATACCTCACTGAGTTATTCAGTGATAAATGTAAACAAGCATATATGAAAAATAGACAGGAGCCTCCAAAGCCACCCTCACCTAAATGAACAATCAATGTTATAAGTGGAATAGAAGATATCAACGATGTCTCATACACTGCAGCCAATAAAATATCCAAAATGACAATCACTCATGGAAAATGGTTATGACACGTGCTAGAAATGGAGAAAATCATATTCAATGATGTAGATACAAAAGGCCTCCTGACTCCACATAACGATGCACTGGAAATATCGTTACTCATACATGATACTAGCGTGAAACGTGTTCTGATTAATCCAGGCTATTCGGTGAATATTATTTTGATACGAGAATTGCACGAGATGCAAGTTGAAGAAAAGTTAGTTCCAAAAGCGCACACCTTGTCAGGCTTTTATAACTCTAGTGTCATAACCAAAGGTGAAGTGATTCTCACCACGTTTGCAAAAGGTGTTGTCAAAGATACTAAGTTCCTATTGTAGATATGGAAATGGCTTATTATATGATCCTAGGAAGGCCAGGAATCCATGATATGGATGTCGTACTGTCAACTATATATCAAGTTATTAAATTCCCATCACCGTGGGGGATTCAAATTAGAGGTGATCAACAAACATCTAGGAGTATTAACTGCGTTGTAGATTCAACTGTTCAGTGTGAAGTCAAATAGCAATTACAGGATTCTGTTGAGGAGGGTATAAAGCCAACCTTAACTAAACAAGGAAATACATACGTGGATTTAAGGCCTGACACTATTCAAGAACCAGAGGAAAACAAGAACATTAAAACAATGATCGAAGAGGTAGAGGTTGTGGTTTTAATTATACACTAGCCCGAGAGGAAGGTGTATATAGGAGCAAATCTCAGCCCTGAGGTAAAACGCAAGTTAATTAACTTATAAAAAGCTAACGCAGATTGTTTGCTTGGTTCCATTCTGACATGAGAGGGATACCGCCGGAGGTCATGACTCATAAATTGAATGAAGACCCATCATATGGTCAAGCAAAAGAAACGAAAGCAAGGGGCTTTCAAGAATCTGGTAATTCAAGAAGAGGTTCAAAAATTGCTCAAAATAGGATCAATTCTTGAGGTTAAGTATCCTAAATGGTTGGCTAACACTATTGTGGTTACTAAGAAGAATGGTTAGTGGCGTTTTTGTGTGGATTACACAGATATTAATAAAGCTTGTCCAAAAGACTCTTTTCCTTTACCGCATATAGATTAGTTAATTGATGTTACTAATGGACATGAACTATTGAGTTTTTTAGATGCATACTCAGGTTATAACCAAATCAAATTAGAATATAAGGAAAAAACATATTTTATAATGGACAAGGGGACTTATAGTTATAAAGTAATGCCCTTTAGTCCTAAAAATATTGGTGCGACGTATCAGAGGTTAGTTACTCAAATGTTCAAAAGCATTTAGGCAAGACCGTGAAAGTGTATATAGATGATATGTTAGTTAAGACTCAACACTCTGAGGATCATATATCACATCTATCTGAAGCATTTATAATTTTGCGAAAGTATAATATGAAATTAAACCCAGAAAATGTGCATTTGGTGTGGCATCAGGAAATTTTTCGTGTTTTCTTGTTTCTAACCTTGGTATTGAAGTAAAACCAACCCAGATTAATGCTATAGAAGAAATTCCTGATGTACTTACAAATAAAAAAGAAGTTCAAAGACTAACATGGAGGATCGCAACCTTGGGAAGATTTATCTCAAAGTCATTCGAAAAGTGTTTCAAGGTTTTCTCAACCCATAAAAAGCAAGATCAGTTTGAATGGAATGAAGAATGTCAACAAGCACTTAGAAACTTGAAGACATATTTGGCAAATCCACCACTTTTAGCAAAACCTAAGGCTGGTGAAAGGCTTTTCATCTACCTTGTTGTTTCAGAAGTTGCGGTAACTACTATTTTGGTTCGGGAAGCATAAGGTAAAAATTTTTCTATTTATTATGTTAGTATATCTTTGTTAGATGTAGAGACACGGTATCCAAAACTAGAGAAATTATCACTGGCTTTAATCATGACATCTAGAAAATTGAGGTCGTACTTTCAGTGTCACCCAATTGCTGTAGTAACTGCATATCCTTTACGTAATATATTACATAAACATGAATTATCAGCAAGGTTAGCCAAATGGGATATAGAATTAAGTGCGTAATAAATCACGTATCCACCAGAACAACAATAAAATCCCAAGTACTAGCAGATTTCATGGCTGATTTTAACCAAAGAATGCAATTAGAATCTAAAAAGGAAGTCCAGGTACTTAATGGAGCAAATCCAGGAATATGGACTTTATTTACTGATGGATCATCTAACATTAAAGTTGCTGGGGTAGGAATTATTTTAGTACCACCCATGGGGGAAACAGTTAGGAAATCTATTAAATGTCACTCCGTAACTAATAATGACGTGATGTATAAAGCTGTGATTGTAGGTCTAGAATTGGCACGAAAACTTGGGATAAGTCAGGTGGTAATCAAAAGTAATTCTCAACTCGTGGTTAATCAAATGCTGGGGACTTACACAGTCAGGGAGACAAGGATACAACAATACTTAGAAAAAAAGTAAGGGAACTGATAAAGCAGTTCCAAACTTGGAAGGTTATCCAGATACCAAAGGATGATAACGCTGAAGACGATGCCTTAGCGAACTTTGCATCCACAGCTGATATAACAAATAATGCCAATGCCTCAGTTATACGGTTATTTCACTCATTCCTTGAACCTAATAAGAACAAGGTAAATTTTAATATTCTAACTTGGGATTTGAGAAATGAAATCGTTGCTTTTTTACAGTATGGTACCGTGCTTGATGATAAGGAAAAAGCATATGCATTTCGTAAAAAGGCAGCTTGTTACTATTTAAAGCAAGGAAACCTTTATCGAAAGATGTTTGGTGGCCCCTTAGAAAGATGCCTTGGTCCTTCTTAAATGGAATATGTAATGAGAGAAATACACGAAGGACATTATGGAAACCACGCAGGAAGAAGATCACTGGTGAAAACTTTGATCAGGGCAGGATATTACTGGCCCAAAATGGAAGAAGAATCAGCGAGCTTTGTGGCTAAATATGATAAATTCCTGAGATATGGTGATAATATGCACCGACCTGCTGAATTATTATATTCGGTTATTGCAACGTGACCATTTATGAATGGGGGATGGAATATAGGACCATTGCCTCAAGCTAAAGGATGGGTAAAATTTCTACTCGTACTTACTGACTATTTTACTAAGTAGGTAGAGGCAGGAATATTTAAATAAGTACGGGAAAAAGAAATAAAGGACTTCATCTGGTGTAACATCATTTTTCGGTTTGGTTTACCAAAAGAATTTATATGTGACAATGGTCGTCAATTTATCGGAGCTTAGGTCACAAAATTATGTTAATGTCGGCAAATAAAAAGGATAACATCAACACCATATCATCCAGTGGGGAATGGACGAGCGAAATCGACAAACAAATTTATCATTAATAATTTTAAAAAAATGATTGGAGGAATCAAACGTCAATTGTCCTGAAGTGTTACCTGGAGTGTTGTAGGCATATCGTACAACCACAAAAACATGAACATGTGCGACACCCTTTTTTTGGTTTATGGGGCTGAAACACTTATCCCAGTTGAGATAGGAGAGCCAAGTACGAGGGTCTCATAAGCAACGCACGAGTCCAATGATGAAGAGATGTGGGCCGATTTAGATCTGTTGGAAGACAGGAGAGAGGCTGCATTAATAAGAATGGCTGCACAAAAGCAAGTGATCGAACGATATTACAACGAGAAAGCATGTTTGCGATACTTCAGAATTGGGTACTTCGTGCTTAAAAAGGTTTTTCAATATACAAATGCATCCAACGTAGGTAAACTAAGTCCAACTCGGGAAGGACCCTATAGAATTCATGATATTATAGGAAAATGAGCATATGAGTTGGAGACAATGGAAAGGAAGATACTTCCTTCGCATTGGAATGTTGTTCATCTGAAGAAATATTACTTCTAAAGGAAAACCCATGGTCATGTATCATTATGTTATATTTTATTTTTTGAATTATTTAAAATTTGACTAACGATTTTAGATAATAGGCAAAGCGCTTACCGTACTAAATGATGAGTCATGGCCTGTAAGGAAAAAATGGAATATACTAAAATTTCTGGCCTAGGGTTACAATAATTCTGATAGAAACATACACGGGTAAAAGCAGTCTTCTTCTATAATCGTACCCCCAAGACCCGTATGTATTTCCTTTTCAGGAAAGGGATCAAGTGAAGGAAACTATCAAGTGCTCGAGGCTTCATATTTCAACACTCAAACACTTAGGGGACTATATAATATATACAGCCAAGTGTACGAAAAAAGCAAACAAGAATGAGGAAAAATCAAGCCTAAGAAGAAAGCGGATTGGAAGTTAACAAGTCAAGGAATCCATCATAGTATTATTTCCCATGAGAACAATTGAGTCACCTCTCAAACCCTTCCAAGTGTTTTGGAGCTAAGGGATATTTACTATACTTCATAAATAGTTAGGGTGTAGACTATATACTAAAACGGGTTATAAGAAAAAACCTCGTATCTATTGTTCTACTTTTTGTAAATCTGTTACAAGAAAAACAGTTACGAGAAAATTATAGATGTAATTCAAATACATGTAAAGAATGATTCACGACTTGTCAAAGTTAAGAAATAGAACTTATTCAAGTTATTTCAGATAAACATATGTGTTCCTATTTCTTGTATCGTATAATAAACGCCATTATGAAGTTGAGACGTCTTCTTCATCAAGTGTTAAAATATAAAATGGCCTTCTTTTATAAAACTCATGTCATTTAATCATGAGGATAATGAAATCATTTGTAGAAAATAAAAATGCAATCTATTCTCTAAGTCCCTAAAATAAAAGGCATGAATAGAACATATGGAGGTTTAAAGATAAAATTCTTAATATTTTTAAAACTAAAGACCAAGTATAAAACTTAGTCGTCGAATGGTTCATACAAAAGTGCCCCTTAAACAAAGCTTTGGGACTTAAACGTTTAAGCTTCTTTAACTAAATGACCAGGAGTTTAAACTACAAAACGAAAAACCAAACATTTTGAACATGGATTTCCAGATCGGCACCTGCAAAAAGGAAAATTTCAACAACAACAACAACCCAGTATAATCCCACTTAGTAGGGTCTGGGGAGGGTAGTGTGTACGCAGACCTTACCCCTACCCTGGGGTAGAGAATCTGTTTCCAAATAGACCCCGGCATCCTTCCCTCCAAGAACTTCCCACCTTGCTCTTGGGGAGACTCGAACTCACAACCTCTCGGTTGGAAGTGGGGGTTGCTTACCATCGAGCAACCCCTCTTGTCAAAAAGGAAAATTTCAAATTATAAAAACTATTTAAGAGGAAGGAACTGAGGAAAGATCATCAATGGGCTCAACTGCAATTGTATCATCAGCAGCTAAATATTGATCTTCATTCATGGTAGTGGTTGTACCTACGGGCAAAACCTCAACTTCGCTAATAGCAACAGGAGTGGATGAACTTAAGAAAAGTGCAACACCCATGGCAATCTCAACAGACATGGGAATTTAGAAGCTTCTAATACGGGAGTTTCAACTAGAGGAGTTTCAGTAATGAGAGGACCAGTCTCAGGAGAAGAGAAGTCTTGAGGCTGCTGTATTCGCTCAATGGTTTCATTCACCTTAGCCAATTCATGTTCAGGGTCAAAATTTTCTTGGCTCATCTCTATCAAGGTATCACACCGAGATTTTAGAAAAGTCCAACTCACTTCAATATTGGATGACTCATCAAGAAGTTCATATTCCTTCTCCCAGGTAGTAACCTCACTCTCAAGTTCCTCATTCTTAAGAAAACTAAATCATTAGATGATCGTAGTGAGGAGTGAGAATTTTCCAAGGCATGGATCTTGTCTGCAGAGGCTTGCAATTCTTCTGGTACTCGATAAAGCTCTTGTATTACTTCTCCTATGTGCATTTCCTTTTGACTCAACAAAGCTTTTAAGGCTCCATTCTCCTAGGTAGCCTCGGACAACCGCTCCACAAGGAAGATTCAAGAAGTTCTTTTTCCTTCATAGACTGGTCTGAAGCAGCCTTAAGAGTTGCCAATTCAGATGTTAGAATTTGCACTTGTTTTTCCAGGAAAACTTTTCCCTTCTGTAAATTTCCATATCAATCTGTAAACTCTCGAATTGGCCCTTCCAATTGTTGGCCTCCAATT
Organism: Nicotiana noctiflora; assembly: GCA_032618575.1. Taxonomy (NCBI): domain Eukaryota; kingdom Viridiplantae; phylum Streptophyta; class Magnoliopsida; order Solanales; family Solanaceae; genus Nicotiana; species Nicotiana noctiflora. The sequence continues at coordinate 171,513 of JASVEL010004395.1, forward strand.
GAGAGTTACGAGCAACTTCTTCCGCGTCATGAGCAGTTTTCTCTAGGTCATGAGACAGTTTCTCTAAAAGAGGAACTTAATTCATAAGCTCAGTACCAATGAGGTTGACCTATTCATATAAAAAAAGGGAGATAAGGTTAAAAGCTTCCAAATCAAAAATCTTGATAAAATAAACTAAAGAATACCTTCAAACTGGCATGAACAATGTCATTCAAGAGAGTCATATTAGGATGACTCTCAAGTTTAGCTTTCTCGATAGGGCCGATCAGAGTTGTAAGCCTTGTGTTAGCTTGCCCAGACTTCCTCAAAGGCTTCCATTAGCAAGACAATGGCCACGCTCTTCATAGCGGAATTTCTACTTATGGAAACCACTTCTGTGTGATAAACTACGGGAGGAATGATTATTGAATAAGGGGAAGTAGAGGAAGGCATGGAGTAATAAATTAGGGAAGCAAAGAAATAATTACGGGAACATTAGAAGTAGAAGAAGACAAGAGAAGCTTATCTAAAACCGATCCTAAAGGACCACTACTAAAACCACTGATAAAAAGCTGGTTTATTGAATCAAAAGTGTCAAACGGAGTTGAGGTGTCGTCATCATGAAAGATCACCTAGGATACAACAGGCTCAGAAATAGGCAGGTTAGGGGAAACATTAATTTCATCTCCAGAGACAATACGTCTCCTGTCTCTCGGTCTCGTTATCAAGGAACCCTCACCTTCTCCTTCGGAATCATCTTCTAAGGTCGATTTTCTTTTCTCAATTCTTGGAGCTATATCTTGATCCGCAGATCCTAAGAATATATCTTGCTCACGAGATGCCTCAAGCAGGCAACAACTCGCCACACTATTGGTCCAATTTGACCCAAGCACACGTAAAAAAATCAACAAAAAGTCTAAAATAACCGGGTCAATGACCGATTTATACCTTAAAGTGAAAGGGTAGGTGTAAACAAAGGAATAACCTATTATGTAAGAGGAAATTCTTTGATTTGGATTAGAGATAATAATAGGAAAATATTCAGGCCAATGACATTCCTTTCGAACTACGGGTGCTAAAACACTTGTAATTTGACTGGGATAGAGATCAACACGGTCTAATATGGAAACTTGAGTTTTTAAAGATTCTTTATCGTGATAAAAGAAAATTCAGTGGGGATTATTTCATCTACCAAGAGTTCACGTAATGGTTCATAATCCTTATCTCGATAAGAACTCCTCTAAGAGTGCGAACCCATGGTTCCAAAAGAAGGGCCAGAACTAGAAGGGGTAGTTGAAGTGCCACCACGAACAAAGCCTAAGTTGCGTAATCTACCTCCTCTTCTATGCCTTATCGGAGCATTAGAGAGGTTACACGGAATAGGATATTTTCTAGGGTTAGAACTCGAAGAAGCCATGGATGTAAATTATGAAGCAAAGCAAGAAATAATTCAAAGTAAAAGTGTTCAATGCGCTTTATTAAGAACAAGACAAAAAGAGAGGCTTATAATTTAAATAGAATCCGTTAGGAAGTCGATCATGGTAGCATTTTCAAAGAAAAAAATTGATCTTTTTGGTGGTGTGAATTTTCCAGATCCAAGAGAATTCCTTATTGGTATTGATTTTATCATCAATAAGCTTATAGAATGAGCAAGTGCTATATTTAACACTATTGTTGAGAGACCATATATGGACATCATGGTTGGTATCATGCAAAGAGGTTAGGGTAGTATAAATATGGTCAGTGATACTACTAGGAACCACAAAGGATTACCTAGCACAATTCCAGGTTTTATACTATAATAGGTCTTTGATTTGTAGATTATAGTCACTTGTATTAAGGGGTCCACGGATTGAAATCCTGAAAGAATCGCTATTTGGGATCCGTTGAGAGCTCCATATGTCTGTTGTTCACTTAGAGAAAATGGACCATAAAATCCCTTTGCTATGGAAGTTCCAACCTGTAATGATCGCACTCCAAATAAAAAAAGTATTAGCTTTCCTAGTCCTTGTGACGTAGTTAGCAATAAGAAAATTAGACCTAGGAGAATGCGGGTTTTTTAGACATCTCCAAGTAAGCCCTGTGAGTAGAGGATGTTGAGAGTAATTTGGAGTGTATGGGTAATATGGGTGATAAGGTATTGATTGGTGGCTAGGGGAAGGACCTCTTGACCTGGACCAATTGTTGGCTTCAACGGCCGCGACTTCTTCTCTCTTTTTCTTCCCAAGTACGCCACCTATGCCACTCTGAATAGCTTGAGTAGTGTCCTTTATCGCCAAATAGCTCATAATCTTATTGGTCTTCAAACCTTCTTCTACCATGCTCCCCATCTTGACAACTTCATTGAATGTTTTGCCGACGGCTGACACCAAATGGCCGTAATATGTGGGCTCTAAAGCTTGCAAAAAATAATCCACCATTTCTCCCTCTTTAATTGGTGGGTCAACCCTTGCGGCCTGCTCTCTCCATCTGAATCCATATTCGGGAAAACTTTCTCCTGGCTTTTTCTCTATCTTTGTCAAGGAAAGTCTGTCTGGAACAATCTCCAAATTGTATTGAAAATGATTAGCAAACGCCTGGGCTAGATCATCCCGGGTAAACCAACGAGTGTGGTCCTGCGTCATGTACCACTCCAAAGTTGATCGACTAAGACTTTGACTAAAATAGGCCATTAACAATTCATCTTTCCCACTGGCACCCCTCATTTTACTACAGAATCCTCTCAAATGTGCCACAAGGTCACCATGACCGTCATAGAGATCGAATTTTGGCAATTTAAAACCTGCCGTCAACTGGACCTCTGGAAATAGGAATATATCTTTATATGCCACACTTTCTTGCCCCCTAAGCTCTGCATATTCCGGAAAGACTGTTCAAGACTCTTCGCTTTACGAATCATTTCTTCTTGTTCCGGTTTCTTGGGTGGTTTCTACTCACCAAACATGTCAATGAGTGGAGTGTAGGGGTAATAATCATGATTTCTAAAGGTAGGTTCTGGTGGATAGTAATGACTGTCTTGGATATGGAACATAGGCTCACTAGAAGATTTATGTAATGTGGCCGGTGGGGGAGCCACATACACGAGTGCAACTGTTGGTGGTGGTGGGATCTGCTTTGGTGGTAGAATTTGGGGTTTGGAAACAGTTTCCCCTTGATAGTACTAATGTGTTGGGTAACTTATTGATGGATCAAGGGGACTATGTTTTGGAGTCTAAGCAAATGAGAGAGGAGGGTCATTTGGAAGCATCGGTAATGGCTGTCCTTTGGCCCAAGCCAAATGCATCTTTGCTATTTGTCTTCTTAACATGTCTACCTCTTCTTTCATTGCCTGTGCTTCCATTTTTCTTCTTCCATACTTTTGTCTGACCCAGACATGCTTTTGGGAATAGGCCCTTTTGATATGGTATGGTATCGCTAGTCTGTTAGAACATCTTAACTAACTGTTTGAAAACTGATATTGGAAACTTGTTAGCTTTCACAGTTTGACAGATATGTTATTACATATTGGGATGCAGATCTACCTAGGCATTTTAACCATTTCTATCATGCCATTTGATTCACTTATATGCGTCATTCCGGCTTATTTTTGTTTATTTTAAAGGTGGTTATCGAATCTTATATAGATTGCCTACGTATCATGTCCCCGCAAAAATCAAACTGAGCGTAGTTCTAGTATAAAATAAAATGCAAAATTTTGGGAATCTTTTTATTTATATACAAAAATTGTGATTACAAACTAACTAAAAAAAAAAGCAGAATTCACAATACCAATATGACTTATTATGAGAGAAAGAAAGATGGAAGATAACAGACTCTTTAAATGACATGCGAAAAACATGGACTAGGGTACATTAAGGCTTTAGGTTTTGGTGCCCGCGAGGCGTCATTCGGCCTTTCCGCGGGTTTGGCGCAATGTTCCTTTGCAAGCTTCTTAATTCATCCATGATTTGATGGACATAGCCCATGACTGAAGCAAAGATGTTAGGTCGAGGCATTTGCTCAATGCCAGGCACCTCATTGTGATGTAATGCCCAATATCTTTAATTCTTCTTCTGACCCTGTCCTTTTCGATAAACATTCGCTCTATTTGCTGACTTTTCACTCCTAGCACCTGAGCTTTGTGGAAGAGTTGATTTTGAAGCTCCCGCATCTGCTTCTCCATTTGAGCCATTAAGTTATGACAATGTTTTCTATCAGTCTGGAAGCTTCAAGTTTGTCTAGCATGACGTTCTTCCAGGGTGGATATTGTTTCTCTTAATGTATAGACGCTCCCTTCATAGTCTATTTTTAGCTGTCGCAGCCGGTTTGCTCTTGCCTTTATGCCTCTTGTCCACCTAGATCTAGTTCTTGCTATCTTTGCTTCAGATATTTCCAAATCCCCTTGGAAGTCAAAGACTTGATCTTCCAACCTTTCAATCAATCTTTTATCCGATTGACTTCTTGTCTAGTTTTCAGCATCTTCTATTAATTGTTGGACTTGGGCTTTTAGCATTTCATTCTTTTGGGCCAACTTGTTCCTTTTCCCTTTATCAACATCAGACTGCAAGACATTTTTATACTTCAAGTCTGCAACTTGCTGTTTTAGCTTGCCAATTTCTACCCGATAACCTTTTTCTCTTGCCAACCAACCCCATTGTTTTTGCGAATTATCTGTGAATTGTTGGACATGGGCTCTTTTAGCAAGTCTCGGACAAATCTGGAACCTTTTTCCGAACCAAGCATTGTATTTTGGGTCTACTTCACCCTTAGCCAGTTCTCGAACCATAGTCTTGGGTCCGAGGAATCTACATTCGTGCCATAGCTTTCTAATTTTTTCTTCGGGGAATATGACTCTTGGGCTCAATTCAGTGGCGTGCTTGCTTAGATCCTTATTAGTGGGAATTACCTAAAATCTTCCTAGCTGACGCAATACCCGATGAGGAGCATATGGTTGGATACCGCGAACCCCCATCATAAGAATATGACATTCCTCATCGTCCATGTATATTGCCTCAGTATCAGGAAACCACCCGAACACCCATTCAATTTGGTCGGAATTTATTGACCTCAATCTTGCAAGACATGCTTCGACACCTTCGGGGAATACAACGCCTATCATCTGTTTCTCAAAACCAATAATATATCTTTTTCCAGTCAACCCGTGGTTCATGTATCGTGCCCGGTGAAAGAGGTGTTCTTGCATCCACAACTGGAGTAATAGCTTGCATCCTTGGAAGAAATCACCTCTTTCTCGGCATATAGTTAAGGCTCGGTAGATTTCGGACAAAATCAAAGGGACTACAGTACTGGTAGCGTTTTTGATTGCATCATCAGCCATTTCTACAAGGCTTATCTCTATTTTCTTATCTTTGCGGGGAAAAACCACGATCCCGACGAACGCTGTTATGAATGCTAAAGTACGTCTCGTCTCCCACTTATTTCTATTCCCAGTATGAGTTAGTCCAAGATTCGGCTCTTCAAAACCCCGAGAAGCACCATACCGTTGATATAAGAATTTTAAAGCGTAGCATCGTCGCGACAAATCATCATTTTGCACCTTCCGACTAATTTTAGCAAATCCAAAAACCCGTGCGGAGATACCGGTCTTGGTCAAAGGAAATATTTTCCTCTCAATTTTCCATTCAACCCTGCATAGCCTACGATCTCCTCTAGTGTAGGTGTAAGTTCAAAGTCAACAAAATGGAATACATTGCAGGTTGGATCCCAGAATGATATCAGAGCCTCGATGATATCTGTCCTTGGTGTGATATTCAATAGATTGACAAAACCTCCCAAAACTCTTCCCACTATCTCTTTACTATCGTCTTTCAGATCATTCCACCACATGTGGAGCTGTAATGGGACCTCCCTAAAGATGGGGAACGATTTATTTTGATTTGTGTTCATCCTACACATCTATTAAGGTGATTAAAGAAAGAAAAACTTTATTCGAAAACAAAATTTTTTATTTATATTCCAATTTTCAATTTTGAAGATGAAGGACTCAGTGTTCTGACATGGCTTTTCAGCACCTCAGGGATGAAGATTAATGCTGTGTTAGCTAACTGACCAAAATCCAAAAATGACCAAAGGTGGCCATTTATGCAAAGTCAACCTTCCGGCGTCCCTTTCGAGAACATTAGGTTGTTTTGAAAACGGCATCACCGACTTATTTACGACTATTTTTCTTATTTTTTCAAAATAGAAAACCCGATATTACAAACACGGCCTTTCAGCGCCTCGGGGACAAATATTTTAAGGCTGTGTGGGTCACTCGACCAAAAATCTACAAAATGACCCAAGGTGGCCGTTTATGCAAAATCAACCTTCCGGCATCCTTTTCGGGAACATTCGGCTATTTTGAAAATGGCATCACCGACTTATTTACGATGAAAAATAATTTCGACATTTTGTGGCTATTTTTTGCAAAAAGGGGAGGTTGGACCCGATGGGGGTTGCCTACGTATCCCACACCCTGTGAGAATCAAACCGGCGTAGTTCGGGCCGATTGGCCAAATTCAAAACTATTTTTGACCAGCAATGTTCTTTCTATTTTTCAAAATATTTTATTATTATTATTGTTATTTTAAAAAAAAATTAGGCAGTATTTCGGTACAAATTGGGCATTGGATTTTTCACAACAAATGGTTACCCTCACTTAGTCCTAATACTACTTGTTTTCTCCATTTTCACTTATTTAGACAAGCCGGTCAACATGCAAAGCCAAGCAAATAAATGCGCAAGTAGCACGCAAGATGCATCACGATGGCAATTCATTTCAGGTCACCTGTCCAAGACGGACCCAACCCCTATGTTGAGTCCCGTAAGCCAAATGTACGTGATGCAAACAAACGTCCTACTAGGGATCCGGCATGAGTTTATTGTTCTTCTAGGATTAAACCCTAGGTTTATTGGTTTAGACCTGGCTTACCCGAGCGGACAGCTCGAGTCGAGGAGTAGGCAACAGCTCGGGAATACAGAAGTTTCCAAACCTCGTTCTAAAGTGGAAATTAGAAACTATACAGAAAAGAAGTCACACGAAGTGCACCCTTCTTTATGACTTAGAAGACTCGGAGAGGAGATTAGTTTTGCCACAATTTAGATGTACAATCCAGATAATATCAAAGCGATAACATTTAGCACTTTAAGCATGAAAGCATGTAGAAAAATCAGATAAAAGCCAAATATAATAATAAAAATAAGCTCGAATTCTTTGAACCCTGAACCGAAATTCTGGGTTCATTTTCCCTAGCAGAGCCGTCGGAGAGGTCACACCTCCTTTTAGCGCTACCTGCGAGGGAGCAAAGGAGTTTTTTTAATAAAAGGACAATCGAAACGGGATTTATTTAATTAATTCAGAGTCGCCACTTGGGATAGGATTGGTTTTTGGTGTCCCAAGTCACCGATTTAACTTAATTCCCAAATCAAGGAAAATTGTCAACTTCCCAATTGAAGTCTGCGAACCAAAAATTCTGTGTAAGGAATTCTGTTGACCCGAGGGAAGGTGTTAGGCACTCCCGAATCCCGTGGTTCTAGCACGGTCGATTAAATTATTATAAATGGATAAAAATCTTATTTTTATACATGCTCCAACCTATAGTGCAATTTTATGATTATTTACCGTTTTTAATGTCACGATCCCAAAACCCGGTCGTAATGGTGCCCAACACATTGCTAGGCTAGCCCGACCAACTATTCATAACACAGAGCTATCAGCTCTCACTTTACCCTTTTTAAGCATAACCAATAATAATATAATGAAATAACATCTAACACATCGGGGATAGATATCCCAAAACCAGTATAAACCTCCCACAGAATCTGAAGTCATAAGTCATGAGCCTCTACTAGAATATATAGTTTTGATAGTGTATACAGCTGTGACTATAAGTGCAGAATAGTCTAAGAAAGTAAAGATATACTCGAGAGTCAGGTCCTACGAACGCTAGCAGCTACCTTGACTGTCCAAATGAAGCTCTCAGAGCAGCTGTAGAGTCAGCTCTGCTGTGATGTACCTGGATCTGCACACAAGGTGCAGGGAGTAGTGTGAGTACTTCCAACTTAGTGGTAATAAGCAATGGTAAGACAGCGAAGGAAAGAAAACCCAATACAACACTAAGCAAGGCTATACAACAATATCCTGTATCAATTATCAACATGAGCAGTATCAGAACCAGCAATATTAGCTAACAGAAACAACAAATATAGCTAAATGCAATGCAATGCATGAATATGACCGCTATTGTGCGTAGCCCGATCCATTTGGGTACCCGTGCTCACTGTGGGGGTTCAAACTCTGGAGGGGCTACTACATCCCAAGCACAATATCATGATATGCTGCGGCGCGCAGCCCGATCCACTACCAGTCCATCTACAATGCAATGCAAGCCTCACAGGCACAGAAATAGTATTTGAAATCTCGTTTTATCATTTTCAGCAGAAAATAGTGTTTCAGAAATTCCAAAGTTTGGAAAACCAATTTTAGACAGAAATGGCTCAGGACTGGTATCAGAATAACATGCCAATATCATAGAAATAATAGCAACGATCCTCGTGGGATCCCAATAACTGGCACAAAGCCCAAAGATATCCACAACCATCCAAGTAGGAGGTTTACCGGCTCAATAATAGCCAACAACACAGTATATTATTACCAGGTCGGACTAAGCCATAGTCCCCAATCACATTCGAGCCGCACTCACAGGAAAGTACGTGTCTCGCCTCAATACAGCGTCACATAGTGATATATCGGGGTTTCGAACCCGCTGTTCATCACCCACACCCATTACTCACCTCGACTCGGCTCGAAGACTAGTCCGCAATGCCCTTTCCACGAGAATCGGCCTCCACGGGTGCAGAATCTGATCAAAATCAATAGAAATGCATCAAACTAGGCTAAATGGACATAACCCAATAGAAACAACTCGAATTACACCAAAAACTACAAAGTTGCCAAAACGCGACTTTCGGTACGCTTCTCGAAAAATTGCAAAATTTACCTTTTTAGAATCCCTATCTCAACACGAATCCATACATATAAAGTTTATCAAAATCGAAATTCGTTTGCTGATTCAAATCGATGATTTTCAATAACCCAGGCTTGGAGCAAAAACCTCCATTAATACACCTCTAATCCTCCAATTTCAGGTATAAACTCCATAATTTAACAAGATAATGACATAAATTGAGTCCATGAATGCTTACGAGAAGAATCCCTTTGATTTCCTCTTAAGAATCGCCTAAATCGCCTCTTGGTTTAAGTCTCAATGTGTTATATCATTCTGAAATTTGAAACCCCCATTTTCTTTAACACAGACGCCTTTTCCGCTTCTGTGGTCCTGGACTCGCACAAGCAAGTCCGCTTCTGCGACATATTTATCACTTCTGCGACCTTTTACATAACCGTCCATTTCGCTTCTACGGTCCAGGTCTCGCACCTACGAGACCGCTTAAGCGAATAATTCTTCGCTTATGCAAAGATCCCCCAGCGGCCTTACTTCCGCTTCTGCGGTCGTGGGCTCGCTTCTACGAGCCCGCTCCTGCGTTTTCCTAGCCAATTCTAAGGACTTGCCCGGCCAGGTAAAATCTCTCTTCTACGAGACAAACTTCACCCCTGTGGAGCCGCTTCTGCGGTTCCCCATCCGCAGAAGCGGAAATCCCTGTTGCAATTCATGACAGCAGTCCGAAAATGCCAAACTTCTTTCGCTAGACCTCCCGAAATCACGAGGCCCTCGGGACCTCAACCAAAAATAAAAATCCACTCTAATTCATCACACGAACTTGTTCCAATCATAAAAACATACCCTCAAACCCACGAATCATCAGATTAAGGCCGGTTCAAGCCTAAGATTCAACTAAAACTTCCAAAACCTAAATTCTATCAAAAACCCGACCAAACGATGTCTGAATGACTTGAAAATTTGCGAACATATCCAAAATCACCTAAAGAAGCTATTGCAACTGTCGGAATTCCATTCCGACTCCCTGATCAAAATCTCACCTATTGATCGGATCCCGCCAAAATTCCAACTTAGCCAATTCAAGCCTATTTCTACACCGGACCTCCAAATTTAATTCCGATAGCTCCCCTAAGTCACAAATCACCTCCCGGAACTAACCAAATCATCAGAATTTGATTCCATGCCATCTAACCACATAGTCAACTCCAGGTTGACTTTTCGTAAATAAGCTTCACTCAAAAAGGCTATATGCCTCATTTTCAACCAGAATCACTCCCAATTCACCCGATAAACTCGAACACTTATATAGAAACATGAAACAAATAAATGAAGGGGTAATGGGGTGGTAATTCTCGTGACGACAGGCTGGGTCGTCACATTCTCCCCCACTTAAGCAAACGCTCGCCCTCGAGCAAGTCAAGAAACATACCTGGAGACTCAAATAAGTGAGGATATCTGCTCCGCATCTCCTGCTCGATCTCTCAAGTGGCCTCCTTCATGGGCTGACCTCGCCACTGAACCTTCACAGATGCAATGTCCTTGGATCTCAATCTCCCCACCTGATGGCCCAAAATAGCTATAGGCTCCACATCACAGGTCAAGTCATCATCAAGCTAAATAGTACTAAAATCCAATACATGCGATGGGTCGCCATCATATTTCCGGAGCATGGATACGTGAAACACTGGATGAACACCCGATATGCCACCTTTTTAATCCTCCTGAGGATCTCAAAATGGCCAATGAATATCGGACTGAGCTTTCCTTTTTTCCCAAATCTCATAACACCTTTCATAGGCGAAACCTTCAGTAAGACCTTCTCACCCACAGAATAAGACACATCCCGAACCTTCATGTCCGCATAACTCTTATGGCGTGACTGATGTCTCTTCTGAATCACCTCCACCTTGTCCAAAGCATCCTGGACTAACTCTGTCCCCAACAACCTAGCCTCACCGGGCTCAAACCAACCAACTGGAGATCTACATTGTCTCCCATATAAAGCCTTATACGGCGCCATCTAAGTACTAGATTGATAGTTGTTGTTATAGGAAAACTCTACAAGAGGCAAATAATCAGCCCATGAACCGCCAAAATCAATAACACAAGCTTACAACATATCCTCCAAGATTTGAATAGTACGCTCGGACTGTCCGTCCGTCTGAGGATGAAATGCAGTACTCAACTCAACCTGGGAGCCCAACTCACGCTGAAATGTCCTCCAGAACTGCGAAGTAAACTGAGTACCTCTGTCTGATATGATAGAAACTGGGACTCCATGCAATCTCACAATCTCCCGAATGAATATCTTAGCTAAGCGCTCCGAGGAGTATGTAGTACACATAGGAATGAAGTGAGCTGACTTGGTCAGCCTATCCACAATCACCCAAACTAAATAAAACTTCCTCATTGTCCGAGGGAGTCCACTAACAAAGTCCATAGTGATCCTTTCCCACTTCTACTCGGGAATATCAATACAGTTAAATACGCCATCGGGCTCTAATGCTCGTAATTGACCTGCTAACAATTGAGGCACTGTGCTACATGACTCACAATGTCCATCTTCATCTTCCTCCACCAATAATGTTGTTTCAAGTCCTGGTATATCTTCGCGGTACCTGGATGGATAGAATACCGCGAGCTATGGGCCTCTTCTAATATCAACTCACGAAGGCCATCAACATTGGGCACGCATATCCGGCCCTGCATCCTCAATACATCATCACTATCAATAGTGACATCTCTAGAATCATGATGTAGAACTCTGTCCTTAAGGACAAGCAAGTGTGGATCATCATACTGGCACTCAAGAATACGATCATATAAAGAAGACCGAGAAACAACACAAGCCAACACCCTGTTGGGATCTGAAATATCTAACCTCACTAACCAGTTGGCCAACGCTTGAACATCATAAGCAAATGATATCTCCCCAACTGGAATATATGCCAAGCTGCCCATACTGACCGCCTTTCGGCTCAAAGCATCGGCCACCACATTGGCCTTTCCCGGATGATATAGAATAGTGATGTCATAATCCTTGAGCAACTCAAGCCATCTCCGCTGCCTCAAGTTAAGATCCCTCTATCTAAACAAATGCTAGAGACTACGATGATCGGTATACACCTCACAAGACACACCGTACAAATAGTGCCTCCAAATCTTCAAGGCATGAACTATGGCAGCTAACTCCAAATCATGAACATGGTAGTTCTTCTCATGAGGCTTCAAGTGACGAGAAGAATAAGCAATCACTCTACCCTCCTGCATTAATACACAACCTATCCCCACTCTCGAGGCATTAGAATATACAGTATATGAACCTGAAGTTGATGGCAACACTAATACTAGAGTTGTGGTCAAAGATGTCTTGAGCTTCTGAAAGCTCTCCTCGCACTCATCCGACCACACGAATGGTGCACCATTCTGCGTCAACCTGGTCAAAAAAGAAGTAATGGATGAAAATCCCCGAACAAACCGGCGATAATACCCCGCCAAACCAAGGAAACTCCTAATCTCTGTAACTGAGGACGGTCTAGGACAACTCTGCACCACCTCTATCTTCTTCGGGTCAACCTGAATACCATGACGAGTCACCACATGACCTAGAAAAGCTACTGACTTGAGCCAAAAGATGCACTTGGAGAACTTAGCATACAATTTCTCCTACCTCAACCTTTGCAACACAATGCTCAAATGTTGAGCGTGCTCCTCTTGGCTACGGGAGTAAACTAGAATATCATTAATGAACACGATCACAAATGAATCCAAATAACACACTATTCATCGGATGCATGAACGCTGCTGGGGCGTTGGTCTGCCCAAAAGACATCATAAGGAACTCATAGTGCCCATATCTAGTCCTGAATACAGTATTCATAATATCAGAGTCCCTAATCTTCAGCAGATGATAGCTTGAACGAAGATCAATCTTCGAGAACACCCTCGCTCCCTGTAGCTGATCAAATAAATCATCAATGCGCGGTAGACGATACTTGTTCTTCACTATTACCTTGTTCAACTGTCTATAATCAATGCACATCCACATAGAACCATCTTTCTTCTTAACAAATAACACTGGTGCACCCCACGGTGACACACTAGGGCGAATGAATCCCTTATCCAAAAGCTTCTGAAGCTGTTCTTTCAATTCCTTCAGCTCAGCTGGTGCCATCCGGTAAGGAGGAATAGAAATGGGCTGAGTGCCCGGCACCAAGTCAATACCAAAATCGATGTCCCTGTCTGGTGGAATACCCGGCAGGTCTGATGGGAATACATCTGGAAAGTCCCCCACAACAAGCACATAATCGATACTAGAAGTCTCAGCTCCCACATCCCTCATAAATGCTCGATACGACAAACACCCTTTTTCAACCATTCTTTGAGCCTTTAAGAATGAAATAACACGGCTAGGGACGTAATCAGTCGAACACCGCCACTCTATATGAGGAATAACAGGAATAGCCAATGTAACTGTCTTGGCATGACAGTCCAATATAGCATGGCACGGAGACAGCCAGTCCATGCCCAATATCACATCGAAGTCCACCATACCTAACAATAACAAATACACCTGGGTCTCTAGATCCCTAATAGAAACAACACAGGATCTATAGAAATGATCCACAATAATCGTATCACCCACTGGGGTGGATACATGAACAGGCAAATCAAGACTACCACGGGTCGCACCCAAATGATGTGCAAAATAAGAAGACACGTACGAATATGTGGACCTGGGATCAAATTAAACAGAGGCATCTCTGTGACAAACTGAAATGATACATGTAATCACTGCATCGGAGGCAAAAGCATCACGCCTGTCAGAGAGTGCATAGAAACATGCCTGCCCCCCACTCGATCCCTCCTCACCTCTAGGACGGCCTCTAGAAGACTGACATCCACCTCTACTAGCCTGAGATGGTGCTGAAGAGGAGGGCTGATCCCTCTGCTAAGACCTATCCCTGCGAAGTTGAGGGCGTTTCCTCCTAATGTGGCCAAACTCGCCACACTCAAAATAGCTACCTGGCGCTAGAGAAGGGGACTGAAGGGAACCCCACACCGCAGATGAACCCTGGGCTGAAAAAGTAGGTGTTGTACTCTGAGCTGGGAGGGCACTGACTGAAGACTAGCCCTGCTGGAAACCCTGACGGCCACGACCAGAAGAAACTCCACTATGCTCAGGGCGGCCTGACTGAGAAGGTCTAGATGAGCGACCTCTGCCCTGATGAAACTGCCCCCTGGACGGAAAACCACTAAAGTTACCAGAACTTTGAGGCCTCTTGGACTCCCTCTCCTCTCGCCCATGGCGACGATCCGCCTTAATAGAGCGTGCCATATCAACAACTTGCTCAAAAGATGATGATAATACTCTCTCTCTCCGGTCATCAGAATGCAAATAGAATAGTTGAGGCCATCAATGAACCTCCTGATCCTCTCCCGATCTGTCGGGATCATCCAAATAGCATGCCTAGGAAACTGAGTATACCTCAGCTCATACTGGGTCACTCACATGTCGCCCTGCACTAACCACTTAAACTGGAAACGTAGCTCCTCTCGACGGGACTGAGGCACATACTTCTCTAAAAAGATAGTGGAAAATTGCTGTCAGGTAAGAGGTGCTGCCCCTGCAGGCCTACGCCTCTCAAACTCCTCCCACCAATCGAATGTGGACCAGTAAACTGGAAGGTAGTAAATGAAACACCGCTGGACTCAAGAATCCCAGCTATATGTAACATCCTCTGGCACTTATCTAAGAAACCCTGGGAATCCTCTCCCTCAGTACCACTAAAATGAGGTGGCTGGAGTCTACCAAATCTCTCCAAGCGACGATGCTCGTCCTCAGGCATCATGGGTACCACATACTGTGGGGCTGGTACAGCTGGAACAGCCGGTGCAACTGCCTGAGCTAGGACTACCTCTGGCGTCTGAAGTCCCAGCACAACCTAATTTGGTGTGCGAGCTGCGGGGGTCTAATGACCACCCCTGATCTGGGATGTCACTGCTGTAGCGGTAGCTGATACTACCTGAGCCAATCCATAATAGACTGATAATATCTGGGCCAAAGTCTCCTGAAGGCCAAGAATAATAATAGACATTGTCGGTGCCTGAGCGGGTGTTGTTGGAGCCTCAACCATTCGGGGCTGATCCTAAATAGGGACAACACGTGGGTCTACTAGCACTGCCCCTTCTACTCTACCACGACCACGACCACGGCCTTGACCATGGCCTCTAGCTGGTGGCGATGGTGGTCGTCCACCTCGTCCTGAAGCACGAGTCCTTGCCATCTGCGAGATAATAGAATGCAGAAGTTCAGTTCTCGAAACAACAAAATCGCACGATAGAGTTCAAGAAATGTGAAGTGTTTCCTAAAGGTCTGCAGACTCCCGAGGATAAATACAGGCGTCCCCCTACCGATTCACAAGACTCTAACAACCGGCTCAAGACTCATGAGGCCTAGTAACCTAAGCTCTGATACCAACTTGTCACGACCCCAAAATCCAGTCGTGATGGCGCCCAGCACATTGCTAGGCCAGCCCGACCAACCATTCAAAACACAGAGCTATCAGCTCTCACTTTACCCTTTTTAAGCATAAACAATAATAATATAATGAAATAACATCGAGCACATCAGGGATAGATATCCCAAAACTAGTATAAACCTCCCACCAAATTAAGAGTCATAAGTCATGAGCACCTACCAGAATATATAACTGTGATAGTGTATACAACTGTGACTATAAGTGCAGAATAATCTAAGAAAGTAAAGATAGACTGGAGAGTCAGGTCTTGTGGACGCTAGCAGCTCCCTTGATTGTCCAAATGAAGCTCTCCGAGCAGCTGTAGAGTCAGCTCTGCTGTGATGTACCTGGATCTGCACACAAGGTGCATGGAGTAGTGTGAGTACTTCCAACTCAGTGGTAATAAGCAAGGGTAAGACAGCGAAGGTAAGAAAACCCAATACAACACTAACAAAGGCTATACAACAATATCCGGTATCAATTATCAACATGAGCAGTATCAGAACCAGCAATATCAGCTAACTAAAACAACAAATATAGCTAAATGCAATGCAATGCATGAAGATGACCGCTATGGCGCGTAGCCCGATCCATTTGGGTACTCGTGCTCACTGTGGGGGTTCAGACTCCGGAGGGGCTCCTACAGCCCAAGCACAATATCATGATATGCTGTGGCGTGCAGCCTGATCCATTACCAGTCCAGCTACAATGCAATGCAAGCCTCACAGGCATAGAAATAGTATTTGAAATCTCTTTTTATCATTTTCAGTAGAAAACAGTGTTTCAGAAATTCCAGAGTTTGGAAAACCAATTTTAGACAGAAATGGCTCAGGACTGGTATAAGAATAACATGCCAATATCATAGAAATAATAGCAACGATCCTCGCGGGATCCTAATAACTGGATCATAGCCCAAAGATATCCATAACCATCCAAGTAGAAGGTTTACCGACTCAATAATAGCCAACAACATAGTATAGTATTACCAGGTCAGAGTAAGCCATTGTCCCCAATAACATTCGACCCCGCACTCACAGGAGAGTACGTGTCTCACCTTAATACAGCGTCACATAAAGATATACCAGGGTTTCGAACCCGCTGATCATCACCCACACCCATTACTCACCTCGACTCAGCTCGAAGACTAGTCCGCAATACCTTTGCCACGAGAATCGGCCTCCACGGGTGCAGAATCTGATCAAAATCAATAGAAATGCATCAAAATAGGCTAAAGCGACATAACCCAATCGAAACAACTCGAATTACACCAAAAACCACAAAGTTGCCAAAACTCGACGTTTGGACGCTTCTCGAAAAATTACAAATTTACAGTTTCAAAATCCTTATCTCAACACGAGTCCATACATATAACGTTTATCAAAATCGGACTCCATTTGTCCATTCATATTCATGATTTTCGATAACCCAGGCTTAGAGCAAAAACCTCCATTAATACACCTCTAATCCTCCAATTTCAGGTATAAACTCCATAAATTAACAATATAATGACATAAATTGGGTTCATGAATGCTTACCTGAAGAATCCCTTCGATTTCCTCCTAAGAATCACCTAAATCGCCTCTTGGTTTAAGTCTTAATGTGTTATATCATTCTGAAAATCGAAACCCCCTTCTTCTTTAACAAAGATGCCTTTTCCGCTTCTGCGGTCCTGGACTCGCACAAGCGAGTCCGCTTCTGCGACATATTTGTCGCTTCTGCGACATATTTGTCACTTCTACGACACTTTACTTAATCGTCCATTTTGCTTCTGTGGTCCAGGTCTCGCACATGCGAGACCGCTTAAGCGAATAATTCTTCGCTTCTGCGAAGATCCCCCAGCTGCCTTACTTCCGGTTCTGCGGTTGTGGGCTCGCTTCTGCGAGCCCGCTCCTGCGATTTCCAAGCCGCTTCTGCGGACTTGCCCGGCCAGGTACAATCTCGCTTCTGCGAGACAAACGTCGCCCATGCGGAGCCACTTCTACGGTTCCCCATCTGCAGAAGCGGAATCCCTACTGCAATTCATGACAGCAGTCCAAAAATGCCAAACTTCTTCTGTTAGACCTCCCGAAATCATCCCGAGGCCCCTGGGACCTCAACCAAAAATAAAAATCCACTCTAAATCATCACACGAACTTGTTCCAATCATAAAAACACACCCTCAAACACCTGAATCATCAAATTAAGGCCGGTTCAAGCCTAAGATTCAACTAAAACTTCCGAAACCTACATTCTATCAAAAACCCGACCAAACGATATCCGAATGACTTGAAAATTTGCCGACATATCCAAAATCACCTAACGAAGTTATTGTAACTATCGAAATTCCATTCCGACTCCCGTATCAAAACCTCACCTATCGATCGGATTCCGCCAAAATTTCAACTTAGCCAATTCAAGCCTATTTCTATACCGGACCTCTAAATTCAATTTGATCGCTCCCCTAAGTCAGAAATCACCTCCCGGAACTAATCAAAGCATCAGAATTCGATTCTAAGCCCTCTAACCACATAGTCAACTCCAGGTTGACTTTTCATAAACAAGCTTCTCTCAAAAAGGCTATATGCCTCATTTTCAACCAGAAACACTCCCAATTTACCCGATAAACTCTAACACATATATAGAAATATGAAACACGTAAATGAAAGAGTAACGGGGTGGTAATTCTCATGACAACGGGCCGGGTCGTCACATTTAATTATTTTTTACGAAAATGAACGTCGTTTAAAAATGTGTTTTCGGATAATATCACATGAAATGCACCCAGATCCTCAACACATTCCTATTGAATGTTTTTGGATTTGGATTTGGGTTGCATGAAATACACACCCGTAATAGGAATGTAATATTATTAAAAGCGCGCCTAAAGTGTCTAACGTCTTTTTAATTTTGTGGGAGGCCGTGAAATTCGATAAATGGCACGCCCGAAGTTTTTAAGTATTTTTAATTAAGAAATTAATGAGGGCCCTGCAATTGTATATTTGATATGGCGAGGCACGCCTCCTTTGTTTTATGGATATCCTAAAATGACTACATTTCTAATTTTTAAGTTTTCTCTATAATAAAGAAAGAAAAATCCTAATTAATTACGAGATAAAAATATGCAATTCACTCATCTAATTTGAGACAAATATTAATGGATGCGAAAATTTTAACTTACATTTAAAAACTTAGGAATTTCAAAAATTTTGTAAATAAACACGAAATTTGCTAACTAATATTCAAAAGAAATTAATTAGAACAAGATTAAAGTTTGCATTGTAATATATGAAAAAACAACTAATAAAATTATTTATTCGTAATTATTTGACACCAGTTTCAATCTTAAAACAATCCTAAATTGACTGCAATTTTTTTATTTATTAAATTAGTTTTTTAAACAATAAAGAGAAAATCCCAATTGATTACATGCTTAAAGTGTGACATATTATTTGCTATATTAAGATAAATGTTTAATGGAAGTAAACATCGCTAAAATTGAAATTGAAAGTAAAATACAAAATCGACAAGTAATATATACAACTTAAACAAATTATCCTACAACTAGTTTAAACTCAAATTATTATGTGACTTGAACCATTGGAAAAAAACTATTTACAACTATTTAAACTATAATTAGCCTTAATTACTTATACTTATTTGAAAATTTGTTAAACTTAAAAGCTATCTTGTATTATTTAAACTTAAATCGTGCCTTAATGTCTAATTCACGAAAAATAATTCAAATTCATATTTTTACTAAATTTAGCTACATATTTGCAGTTTAGCCTATTAAGGACAATATTAAAATATTTATAGCTAATGAACTAATCAATTTTAACTAATCCGATTAATTAAAGGGTAACTTATTCTTATTCCAATTACTTAATAGCTTGGACATTAATAAACCTGTTTATACCTATAATGTCTAATAACCATATTGAGGTAGATTATTATTTAATATAATACTATAAGATCCTAATTATTCAAAGTGGCGGAAATTTGCAGAATAGTAATACGTAAAATGACTTAAACACAATCAGCAAAAGAAAACAAGGGAAAAGCTAATTAAAATTTCCAAATTTCCATTCTTCATATGTATTCATTTTTTAACATATACACAATCAGTCATGTACCTGATATTGGAAATATAGAAGGATATAGGATTGATCAACGCAGCAATAGAAACAACGCAGCAACAATAGTGGAAGCAAAAACAACCCATTATCAGAATTTTCAACGTAAACCAGTAACTAAGATCTGAACTTGATAATATACTTTTGCTAATTGAAATTTAAACAATCTTTTCTAAAAAAAATTGTTTTTTTTAAATTCTTCACAATTTTTTAAATCTTTTATCTCTTCTGATATTTACTTCGGATATTTTCACCCTCAAATCTCTCTCAATATTTTTTCTTCCTTCTACTTAACTTCTGATTCCCTTGTATATATATAAGTAAGACATCTTCCTCTTTATGTCTTCCATAGCCTCCCCGGCTCGTCTGAAGACCCGTTCTTGGAGAGTAGAGTTGGTTTCTCTTAATAGCCCAATGTTTATTTCGTAATCCTTTTTGACTTGCTGCAGATGCTCTCTCCGTGCCATTGTACCTTTGGCCCATCTGACCTGCATCCTTGTTATGCAAGCCTCGGATTTTTCTAAACTTTCTTGGCTTTCACTTAGCTGCTTGTTCAACCCGTCTATCATCATCTTGTCAGACTGACTTCTCTGTTGTTTATTGGCGATAACTCTTATTTACTGTATTTGATCCTTGAGCATCTCATTTTCTCGAGTCAGTTTATTCTTTTCACCTTGGTCCGTAGCAACTTGCACCCTGTTCTCGAATTTCAGACTTTTAACCTGTTGTTTTAACTTACCAACTTCCGCTCGATAAACTTCTTCTCTTGCCAGCCAATCCCATTGTACCTGAGATGATTCAATGAAATCTTGGACGTGGGGTCTTTTGGAGGGCCTTTGCAAAGTCAAGAACCTTTTTATGAACCAAGCATTATACTTAGGGTCTACCTTGCCCTTAGCCCGATCTCGCACTATGGTTTCAAGCTCCAGGAACCTACATCGATTCCAGATTTCACGTATTTTTCCTTCAAGAAAAGCATCTTTTGGGCCCAGTTCAATCACTTGCCTGCTTAAATTTTCATCATTGGGCATAATTTGAAACCTTCCAAGTTGATGCAAGACCTTGTATGGGGCATAAGGTTGGATACTTCGAACTCCCATTAAGAAGATGTAGGGGACTTCAGCCAAAGTATATATAGCTCCTGTATAAGGAAGCCCACATAGAGTCCACTCGATTTTGTCGGCGGTTAATGATCTTAAACATGATAGCCAATCCTCTATTCCTTCGGGAAAGTCCATGGCTGTTATACGTGTTCCAAATTCTTCAATACAACTCAATCCCGTTAATCCATAATTCATGTACCCAACTCGATGGCAAAGGTGCTCTTGTACCCACAATTGCAGCAACAGATTACAACCTTGAAAGAACTTTCCTCCCTCTCGGCATATAGTTAATGCTCGATAGATTTCACCTATGATTAAAGGAACCACTATGTTGTCGACTCGTTTGGTCGCCACATCCAACATTCCTTCAAGGTTGATTTCTATGTGACCATCTTCTCAAGGGCATATCACAACTCCCATAAAAGCTACCATGAATGCCAGAACCCGCCTGGCCTCCCATTTATTTTTGTTTCTAGCGTGAGTCAAACCAAGTTTGGCTCTTCAAAGACTCGAGGATTACCATATCGCCGATACAAAAACTAAAATGTGCAATGTTCGGCTTCTAACTTCTCTTCCTGAGCATTTCGGCTGATACTTAACAAGTCCAGAAATTTTTGTGGCATTACTGGCCTTGGTGCCAAAGGATAAAGAGTTGTGAAGTTTGGGCTAAGACCCGCATAACCCTCCATTTCCTTCAAGGTGGGCGTAAGTTCAAAATCAAAAAATCGGAATATGTTGTGCGTAGGATCCCAGAAAGGTATCAATGCCTCAATAACATCCAACCTTGGCTTGACATTTAATAAACCGATGAGACCACCCAAAACTTTTATCACTGCCTTTCTGCTATTGGCTTCTAAATCATTCCACCACATGTGGATCTGCAAAGGGATCTCTTCAAGGGCCGTGAAGGGTTCATTTTCAGTCGTGCTCATCTTGCACATTTATTAAGGTGTTTTTAGACAAAACCTTTATTTGAATAGAACTACTTTTTTTTTCATTTTTCTCAATTTTGAAGAAAAGAAAGATTGGTTTTCTGAACACGGCATTTCAGCACTTCGGGGAAGAAGATTTTAAGGTTGTACCAGTTAACCGGCCAAAAGCCCTAAAAAAATGATGACCAAAGGTGGCCGTTTATGCTAATTGACCTTCCGGCGCCTCTTTCGGGAACATTCAGCTTTTTTTGATAAACGGCGACACCTAATCTATTCAAGACTCTTTTTTTAATTTTTTAAATTAAAATCAACGACCCGGTTTTGCAAACACAGCCTTTCTGTGCCTTGTGGGCTAAGGTTTTTAAGGCTATGGGGTTAAAAAATCAAAATCTATCAAAAAGTGGCAATTTATGCAATGTCAGCTTTCCGACGTCCCCTTAGGGAACATTCGGCCCCTTTTTTAGCAAAAATGACGTCGCCTGACTCTTTTATGAAAAACAAAATTTTTTTTTGTTATTTTCTGGTTATGTTTGCAAAGGGGGGAAGTTGGAACCTATGAGGGTTGCCTACGTATCTCACATCCGGTGAGAAATCAAACTGACGTAGTTCGGGTAAATAAACTAACTAATTTTTTAAAACAAGCCTATTTTTTCTTCTTTTTTTAAAAATTTTTATATTTTATTTTTATATAGTTTTACAAATAATCATCTAACTCTCCAGCTACTAATTTTCTTCTTCTCATTTTTTTCAAAACTTTTGTAACATTCAGAAGCCAGTCAACATGCAAGTCCAAAACAAATAAAGACACAGAACATAATTAGGATGTATCAAGATGGTCTTTTCTGTCTCAGGTTGCTATTCCTAGACGGACTCAACCCCTGTGTTGAGTCTCCTAAGTAAAAAATGCACATGATGCACATAAGCGTTCCTACTAGGGATCTGGCATAAAGTTGAGTTATTCTAGGTTCAGAACCTGGGTGTTTGTTTTAGACATGGCTTACCCTAGTGGACAGCTCGGGCCGAGGGGGGGAAGCGTACCGGGGATACAGAAGCTCAACCCGTCCTTGCAACTTATCCGAACCTCGTTCTAAATTGGGATTTGACACTATACAGAAAAGAAGTCGTACGAAGTACACCCTTCTTCATGATTTAGAAGACTCAGAGAGGAGATGGGTTTCGGCATAGTTTATATACAGTTCACAAAATATCAAAGCGATAAAACATTCAGCACATATAGCATGAAACATATAGGAAAATCGGATAAAGCCACATACAACAATTTATCTAAGCTCGAATTTTTGAACTCTGAACAAAACGTTCCGGGTTCGTATCCCCAGCAAAGTCGCCAGAGCTGCCACACCTCCTTTTTGCGCACCCTACCCCGAAGGGTAAGGTAAGAGGGAGTTTTTCCAATTTAAGTGACAATATTCGAGATGGGATTATTTATTTATTTCAGAGCTGCCACTTGGGAAAGTTTTGGCTTTCGGTGTCCCAAGTCACCGATTTATTTTTTAATCCCAATTCGAGGAAAATGTTCGACTTTCCAACTGAAGTCTGCGAACCAGAAATTCTAAGTAAGGAATTCTGTTGACCCGAAAGAAGGTGTTAGGCACCCCCCCGAATCCCGTGGTTCTAGCACAATCGCTTAAATTGTTATAATGGCTAAATATCTGATTTTTAATACTATAACTTATGTGCTTTTATTAATATTAAACCGTTTTTATTATTATTATTAGTATTATTATTATTAGTATTATTATTATTATTATTATTATTTAAGAGAAAGTGAACGCCGTTTAAAGTATGTCTTCGGATTATGCCGCATGAAATGAACCCGCAATCATAAGCACAGTCTATCCAACATTTTAGGATTTGGATTTGGGTCGCATGAAATGCACACCCGAGTTTAGGGAGGTAACATTATTAAATACGTGCCTAAAGATACTAATGCGTTATTATCTTTTTGAGAAAAGCCATGAAATTCACTAAATGACCCATCCCGAAACCTAAGGAATTAATATATACATTAGTGAGGACCCTGCAATTTTATGCCTTTTTATTCGGCGAGGCTCGTCTCATTTATTTTTTAAAGGATGATCCTAAAGTTGCTACATTTTCTTTATTAAGTTCATCTCTAAATGCAAAAAGAAGAAACAAAATCCTAATTTATTCACATGCTTTAAATTCATTGAAATCGGGCTTCGAACACAATTTGCTAATTCTGAAAATAAATATGGCTATGTAGTGTTTTGAAAATTATGGGCTCAGGCCCAGCACGCATGGCACAAAACATGGACCTAGGCCAACATTATGCTAGTTGGGCCTAACTAGCTTATTTTATACATGTTCATAGCTTGCGAACTAAAAAATGGGATTATTTTGTTAACAGATGTCCTGCAAATTTAAAGTGGCATTCTACTTAAAGTGAAAGAACTCGGAAATTTGATTTTTTTTATCCTAAGTCATTTACATGCTGAAATTAACCAATTGTATCTAATTAAACAATATTCATATAAGCTTCAAAACAACCTTTCGTTTAGTGGTAACTGTTGAAGTATTCAAGAATAGTCTAAATAGCCTAAAATGCTTATGACATTTTCCAAAAAAAACTATAATAACAGAAAATAGCGTATTGCGTCATTAATCCCTTTCAACTAGCATACATGAGAAGTTCACACATTAAACTACTATAAAGTGTCTAGTTATACATAAACAAACATCTATGTGATTCTAATGGAATAATTATTCTAATGTATATACAAATAAGTAAACAACTACAATAAGTTCAAAACTTTAAGTCTTCATTTTTTCTTTGCATTCATGCTTCAATTTTCATGTTACGAGAACCAATGTATCAGTTATGTACCTGGTATTTGGAAAGTAAAGAAAAAGAAGATAATCAGCAGTAGCAAAGCAACAACACAGCAACAACAGTAGGGCAGTAGCAGCAATAGCCCAGTAACAAATTTAAAACCCAACAGCAATTTTAGAAAAACTCCAAACAGCAACACCCAAATGTACCAAGAACAACACCAACCAGTATAATCAAACAAATAACTAGCGCAGATTTGAAACCAGAGGAAAAAACAGCAGAAAAACCAATGGAACGGTAGCAAAATTCTAATAACACTCAGTGGAACAATAGCCCAACACTTAAACTATTTTCTGAATTCTGAAATCTAGGAAAATTTCATCCTTAATGTCACTCTTTTAGCTCTATTATTTCATAAAATAAATTCTGTTTTTCCGATCTCTTCCCAAAAAAAAAACTCTCAATCTTTTATCTCAAAATTTCAATGCTTCAGACCTCTCCTTAATCTCCAAAATCCAGTCTATTTAAAGACTAACATTGGCCATTGTTTATTAAAACCTTTTACTTTCAGCCTCTTTTTATTCTCTCCCCATGTGCCTTTGTACCCTTTTATTATTAATCCCTCTTGTTTCTGATTTCCAGCCTTTAAAGGCATTAGGCATGGTGTATTTTTGTACTATGGATCCCCCTTTTGTTTAAAGTATTCATTAGTTAATGGCATACTGAATATTCTACTCCCAGACCACTAACACTAAACATTTTAAATCTTTTAACATCCAAAAATACCTCTGAAAACCCCTTAACAATCTGTATTTAAACATCTATGATTTACAGCTACACTGATTATTAGCTACAAATCACTAACACAGTTATAACCAATTCTTAAGTCAAATTCACACAAATAACTCAAGAAGGAAAATTAAATATACCCAACAGGTTCATTTCAATTAGAATCAAAACAGAGAGCAAACCAATTAATCGACGAAACTTCTCAAATCGATTATATATCTTATAATATATACTTAAACGAACAGAAGAAAAAAAAATCAGACCGAATAAAAGGTCTTGAGGATGAAGAAGAATTAATGAACAAGACAATATTACAAACAACACTTTAAACCAAAAATCGATAATCTGAAAAATAAAATGAACAAGACAAAAATTATAACCAACACTTTAAACCAAGAACAATAATCTGAAAAATAGAATGAACAAAATAAGATTACAACCAACACTTTAAACAAAAAACAATAATAAAATATAGATAAAAAGAATGAAATAAACTTGAAAGAAAAAATTGAATATCGAACGAACCCATGTCAAACTCGGATTTGAACTCTTGGAGGTCGAACGGACTGTGGCGAGTGTTGTTGCTCGTTCATGGAGTTTCGCCACTGCTTGCTGAGTTGACGACGGACATTAGCTGGACGAAGACGATAGTAGGGTCATTTGGATAGTAGGGCGATGGGGCAGTTGTTGGTCGTGAGGGACGAAGTGGGCTGGTGACGACGTTCTGGGTGACGGACAGGACGCCATGGCTGCTGGCCGATGTGCTATTCGTCTGTTCATGGCAGGAGGGAGCTGGGCGACGGTTGTTCATGGGTGCTCGATTGGTTCGAACGTTGGTGACGACGGGTTGTCATGGTCGACGTTCATGGCTGGGGGGGGGGGTGTTTGGACGTGATGGTTGACGAGGTTGTTTGGACGTGAGGCTGTGGAGTTTGCTGGTGGTTGGTGAGGCTGCTCGATGGAGAAGTGAAGGCTGCTGGTGGTTGTGAGATGGGTTGGTCGTTCATGGCAGTCATGGATTTGGAGATTGGATAGTTGGAGAAGATGAAGAGAGGGGGGTGCTTGTTTTAAGTTTAGGGTTTTCTTTATTTTGGGTAGGGTAGTGAAAACAATCAAAAATAAGGAAGGATTTGTTTGGTCAGATGGGGTAGGATTAGGCTAACGGGGTTTTGGGTTGGGTAGAATTAGTTTGGGCTTGGTATTAATTAAAGAATTGGCACAATTCCTTATTTGTTCTTCTATTTTTTGTTCTCTTTTCTTTTACTTTCTAATTAATGAAATTAAAAATGCTAAGATTAAATTATAAAATCCAAAATTATCTTAAAATACTAATTAACTCCTAATAATAATTATCAAGTAAAAATGAAATAATAATTAAAACACAATCACACAATTTGGACTTTAAAGGCTAAAAATGCAAAAGATGCATACTTTTGTGATTTTTTCATTATATAAAATAAACTTAATTACTTTTTAATTGTAAATTAAACCGTACGAATGCAAATGCGATATATTTTTATATTTTTATTAATTTAAGCAAACAAACACGCACAGACAAATAGAAACAATAAGAGAAAAATAACGCAAAATCTACAAAAATCACACACAACCCAAAACTATTATATTTTGAAATTTTTAGGAGTAACTTTCGTATAAGGCAAAAATCATGTGCTCACATATATTAGTACTGATGATGCTAAAGTTGAGTCCATGCTCAACTGGGCCAGGCCAAATATCGAACTCGGATTTGAACTCTTGGTATTATCGTAGGTTTGTCGAAAATTTTTCCTTCATTAGCAAACCTCTGACTAACCTCTTAAAGAAGGGAAGCTTTCATTGGGACCCCCACCCCGAAGCAACCCATGCCTTTGAAGAATTTAAGCAAGCTATGTGTTAGGCACCCGTATTGGCCTTACCTAATTTTTCAATACCATTTGTGGTAGAGGTGGATGCTAGTGAGAAGAGAATCGTGGCAGTCTTACGGTGTGTTTGGTATGAAGAAAAACATTTTCCAGAAAATATTTTCCAATTTTCCCATGTTTGGTTGGCTTAAATGTTTTGGAAAACATTTTCCTTATCAATTCATTTTCCTCCAATTGGAGGAAAATGTTTTCCTTATCAAAAGAAGGGAAAACATTTTCCAAAGCTCTTCTCAACCATTCTCACCCTCACCAACCCACCCCCCCTCTCCAAAAAACAGTTTTTTAGAAAAATTTCAGTTTTTCCGTTACCATCCACCCTACTACCCCTCACCCCACCCCGCAAAAAAAAAATTCTTTTACCTTAATTTTTTTTTCTATAATTTTAAATTTCTGTTTTCTTATTTTTCTGCACCACCCACCCCCACCCCCTACCCCTACCCCCCCACAAAAAAAATTACTTTTTTTTTGTAATTTAAATTTTTATTTTTTTTCGATTTACTGCCCCCCCCCCCCCCCCCCCCCTCCCGCCCCACCTCCCCCCCCCCCCGAAAAAATTTTAAAATATATTTTTTAGTTTTTAATTTTATTATTTATCATTTAAAGGCTCAATATTTTACAAGTTCCAAAATTATGAGTTCGAAGTTTACGTGTTTAGAAATTATAAATTTACCGATTCGAAAATACGCGATTTTTGCGTTAAAAAGTAAAGTATCACATTAGTTCCTTTAGATTGTGTCAATTTTTAGAGACTTCGGGAAGGGGAGGGGTGGGGGAGGTGGGAGGGGGAGGGGTAGGAGAGTTGCAAAAAAAATATTTTTCTAAAAAAAACTATTTTTTACTCTCTAACCAAACATAGAAAATATTTTCCGGAAAATGTTTTCCACTTACCAACCAAACAAGAGAAAATAAGTCATAAATCCACTCATTTTCCATGAAAACATTTTCTAGGAAAACATTTTCCTTCATACCAAACACACCCTTAATGCAAAATGGTAGGCTTATTGCATTCATCAGTCAGGAATTGAGTACTAATCAGTTGGGACTTTCCACATACGAAAAGGAGCTAATTGCACTACTGCATGCACTGGAAAAATGGCATCACTACTTACAGCCTAACCATTTAGTCATCAAGACTGATCATTTTAGTCTTAAATTTTTTAAAGATCAGAGGATCACTACTAAGCTGCTTGGTCTCAATTATGAAATTCAGTATTGCAAGGGAGCTTAAAATGTAGCTGCAGATGCTCTTTCCAGAAAGTTTGATGATGGGGAATGTGCTGGCTCACAGTGGTTCAACCAAAATGGGCTGAGGATGTAATCAACACTTATCAAGATGACGTAGTAGCCCAAGAATTCATCACTCAATTGAGTGTTGATGCTGATGCAATCCAAGATATGCAATTGAAGTGTGAATGATAAGGCTTTGGGTTGGGAGCCATGGTTCCATCCGCCAAAAACTTATTAACGAAATGCATTGTACCCCCTGGGATAGTCATTCAGGAGTACATGGAACACAACAGAGACTAAGAGCATTGTGCTACTGGCCTACACTCTTACAAGATGTGAAGTAACATGTGGCTGATTCTGAAACTTGTCAACGAAATAAAGGAGAGAATGTAGCCTAGACGGAACTCTTACAGCCTATGCCAATTCCATCGAGGGCCTATGAACACATAGCTATGGATTTTATTAGTGGATTGCCTAATTCACAAGGGAAAGATTCAGTACTTGCGGTAATTGACAGGTATACAAAGTTTGCCCATTTCTTTGCATTAACACATCCTTATACTGCTACTCAAGTTGCACAAATATTCTTAAATAATGTATGCAAAATTACATGGACTGCCTATCTCAATTGTCTCTAATAGAGACCCCATTTTTGTTGGAAAGAATTGTTTAAATGGTTGAAGGTTCATCTCAAGAGGGGTTGCTCTGATGGTAAGCAACCCCCACTTCCAACCGAGAGGTTGTGAGTTCGAGTCTCCCCAAGAGCAAGGTGGGAAGTTCTTGGAGGGAAGGATGCCGAGGGTCTATTTGGAAACAGCCTCTCTACCCTATGGTAGGGGTAAGGTCTGCGTACACACTACCCTCCCCAGACCCCACTAAGTGGGATTATACTGGGTTGTTGTTGTTGTTCATCTCAATCCTAGCACCACTTATCATTTTTAGTCATTTTTTATTTTTACTATTTTTAATTATTATATTTCCAAACAATTTGCCACTCTTGCACCGGATAATCAATCAAACCCCAACAGAGAATAATTATAACAATAGTTTTAATGTTGGCAATAACAGTGAAAAATAACTCCAAAAATAAAATCCATTATCAAGAGATGAATAAGCGAATAATTAATAGAATACAATTGTCACTACAACCATGGCAATCGCCGGAGCTGTGGTGGTAAGGCAACCGAGAAACGAACAAATAACTACAAAACTATGGGTTGCCAGAGTCTTTAATTTTCTGGCCAATCTTTCAGATGAAACAAGAAGGTGAGAAGAATGAGATACAAAATAAAATCGACAAATCCGGCCAAGATCCAATCATTCTTCGACGAAGTTCCTCCAGATCCGATTGTTTGGTATGGCAAGGGGCAATTTTGGCCGGTAGTTGGCAACTTTGACCAGCATAGAGTTTTCTGGTGGCCAGTTGTGGTGAGAAAGGTTGGCAATTATTTGACGTAAGATGAGAGAAGAAAGGAGGAAATGAAATATCTGTGTTTTGGAGGGGTTATTCTGATGGATTTTAATGGAGGAAAAAGGTTAATCGGAGAAAGTGACTGAAACTGGGCTTGAGAAGATGAGGGGGGCTTGAGAAGATGAGGGATGGGTTGAGGAGGGGATGCTTTACTTTTTGTTTTTTGTTTTTTAAGAAAATATATTAATTAAGGGGAAATTAAGTATCTCATTTTTTTTGTTATGACACGTGGCACGATTTTTATTGGTGCGTGATATCACGCAAATTTTGATGATATTAAAAAATAGCGTGTTTAGGCTATATACTTTACAAATGTTGAGTGTGTAAGTTTATTTTCATTCACAAAAAGCTTGTAACAAGGATTTAGTTCTGTATTTTGCCGATAATTTAAGAGCAACTTACTTTTTGCAAATATTGGGCTTGGGTGAAATCTCAAATCCCGCCATCTCCCCCCAGCTTCCACAAATCGATAATGCTTTGGCTTCGTCAATGTCGTAACACTGGCATCAACTATCTGTTCTCCTTGTACTACTCCACAGCTGCAACTTCGCACAACAATTTGTTGGCGGAAATATTAGTGAATTCACTTGGTTTCTCCAACGAGAAAGCTATTTCTGCTAGCGCCAAGGTAACACTCTTGAAACCTGGAAACAACAAGCCTCAATTAGTCATCAATTTCTTCCAACAATTTGGTTTGGACAAGACCCACATCAAATCCCTTGTTTCTTGCAACCCTAGGTTGCTGTTTGCTGATGTTGACAAAACCATTAAACCCAAAATTAAGGTTTTTCAAGAACTTGGCTTTTCTGGATCAGACCTAGCTAAAGTCATTGCAAAAAGTGGGCCGTTCTTCTTTTTAAGTCTTGATAATTCAATCAGATCCAATCTTGATTATTTCCGGAAAGTGTTAGGTAGTGATGACATTGTAGCTAAGTTTATCAAGAGAGAGCCTAGGTTCTTATGGGGTATTGATGCCCCTAAACTAATGCCACCCAATATATCATTGCTGCAAAATCTTGGGTTTTCAAATGTTGATATACAAAAGCTTATGCTTTGGAATCCTAGAATTTTTACTCAAAAGGCTGGGCGCCTCAAAGACATAGTGGATCGAGTAGAAAAAACTTTCTTTCTTACTCGCGATTGCAACATGTTCATACATGGGGTTTATGCACTTGTATGGCTTGACGAATCGACAGTGAAAAAGAGATTAGAAATCTTCAGGAGCTTCGGGTGGTCTGACTCAGAGATTTTTAAATTGGTCCAAAAACTTCCTCTCTGTTTGACAAGATCCGAAGCTAAGATCAGAAATACGTTAAATTTTTTAATGAAGGAACTTGGATATGAGTCTCATTACCTGGCTTCTCATCCCACGTTTTTGACATGTAGCTTGGAGAAAAGGATTCTGCCTAGGCATAACGTTTTGAAGCTACTCAATGAGAAGGAGCCGACAAAGTGTAGTAAGAAGCTTTATACTGCTGTGATATGTTCTGAGAGGAAATTCTTAGAAAGATATGTGCTGCCTTTCAAGAATGAGATGCCTGAGGTGTATGATATATACATCAAAAGTAGAAGCCAATAGTGCATTTTGTGAGTTTTACCAAATTTATTGATATGTTTGCTCATATCTCATTGCTATCAAAGAGGATAAATCATTATGTTTCTGCATGGTTGTTCATGTTGTTTTTTCAAATGTGGCTAACTGCTATCTAAACTGTTTTGTCGATTATGTTTTTGGTTCTTCTGTTTGTCATGCATTGGTCATGATAGTATTCGGCCTAAAGCCCTATTGGACCTAGTGAAGTTCTTCTAGATTCTAGAGGTAGTATCTTGTCTCAGCTTTGGTTACAACCAACACTACTCAGCAGAGGTAAAGTATTCTTAGAACAAATTCTTACCCCCGTTTGTCTGAATAATTTTATTCGTATGTGTTTCCAGATGCTTGGTGGTCACAATCATCCTGACAGTAGATATTACCGCTAAACTCCGTCCTTCGTTCTTATTTCTCTCGATTCAATTCAGCTACAAACTTGACTATCTAGCTGTACTACTTTCAACTGCACAGTCCTACACTTTGATGTTTCTCTTACTGAGGCAGAAGAGAAGTCACCAATAAGACAAAACAGCACAGATCACTCTTGAACAGCTAGCAAACGGATCTTGTATTGAATCAACACCAGCTTTTAACTTCACTGAATCTATAATTTTAATAAATATTTGAATCAAGTTAATTAAGATGTAACTGTTTGATCATACCTTTTTATGTATTAGCTTAGAAATTTATGTTCACGAGTTTCTATACAATTAGACTGTCTACATTATACCCCTTGGGGTGCGGCCTTTCCCCGGACACTGTGTGAATGCGGGATGCTTTATGCACCGGACTGCCCTTTATGTATTTATTTATAGATAAATTATGCAGAAGGGACAGGACAACACACAAGCTGAGGTTAAACTGTTTTCTCTCTTCGTCGTTTGGCGCAAAATGCAGAATGCACAAGAACTGGATAGTTTTTATGTTTTTCAGCTCCCCAACAGATTAGTACGGAGAGGAACTGTCTTTTAGCAAGGTCCTAGTGGAAACCTTGCTTTTCAAGGATGGGTTGCTTCAGCTATATGATTTGTGAATCAAAAGCAGAAGCTAAGAGAAACTCCTTTGGTGGGGGATGTTGACTACAGAACATTCTTTGAGCCATTGTTAATAGGTCAGGCATTGCATACATCCTATGTCCAATTCCTAGTTGGGCATTCCTCTTCAAGCTACTGTCAAGCATTTTACTGCTAATTTACATTTTATTTCTGTAGAGCTAGTGTTAATAGGTCAGGCATTCTGATATTAAAGTAGAAGATGCTTTTTGTAGAGAAGCAAATTTGTCGAATAACTATCTTTCTTGGTAAATGGAGAAGAAAGTTCGGGAAGAAATTAACTCTTGTATCAGTAAAGTCATTTCATCAATGCCAATCCCCGATCTGTAGAATATATCTTCTTGCGTCTTAAAAAATAGAAAGTATAAGTCATGCTAATTCTTTTTTATTCTTTCATTGTGTTTTGCACTTCAAACTTAGCTTTTTTATGTCTGTGTCTTCATTGTCTATGGGAGGTGGAGTAATGTTTTCAACATGTATTAGAAGATCATTTTTCACTGTGTCAATATCATCTCTCTCTCTTTAATAACATGGCGGTGCGGACAAAACATGGGACTCAGTAACCAAAACTAATATGGTTATCCAACAAGAATGAGTCTACAAAGGGAGAGAGGATCTACTTCACCCATGTTGATTGTTGTATCGGCCAAGGCTTTACACCATCATGACATGTTCTGAATCATAATTCTTATATAAGTATGTACGGTCTTTTAGGAATGGTTTCGTAAATCTGATGTGCTTGATGTATACATCAAAGATAGAAGCGATAAGGAATATTCTCTGTGGTGGTATGCATAGTGCAAATCCTTTGTTTGTGAGGTTACTTTTTGATGAACAAAGAAACTAGTATGAGCATTCTAGTTCTAGCAGATGAAACATATCCACAAACTAGTATGAACATTCTATGGACAATACCAATTACATAGAAATGGTTAAGTGGATATCGCAAATTAAAGCCATTAATTGGCATTAGAAAGCTAATTTCATCTCTCAACTTCCTAGAATGAATAAAGAAATACCAGCTATATCATGCAACAATTAGGCTCAAGTGTTGTGAATTGCGATCGCTTTACTACCAGTAACATGTGTGCGTATCTTCAATGTTATACTGTTGTTTATTCACAAAAACTTCTAGCTTTTACAGAATGTTTTCTAGGTAAAGTTTATGTTCTAATTCAATTTTAACTTCCGCAAATTGGTTTTCGTATATTGTGAGTTATTTTGAAAACTTCTTGTCAACATCAATTGCAAGTACAATTGTAATTTTCAATTTTACTCGTGTGTCACTCAAATATGTTTGTTAGATACTAGATATATTTTTATGAAAAAAAAAAGAGAAAAAGAAAAGGATTTTAAGGGGAGATGTCACGGTATATGTTATTTGCAGATGATATTGTATTGATTAATGACATACATGGCAGTGTTAATGTGAGACTGGAGGTTCGGAGGCAGACTCTGGAGTCTAAAGGGTTCAAGTTGAGTAGGACCAAATTAACATACTTGGAGTGCAAGTTCAGTGACGGGACTAGTGAAGCGGACGTGGACTTGAGGCTTAATACATAAGCCATCCCTAAGAGAAAGATTTTCAAGTACCTTGGGTCTTGTATCTGAGGAGATTGACGAGGATGCTACGCATGGTATTGAAGTAGGATGGGTGAAATGGAGGCTATGTTTTGGAGCGGGGTAGGTGAATTGGAGTGTCACATCCCAACCTAGGCGAGGCGTAGCTGGCACCTGGGGTCGTATTGGCTCGAGCGAACCACTCTGTAACTCCTGATAGTTCGACGTAAACTAGAATATACATAGGCCGATTGGCTAAACTCATTCTTTCTGTGAACTATCATGGCCAATGTGGCCGCAACTCGTTCGAGGAGGCTTTATACTTAAAACATATCTGTATATACTAGCCGAGGAGGCCGCTATGAGTACCTATACCAAACAACCCAGAAGGAAACATAAATAAGGGATAACTAGGCTACTAACATATTGTACATAATGAATTTGTCTATGAAGCTTCTAAGAGTATCTAACATTGAAACATGGTCTAAATAGGGCCCACGCCTACCCTAGCAAAGTTTTGATACCATGACTTATAGACCTGGCTGCACTGCGAATAAAGCGGAGTCTTATCAATCTTTCCCTGAATGCTAACCTCGTCTATAAGGGCTCGTGAAACTGATTACCTACACCTACAGGCATGAATGCAGTGTCCACAACAAAATAGGCGTCAGTACAAATTATGTAAGGCACAACCGAAACATAAAAATAAGGCAACATCAATTAAAGAGATATGAGAATCAATCCGAACCTCTGAAGTGTCGCTAAGGGCCATGATATGCTTACTAAGTATACTTACATATTTAATGACTCTCTTTGGGACGATTATCCATATCGTAACATGAATGCCCAATTGATAGGTGGTAACTGCCCGACCGATTATAATGTGATGGTACATGCATGACTAACTTACCGGCCGTAGCTCGGCGGTACATGCGTAACTACCCAACCGATCGTAGTTCGGTGATAAATGTGTAACTACCCGATCGGCCGTAGCTTGGTGGTAAATGCATAACTTGCCAACCGGCCTTAGCTCAATTTTAAATGCATGAAGATTATTTTAGGATCATTAAGACATCTTTCAAAATGACCTATAGTCGTTTACCCTCAGATTATGTTACGATCGTTAACATCTTTATCGTATGCCTTAATAGGGAGTTTGGAACATACATAGATATGCTTTGAATTACATTTCAATGAATGAATCGAGTAGATATAACTACTAAGAGTAGAACCATTTATGGAATAACATTACATTTACGTTTTGTTACCTGAATCATACCGAAAGAAGGAATGATTAGCCTTAACATACCTTTGTTTATAACGACTTAATATACATTGCCCGTAGTACCTCATCCTACATCAAGGTATTAGAACTATGGTTAATACCATGGAAGAACTTAAAAGACATTTCTAAGCTAGTGGCGCTCTTACGGAAAATTGGGCAGCACATCTTCTATGTTTTGTCACGACCCAAATCCCGGTCGTGATGGCGCCCAACACATTGCTAGGCAAGCGTGACTATCTTCCAGATAACCAGCCAGTTATTAATTAATACTGATCCATTTAGAGTTAATAGCTATTTTCATAACAGAAACAACAAATGCGGAAAGAAATATATGAAAGACAGCCCAAAGAATCCGGTGTCACAAGTCTGAGCCTCTAACAAAAGGAAACACCCTATACAATCTAAGTCTAAGTAGAGTGACAAAAGGCATAAATAGAAGGAGGGATAGATGTGGTCATGCAGACGCCGGCAGCTACCTCGATGTCTGCTCAGCTAGCAGTAGAAATAGCTGGAGTGTATCGCTGTATCTGCACACAAGGTGCAAGGAGTGGGGTGAGTACCTTTCAACTTACTGAGTAGTGAATAACAAATAATAACTGAAAGTAAGAACATCTGCATTATCACTAAACAGTTCTAAGAACAACCGTACCGGTAAAACATCTCTACAATGGAAAGTCTGGTTCCAGTCTACTACTGTCTCAGTTTGATCCAACGCTGATCTACCTCTGATCCAACACTGATCTAACTCTGCTGCAGCATGTAGCCCGATCCTCACTCATACTACTGCGGCGTACAAACCCATCCAATATATATATATATATATATATGTATATGTATGTATGTATATATATATGTATGTATGTATGTATGTATATATATATATGTATGTATGTATGTATGTATGTATATATATGTATATGTATGTATATATATATATATATATGTATATGTATGTATATATATATATATGTATGTATATATATGTATATGTATGTATATATATGTATATGTATGTATATATATATATATATGTATGTATGTATGTATGTATGTATGTATGTATGTATGTATGTATGTATGTATGTATGTATGTATGTATAATGCTGCGGCGTGCAGCCCGATCCAATATATATAGTGCTGCGGCGTGCAACCCGATCCAATATAATAGATATAGTGCTGCGGCGCGTAGCCCGATCCAATATAATATAACTACGCTCACTGGGGGTGTGTGCAGACTAAGGTGCGGCATGCAG
Source organism: Nicotiana noctiflora (assembly GCA_032618575.1). NCBI lineage: Eukaryota > Viridiplantae > Streptophyta > Magnoliopsida > Solanales > Solanaceae > Nicotiana > Nicotiana noctiflora. Next base: position 208,061 of record JASVEL010004395.1, read on the forward strand.
TCGGATCCACATATATATTACCGCAGTGTGCAGTCTGATCTATTTATATATTACTGTGGCATGCAGTCCGATCGATATATATATATATATATATATATATATATATATATATATATATATATATATATATATATATATATATATATATATATATATATATATATATATATATACTTACACTATACTATTGCATATAGAATATTAACCATTTGCAAGATATATACGTGCGTGCGTACATATACATATATATATATATATATATATATATATATATATATATATATATATATATATATATATATATATATATATATATATATATATACCTCACAATGGGTTCTCGACCCTTCTCAGTCAATATAGACTCGGCCTCTCGGGCCCACTCAAGTAGAACAAGGTATTCAACCCTAGGTATTCTCACTTAGAGTACACATCTAGTACTAGTTCATGTCATGTTATACAGCTAGGAATACGGCTGAGAGTATGTGTTCAACCTAGTATTGAGGTCATTTAGCTCCACAGGTTTCCCTAATATTCTACAGATCGGCACAAGGCCCCAAATATGGCAACTAGCCCAATTATATAGGTATAAGCTCAGTCTCAATCAATATGCACTGTAAACTATCAATCGGGAAGGACTCACAATACCACCACGCTCGTCACATGACGCGTGTTCCATCTCAGCATAGCACTGAATGGTGCAAATACGGGGTTTCAAACCCTTAGTATATCATCTATTACTACCACTCACCTCGAATCGGCCAAAATTCCTAGCTCGCCTTGCGCTTTCCTCGCAAATCAACCTCCTCGGGTGCCAAATCTGATCAAGACCAATAAGAATACATCAAAATAGGCTAATGAATCATAATCTAATTGAAAGGACTCGAAAAACACCCAAAAATACGAAGTTGCCAAAATTTGAGCCCTGGCCCTCGAAAAATTATGAAACTCACATTTCCAGAATCCTCATCTCGCCGCGAGTTCGTATATATAAAATTTATCAAAATCGGAATTCAAATGAGTCAACAAATCCCAATTGTTACATAGCAAAAATCCAAGCCCTAACTTCTTCAATTTATACCCAAATTCAAAGAATTAATGGAAGATTCTTTGATGAAATGACGTATTAAGACCACGAGACTTACCTCCAATCACTTCCCGATGAAACCCCCTTCAAATTCTATCAATTAGCTCTCAATGTAGTGCAAAAATGGTGAAAATAATGAGGGCGCACGACTAAAATTTCATTAAAAAGCCTGCTGTTCCGCCCAGATTTACCCTATGCGATCGCAGCCCCAGGCATGCGATCTTGATGAACAAAAATTTTAGCTTAAAAAATCCTTCTATGCGATCGCGTCCAGGACCTTGCGATCGCACTGCACAGTTACTCAAACCTACGCGATCGCGTCCTTCCCTATGCGATCGCGTAGTGCAAAAATAACTCCCCTGAATTTCCTCCTATGCGAACGCAGAATCACCTATGCGATCACGATTCATTGCTGACCCACTCTATCGCGACATAGTCTATGCGATCGCATAACCTTATTTTCCTCTGCAATTTTTCTGAAAAACCTGCTATCTTCCAACATGAGAATTAGCCCGTTTAACCACCCGAAATCACCCCGAGGCCCCCGGAACCTCAACCAAAACCACCAACCTACTCCAAAACATCATACGAACTTGCTCTAATCATAAAAACACGTCCTTAAGCACAAAATCACCAGATCAAGACGGATTCAAGCCTAAGTTTCAACTATAACTTCCGAAACCAACATTTCATTTAAAAACCCGACCAAACGATGTCCGAATGACCTGGAAATTTGCAGATATATCCAGAATCACCTAATGAAGCTACTGCAACTGTCAGAATTCCATTCCGACTCCCGAATGAAAATCTCACCTATCAGCCGGATTTCACAAAAATTTGAACTTTGCCAATTCAAGCCTAATTCTACACCAAACCTCCAAAATCAATTTCGATCACTCTCCAAAGCCACAAATGATCCCCCGAAGCTACCCGAACCATCAGAATTCAATTCCAAACCCCCTAACTCACAAGTCAACATCCGATTGACTTTTCCCAACTATTCCTTCATGAAAGAGACTATTTGTCTCATTTCCTTCCAAACTCGATACGAATTGACTCAAATTCACCAAACACATATATTGAAATATGAACAAACATTTAACGGGGAAAATGGGGCAGTAACTCATGTGACGACGGGTCGGGTCGCCACATTCTCCCCAGCTTAAACCAACGCTCGTCCTCGAGCGTACCCAATATTGTACTAGAAGCAACCCAATAGTTGGATGATCTTACCAAGCATATACTCGGGGTTATCCCACATCACCTATCTAACAGAAGTTCGATAACACAATATAGCTTGAATTCCACAGCACATCCAAACCATAAACCACATTGCACTTCCCTAAATCACACACATCAGATCAGAACCCCACGTCTATACTCAGAATAAACCAGAACCAACTGAAATAACCCATACTTGCCACTCCAGGTGGGATCATATGATATATTACACAACCCAAACACTCGAGACGAGACATCTATTCACATCAATTTGCCATAACAACCAAATACTAACCGAAAAACCTTTCTCATTAGCTAAAGTCTTATTCCAACACCTTCATATACTGCCCACGGCAACTGAAACACGCGATATACCGAACCCATCTTTTAGGTCAACCATTCATGAATCCATTCCTCTTTTGACTGATACTACAACAGATTTTTTGGAGCCAAACCTTGATATTACCTTTCTAACCAGCTGAAATCACATATGTTCGCACTTATTAATGACTCCAATGATTATTTCGACACCACACTGGTGATATGACACCTCCTCATCGGCCTAAGTCACGACGAGTACAACACATGCTCCAATAAGAAACGGCCTAAACACACTCGAACCATGACAACTGACTCACACAAAAGAGCTGTAATTCAATTAATCAGTGTACCATCACAACACAAAACTGAGATCTCGTCTCATATCATAGAATTAGAGTACCTGAATCCTCCTCGAAAGGTCATAGCATCACGTGGCCTTAGCACAACTCAGGATTCTATCCAAACACTGCTACTCATGAAGTACCTCTAGTCACTATGCTCAAAATGGTCAGCCACATACAGATTTATGTCTAACTCAAGCAATCAATCTCACCCCCGGTGAAATAATTAATATACAATATCAAATCTTGAAAGGACACAACCAATGCGCTATTTGCCGAGCAACACCCAATACAGATTTTCTTCAGAAACCAGGAAGTAAGGCATATAGGATAACTTACAGAAAACTATTCTCCACATCACATTGTTGCGGCGTGCAACCCGTTCCAGATAACATACCCGTGGCGGCGTGCCACCCGATCCAAATAACCCGTGGCGGCGTGTCACCCGACCCACACATAAATCTCGCAAAAGGAAATGCACATCGAGTCAAATTTCTCATTACAATAAACATATATAGCCTCAAGCCCGGCCACAAGAAAACGTATCAGACAAAGTTCCTCAATATCTGAATTGAATCAATGGTAGAAACCTCTGTACTGATATCCGCCACGAAGGTCCAACTGACAAAGCAATACCTGCAAGTTGTCCGCTGGTCTTGGGGTACAACTACCCTGCTAGAACATAACCCGATGCACTCTGTTATGCAATTTGTGGTATTTTTCCGACATAGTCCATATAACATTAGTCTAGACAACATGACTTAAGACAACCAATCTGCAATCAAATATCATAACCTAAATTCATCATATCAAGCAAAGAGAGCCACTAGGGCTTCCAATTTCCAATAACTGCTAAACGGTGCCGATACACACGTTATACAACCACTGCATAGGCGGATTATGAGAACTTCTAGTCTCCAACACATATATAACACATGAATCACTATGCCTGATTCCACACTCCACCGCCCGAATACATAACGCACATCAAGCATCCATTCATTCCATGAATGCCATTCAAAAATTTCCCTATGCCATCAGCAACTCAATCATCATAGTTGATCCAACAAGAGAATACCAAAATACCAATAGATATTATTAGTTTACATTACCTTGTTCTTTTTTACCATATACCCTGCCAAATCACTAAAATAGCAGTACTATTTTTCCTTAACTACCAGAAAGATCAATTCTTAAATCACCTGCAACTGCCTGAGCTACTCAAGAATTTAATGACTTCCATTATATTAGGGACATAACCAAAACATTGAACAGGCAAATCTTAATTCTCCATATCGTAACACATAGACCATACCACACCCGGATATTATGAGGACTTCTATCTCTCTCGTGCGCCGCAGACCTCGACGCACTCAACTAATCAACTCAACTAATCAATGACCTTCATGATCCCATATAGGAGAAAAATTATTACACACTCCACACTTGCATACACCTAGGAAATATTCTCATCTTCGAATCACGGTGAAACACATCAAGAACTCTTTCTCTCGATTCCACTGTACAAGATAAACTGCCAGGACTGAGTCCCTTTTACCCAAACCAAGCTAAGCAACCTGCCAGCACGCAACAGCTTTGTTGCACAATACCTGCAAGACTCATTCCTTCGAACACATACCAGGAATTAATCGTATCCTCATCATACCATTTCGGTTCATTATCAAGCTGTTCAACCTACCCAATTTCCATTGCGATTCATTTTTAATTTAATATTAGCCTTTACTGTAGAACCATAATACCTCAACTGAGGTTTACCACATGAGACTCACACATAAGACCACACTATTTAAGACCCATAGGCCACCGAATACCCCCTCAAACGTCTCCCAAAAATACCACATTCCAGAATACATTACTTAAGAAACTTCTTGCGAATCTGAATTCGTTACCATTACCTCCCAAATACGGATACATAGAATCCCATAATGACATAACATAGCAAAAATCTTGATATCTTCTAATGAAAACATAGTCTCTAGCCACATACACAAACTTAAGACACCTGGTTGTCATATACAAAACCTTTAACACCGGAATACAATTCTCGCGAGAGTCATTCACTCTTATTCAGCTGTAAATCACCTTCCCTAAATGAACAGAACCACTTGTGCCTTGTTAGTACTCTGACACCACAAACATGATTTCATACAGATACAAATAACCATCTTCCTTCCCTATGCAGAGAGCATTCTTTATCAACAGCAACTCAAAACTTCCTAATATTCCTTCACATCTACGACACACCATATAACCTTTACCAACATACTTAGAGACTGAATTGACATAGCACACCACATCGCAATCAGTTAATCAATAACAACATCCCCAACTTGGCTCAAAGCCATATATCAAGGCACTTTTAATCACTCATGGTATTCTTACTCAAATGATGCCACACTGTTATAGTGAGATTAAACTCAAGTCATATACAAGTCTCATGGAGGCTCGAGTCATCAGAAATCTTAACTCTTCTGTAATTCTTGCATTTTACCATACACAACAGTTAAGCCTACTCTTTAGGTGACAGAAAATACTTTTCTAAGATAGAGTTTCCTTTGTAATTTGAGCCTATCCACCTGCTAGAGAATCACCAATGCATTCTAACAACACATCTACAACTCGACAAGACACCACAATATTTATCAACAACATTAATCTCAATACTACACGAATTATATTAACAAAATTTATACATGAACACGCGATACACCTGCTCGAATCATAACACATATCAAATACCTCTCACCATGATACACATAGCACAGCCAATTCGGTCTTCCTGCGTCTGAACTCATACTACCACACATAATGCACTCTACCTTTCCAGTAAGAAACATGAACATATTCACCACGCCCATAGCTAGGGCTACATAACATATCACAATAAGAATCGAACACCTTACAGCTCAGCCATTATCAAACTGCCATTTCCACAACTAGGGACAATACTGATCATATAAATTTAATAATACCAGCTCACAAAATCAGCACCTCGGTGCTCAAGCCATAGACAAAGATCCGGCCTCAAGTCCTCCCGGCTGGCCCAACATGAACTCACGGAGATTATATCTCGCCCTCGATCGGAGAATCACAAGCGATCAAGGCAAATTTATCACTAAACACTCGAGTGCGCTTACAGACATATAGAAGAAATTTCAAGAATTACATCTCAAGCTGAATCAAGTACGCACGATAAGAATTCCAAGAATGTGGAGTGTTTCCTAAAAGGTTCTGCAACCTCTCGAGGATAAGTACAGACCTCTCTGTACCGATCCGCGAGACACTACTAAACCGGCTCATGACTCGCGAGACCTGTTAACCTAGGCTCTGATACCAACTTGTCACGACCCAAAACCTAGTCGTGATGGCACCCAACATATTGCTAGGAAAGCCCGACCATCTTCCAGATAACCAGACATTTATTAATTAATACTGATCCATTTAGAGTTAATAGCCTATTTTCATAATAGAAACAACAAATACGGAAATAGAAATATATGAAATACAGCCCAAAGAATCCGGTGTCACAAGTCTAAGCCTCTAACAAAAGGAAACACCCTATACAATCCAAGTCTAAGTAGAGTAACAAAAGGAATAAATAGAAGGAGGAAGAGATTGGGTCCTGTGGATGCCGACAGCTACCTCGATGTCTCCTCAGCTAGCAGTAGAAATAGCAGCAGTGTATAGCTCAACTGCCCTCCTGGATACCTGTATCTACACACAAGGTGCATGGAGTGAGGTGAGTATCTTTCAACTCAGTGAGTAGTGAATAGCAAATAATAACAAAGTAAGAACATATGCATTATCACTAAACAGTTCTAAGAACAACCGTACCAATAAAACATCTCTACAATAATTGCGCTCACTAGGGTGTGTGCAGACTCCGGAGGGGCTCCTTCAGCCCAAGCGCTATAATACTGCGGCGTGCAGTCCGATCCACATATATATTACTGCGGCGTGCAGTCCGATCCATATATTTATATATTACAGTGGCGTGCAGCCCGATCCATATATATCATATATATAATACTGCGGCGTGCAGTCCGATCCAATACATGTATATGTATATACTGCTATGGCATGCAACCCGATCCGGTATATATATATATATACCTCACAGTGGGTTCTCGTCCCTTCTTAGTCAATATAGACTCGGCCTCTCGGACCCACTCAGCTAGAACAGGGTATTCAACCCTAGGTATCTCACTTAGAGTACACATCTAGTACTGGTTCATGTCATGTTATACAGCTAGGAATATGGCTTAGAGTATGTGTTCAACCTAGTATTGAGGTCATTTAGCTCCACATGTTTCCCTAATATTTTACAGATCGACACAAGGCCCCAAACATGGCAACTAGCCCAATTATACAGGTATAAGCTCAGTCTCAGTTAATATGCCCTGTAAACTATCAATCGAGAAGGACCAAGTCCAAATCCCCAGTCACAATACCACCATGCTCGTCACATGACGCGTGTTCCATCTCAGCATAGCACTGAATAGTGCAAATACGGGGTTTCAAACCCTCAATATATCATTTATTACTACCACTCACCTCGAATCGGCCAAAAGTCCTAGTTCGCCTTGCACTTTCCTCACAAATCGACCTCCTCGGGTGCCAAATCTGATCAAGACCAATAAGAATACATCAAAATAGGCTAATGAATCATAATCCAATCGAAACGACTCAAAAAACACCCAAAACACGAAGTTGCCAAAACCCGAGCCCTGGGTCCACTTCTCGAAAAGTTATGAAACTCACATTTTCGGAATGCTAGTCTCACCACGAGTTCCTACATATAAAATTATCAAAATTGGAGTTCAAATGAGTCACCGAATCCCAATTTTTACATAGCAAAAAAATCCAAGCCGTAACTTCATCAATTTATACCCAAATTCAAAGAATTAATGGAAGATTCTTTGATAAAATGACGTATTAAGACCACGAGACTTACCTCCAATCACTTCCTGATGAAACCCCCTTCAAATTCTATCAATTAGCTCTCAATGTAGTGCAAAAACGGTGAAAATAATGAGGGCTCGCGACTGAAATTTCATTAAAAAGCCTTCTGTTCCGCCCAGATTTGCCCAATGCGATCGCAGCCCAAAGCATGCGATCGCGATGAACAAAAATTTTAGCTTAAAAAATCCTTCTATGTGATCGCGTCCAGGACCTTGCCATCGCACTGCACAGTTACTCAAATCTACGCGATCGCGTCATTCCCTATGCGATCGCGTAGTGCAAAAATAACTCCCCTGAAATTCCTCATATGCGAACACGGAATCACCTATGCAATCGCGATTCATTGCTGACCCACTCAATGCGATCGCGACATTGTCTATGCGATCGCATAGCCTTATTTTCCTCTGTAATTGTTCTAAAAAACGTGCTATCTTCCAACATGAGAATTAGCCCGTTTAACCACCCGAAATCACCCCGAGGCCCCCGGGACCTCAACCAAAACCACCCAACCTACTCTAAAACATCATACGAACTTGCTCCAATCATAAAAACACGTCCTTAAACACAAAATCATCGTATCGAGACGGATTCAAGCCTAAGTTTCAACTATAACTTTCGAAACCAACATTTAATCAAAAACCCGACCAAACAATGTTCGAATGACCTAAAAATTTGCAGACTTATCCAAAATCACCTAATGAAGCTACTGCAACTGCTGGAATTCCATTCCGACTCCCGAATCAAAATCTCACCTATCAACCGGATTTCACCAAAATTCGAACTTTGCCAATTCAAGCCTAATTCTACACCGTACCTCCAAATTGAATTCCGATCACTTTCCTAAGCCACAAATGATCCCCCGAAGCTACCCGAACCATCAAAATTTGATTCTGAACCCTCTAACTCACAAGTCAATATCCAGTTGACTTTTCCTAACTATTCTTTTATCAAAGAGACTATTTGTCTCATTTCCTACCATACTCGATCCGAATTGACTCAAATTCACCAAACACATATATTGCAACATGAACAAGCATATAACGGGGAAAATGAGGTAGTAACTCACCTGACAACGGGTCGGGTCGTCACAGTTTCCTCACTTCATCGAATTCAAAATAGCACCAAAGAATAAAACCAACAATATAAACAAAAAAATCCTATCCATTCGGTTCTTCAACCATGTGAGAACCATTCCAACAATTCAAACAATAATACAAAGAGCGGCTAGCTCGATTCATGATTAAATAACTATAGTGAGATTTTACTGGGTTGTTATTGTTTTAAACCCCTTCTTCATACTAGAATTTACCAACTTTATTAAATGTAACATATTCATTTATCCCTATTTATTTTCATTCAAAACACAACTTTAAATGGATCCCATAATAGTCCTACAAGTTTTGCAACTCAAAACCGATTTTTCAGATTACTAAAACATATTTTTGATTTGTCTTTTATTTCAAACCGAGCAACACAACCAACATAATTAAGCCTCTCTTCATGTAAATCAACCATAAATTCAACTTAAAAATAATTTCACCGCCAGCCAACAGTGGCTCAACAACAAACAACATGCTACTCTTTAGAAAATCGCAAGTTCTTGTCCTTATAATTGAACTACAACTCATAGAAGCTTAAACAAGGGACACAGAAGCAAAACCCAATTTGAACTGATCAGAACGAGTCGAAACCTAAGTCCTCTTCACTTGAAAACAACCTCTAATTCAGCTACACGAAAGAGACAGAGAAACTAGCAAGTAGTCTGGGTTTCTTCGCCACTAGAATCACTTGTAACCTTTGAAATCACGTAGGGTTTGATGGAACTTTTGGTAGAGGAGCTGCAGGGGTTTTTCTCCAATATTTTGCTAATATATTATGTTGAAAGTTCAGGAAAATCAACCCATATAAAGGGTCCCTTGGCTGCCCTCAATCTACTCTTTTTTGGGAAGTTATTTGGTTCTTCATTTCAGCAAGTAGGTGATACACCTACTTGTCACCTACCAGTCTATGCAGTATCAAAAAATGTGAATCTCTCTACTCCATGCTGCTAGATGGCTAGAATATCTGATTTTTGTACAAAGTGAATTGATACGCTAAGAATTATCAATTCCCTTTTTATAAAGAATTTCGAAATCAAAAGGTGCTAGCTGTGCTTGCCACCTGGCGAAAATCATTTTAGAAGCGTCATGCTTATAGTCCTTATTAAACATAAATTTAACAGACTGAGCATCAATTTTTATTAAAAACTTCTGATTATATAAATCATCTTGAAGTTTTAGAACACATTTGACAATACAAAGCATTTCATGAGCCACAGTAGGGTATTTCTTTTGGGCTTCATTCCATTTTCTAGAATGGAAACGAATCAAATACTCATGCTTATCGATGGGATTAATTTGTTTAAGAATCCCACCAAAGCCAATGTTGGAAGCATCAGTTTCAATAATTTTTTGCCAGTTAGGATTGGCAAGAGTTAAGCAGGGCAGTGAATGAACACGTTGTTTTACCTGTTTAACTAAATTTATCAGATTATCAGTCCAAAGGGATTTAGAATCCTTTTTTAGCCTATCATAAAGAGGGGCTAAATCTCGAGAAAGATTTTTTGTAGAAAGGGGAAATATAATTCAAACTTCCTAAAAATCTTTGCAACATAGTCCTATCAGTAATAACATCAGGAAACTTAGAAGCAAAATCAATGGATCTTTGAATAGGAGTAATCTTTCCTTGACAGATATTATGTCCAAGAAATCTTACTTCGGTTTGAAAAAGGTTCATTTTTGGTTTCGAAATTACTAAACCATTTTGAATAACTATTTTCTTAAAAATATCCAAATGTTGAATGATTCACGTCCAAGCAACGGTCGTAGTCAATATAACTTGGTTTAATAAGTCCAAGATCGATCCCACAGAGAATTAACCTATCAATCACAACTTTCACAACCCAAGAGTACTTACGAATCAAGTTCCCAAAATTTTAGAATATATTTGTGTATGATTTTCGAATACCTAGTTTTGCAAGAGTTAAGAATGCTTCAAAGAAAGACTTTAATGTTGAATAAAATAATATGGAGAAAGACTAAGGTGTTGATTTCCCCTATTGATGGAATCCCTTATCGTTATGCTCTTACAAATTGTTAATATATTCTATCAATCATGAACGCTATGTGTATCGTAACCCTCTCCCGAGCAATTACAATAATTTACTAGTGCACTCTCCCGAGCTACCCTCGCTAGCTTTAATTTGAATAGTTCACTTTAGATTGCACCCAAGACTTCGTTATTCCTAACCCCGTCTTTACGCCTAAAATTATAGATTCCTCTAATAACCTAGGTGTGGTGTTGTTCAACAATATACCTAAATATGCACTCTTTTCCAAGTTATGCACACTAAATAGGCACCGCTAATTGGGAGCTCTACCAATTAACTACAATAAGAATGAAGTTGAACAAATAGAAATCTAAATCACAATTTGTAATCACATAAACGATAAGTTCATCTATCAATAGGTTCCATCAAAACCTTAAAAAAGAATTTAGCTACTCATGCTTGAAGAAACAAGAATAATAATTGAAATCATAAAGAATTACTTGATAAAAATAAAGAAAGAGTTTGAGAGGAATCTCTCCTACTAAAACCTTGCAAAAGTATTGAAGAAATAAAGTACATGCCTATATGGGGAAAACTAGGAGTTTATATAGAGGTTTTAGGGCTAAAAAATCTAAGTTTGAGTACAATTAGGACTGCTGTTGCGGCGACTTCCGCGGTTCGTTCGCGGCCGCGGATGGACCGCGAACAGTAAAACTTTAGAGAGCCTGTTTTTCCGTGGTTCATCCGCGGTCGCGGAGAAACCACGGGTTTTCACCCTGGTCCGTTGCGAATTGGAAAAAACGCAAAACATGAAAGTTGTAGCCCTTTGAGTTAGCTTGCCAAACATATATTATATGGAGACAAAATGGAGTTCTGACCAAAACGTTATAGCCAATTTACGAAACAATGCACAATATGCCTCATCTATTCTTCGCTTGTTCTACACTTATCAAATTTGACCCCCGAACTCGATCCCGGCTTAATTCCTTGAGCTTTTACTCAGACTTCAAAGCTCAAAATCACTTAAATTCATTCCATAATATCCATATAGCTCGGAATCACACCTTCTCGGCTACTTTCAATATAAGTTCTTGACTTGTACCATATTTTGGCCTTTTTCACCATCTTTTGACTCCAAAACTTGCTCTTTTAGTCTTCATTAGCTCAAGTGTACCTATAACACACTAAGAACACTAATAAAAGCATTTTGTCATCATAAACAATATCAAAACAATAATAAAGCGTGATTATTTATGGCATAAATATAGTCAAATTCACCTATTATCATTGAATATGTTGTTCAGGGGTTTTTGAATATACGAATATATCATCGATATAAACTATAATAAAGTCTAAATAAGGGTTGAATATATCATTCAAAATTTTTTGAAATTCAGAAGGTGCATTTTTAGGCCAAAGGGCATTACATTCCATTCGTATTGACCAAACGAAACATTAAATGCAGTTCTAAAAGAATGTTCTTTAAAAATCTAAATTTTCCAATAACCCGATTTTAAATCGAATTTTGAAAATATGTTCGAATCATAAAGTCTTGAAAGTAAATCCTTTTTATTGGGAATTGGATATCTAATCCATTTCAAAATTTTGTTTAGCGGTTTGTAATTAATCACCAAACGAGGATGACCACGTTCTTTCTCAGCTGCATTATTCACATAAAAAGCAGTGCAAGACCAGGGTGATTTAGAAGGTTTTATCAAATTCTTTCGTAAAAGATTATCAATTTCTTTTTTACAAAATTCTACTAACTCTGCATTCATTTGACATGGTCGTGATTTAGTAGGAATCTTTTCCTCTGAAAAATCATCTTCATAAGGAAGAGTGACAATATGTTTCTTTCTATTCCAAAAAGCACTTGGATGATCAACACAAATATCAACAGCCATTTTTTCAGAAATCAATTTAATTTTTTCCTGAATTTTTACCGATTGAAGAGAATTTGTAATATTAAGACTATAAATTTTGAGTTGTAAATAATTTACAAATCGTTCTTTATTCAAAATCATAGAGTTTATATCTCTGGTAATAGGATCAGTTACAAACTGAAATGAAATCGGGTTGCCATTAAAGGTGGCTGTAAAACCTTTTGCATCAATGTGAGTAAAAGGGTAGATTGCATTTATGAAAGGCATTCCTAAAATAATTTGAGGACTCATGAAATCTTTTACTAGGAAAAAGAAATGGGGAATACAAACCTTGTCTTGGCAAATATGGGCTTTACTTAATTTATAACGAATTGACAAAGAGTGATTAGAAGCAGATTTAACTACATGAGTAGTTCAAATAATCTAGAAGGAATTAATCCTTCTTGAATACAACTAACATCAGCACCACTATCAATAAGAGCAGTACCAGTTATAGTAAATTCTCTGTAAACTAAAATCGTACACTGAACATGCCATTTATGCGCAGTTACGACCTGTAACATTCCTAAAAAAATATCTTTTTTAGAAAGATCAAGGCTTTTGTTTAAAAAATCTGTGTCAGAAGAATTATTTTCTTTAGAGAGAATTTTTTCTTTTCCTTTATTAGAAACAGAAGTTGAAGCTTCAGAATCGGATGAATCGGATGAGTTCTCATTTCTCTCTAACTGAGAAATCCTGTGATGGTGAACTGCCTGATTCTGTTTCAGAGATTTAATCTCTTGTTTCAGTTTTTCAACTTCGAATTTTAAATCATCGAGAGAAGAATCGTGAGTTTCAAAAATTTCATGCTTCTTTTGTAATATGTCAAAAACTTCTTTCATAGAATAAATTTCAAGAATAAAATTTTTCGGCTTATTCCTTTGAAAAGATTTTGAAGAAGACGATGCTTTTGAAGTCATTTCTACAATTTTGTTGCGAATATCATCGTCTTTAACTTCCTTTAAAAGTTCTATAACATTTTCCGAATTAATCATGTTAAAATTAAGGTTATCAAATTGAGATTGTAGTTTATAAAACTCATCGTTTTCACAAGTACATGTATCACCTGCACAAGTTAAACAATTGTTTTGATCGTCTAGATCAGTATCATAATCAGGACTATCTTCCTGATCACTAGTTGAAGAGGGGTAAACATCAGACTGATCTGTCTATTTAGCATAAGCTTCATAAATCATGGTCGAAATCTTGTCTTGGACATCATCATCAAGTCCTAAACCTTTAAGCTTATCAGCTTTACAATTCGGAGCAATGTGACCATATTGACCACATTTGTAGCACTTAATTTTGCGAAGTTCTCGTTTAGAGAAATTCTTTGCGAATCTTGTAGACTTATGGTGCGCCTTTTTAGCTTCCCGTTTTTCCTTATAGTGTTCGGAACGTCTACGATATTTCTTACGGCGAGGTCTATCACCAGAATAATTTCCTCTATTAATTCTAGGCCTAGAAGGTCCTTCAATACCGAATTGAGTACAGAAATCTCCTAATTGAGATCTTCCTGTGGCCTTTTGGCGCTTAAGTTGTTAATTCAACTTTAACTCGTTACACAGTTTCAATCCTTCTTGTGTACAAGTTCCAATGATATGGTCATAGGTTATATTATCATAAGGGATAGAATTATTTGCTCCTCGAAGCGTATTTCTAATACGTTCAGCAAACAGAGGGGGAAGGCCATCACCTAATCGGGCTTTCCAATGAGATTGGCCGCTGTCAGGCAGATCCATAACACGGCTAAGGAAAATATCCTTATACCAACGAAATTCTCCGAGATGTTTACATCGTAAACCATTTAGGAGAGTTCGAAGGTTCTCATAACCATTGGTAATTCTACCATTGATATGTTCTAGAATAGTAAGAATCAAAGTATAGACTGTATCATGTACTAAAACATCAGTTTTAGTCTCATCCTGAATTATTTTGGTGGCTGTAAGAATATGATTCTTAGCGTCAATACTTAGGCAATTATCCCACCAGCCTTTAAGTTGACCTGTGAGTCCATTAATAATCATTTTTGCAACAGCTAAATCATTATTAGAATCTGCGCAAATAGAAGCATACATCATCATACGATGGCACATAATAGAAATTTGTCTTTTAGTAAGACCGTCAATACACCATTCTTAAACGGAATCTCCGTTGTAAGAAGTGTTAGTTTGGTTCCAGTCTCTTTCCTCAATTAAGACATCCTGAGGCGTTGGTCTGGGGTAATAATAAGTCATAAAAGGCGGGACAGAAGCATAAGTCTTCTTTTTGTTGTAATTAGGCCTCTTTCTACTAAGTCTTTCTAGTCCTCCTCGAGACATTCTAGCTTGAACCTCAGAAAATAGGGGTTGGTCTTCATCTAACCAGTTATCAGGTTATTTATGAATACCTGAGCTTTTAAGACCCAAAAATTTTTCATTAAGCAAATCAGCTAGATCTGTTATAGAAGTGTGACGACCCGGCCCGTCGTCATGGTAATTACCACCCCGTTATCTTGCATTTATATATTGTATGCCTTGATATCAGTGTTAGAGTCTATCGGGAGAGTTAGGAGTGAATTGGATTGAAAATGAGGCATATAGCCTTTTTGAAGGAAACTTGAATAAGAAAAGTCAACCCGAAGTTGACTAATTAGATAGAGGGCTCGGAATCGGATTCTGATGATTCGGTTAGTTCCGGGAGGTGATTTGTGACTTAGGGGAGCAATCGGAATTGAATTTGGAGGTCCGGTGTAGAAATAGGCTTGAATTGGCTAAGGTTAAATTTTGGTGAAATCTAATCGGTAGGTGAGATTTTGATCCGGGGGTCGGAATGGAATTCCGACAATTCCTGTAGCTTCGTTATGTGATTTTGGATATGTCCGCAAATATTCAGGTCATTCGGACGTCATTTGGTCGGGGTTTAGATCGAATGTGTAATTCGGAAAGTTTTCAGGAATTCAGGCTTGAATCCGATGTGAATCATGGGATTTGATGTTGTTAGACGTGTTTGAAGATTGGAACAAGTTTGTATCGTGTTTTGGAGTTTGTTGGTGGTTTTCGTTGAGTTCCGGGGGCCTCGGGGTGAATCCGGACCATCATCCGGCATTTTGAAGCAAGGAAAAGTCTGTTGTAAATTGCAGATCACTGGACATGATTTTAGCCTTCGCGTTCGCGAGGGCAAGGCCCGCGTTCGCGACGGCCAGGCGGGTCAAAGCATCGCGATCGTGTTCCTGGGGTCGCATTCACGTAGGCCGGGCTAAGTAGTGCATTGCGTTCACGAGGATGGGTTCGCGTTCGCGTATAGGGAAGACTGTGAAGCATCGCGAACGCGTGGGTGAAGGTCGCGTTCGCGTATAAGGAATTCATAAGGCATCGCGAACGCATGAGGCATGTCGCGTTCGGGTAGAGGAAAAATCCGGGGTGGGGAGAATGGTCTTCGCGGACGCATGACTGTGTGTCGCGTTCGCGATGAAGGACTGGAATAAGGCATCACGTTCGCGTGAGAGGCGTCGCGAACGCGATGAAGAAATTAGACTGGCAGTGAAGTTAAAACCAGAACATAACCAGTCGCGGGTTTCATACCCAAACCTCTATTTTTGAGTTCCAAGAGAAGGTATTGACGGGAGATTGCTGGGAAATCATCGGGGTTTCGTCGGAGGTAAGTTTTGTGGCTTAATTACATCATTTTAACATGAAATCCTTGGTTAATTCCCGGTAAATGGAAGATTAAAGGTGGGTTTGAGCCCTAGGCCTAAATTGAAGATAAATACTGATTTGAGTGGGCAAATGGAGTTCGATTTTGGTAAATTTTATATGCCTAGACTCGTATCAAGATGAGAATTCCGAATATGTGACTTTTGTAATTTTTCGACAAGCGTACCGAAAGTCGGGTTTTGGCAACTTTGCCATTTTTGGTGTAAATCGAGTTGTATTGATTTGGTGTCGTCCCATTGCCCTAATTTGTTGTATTTCTACTGTATTTGATCAGATTCTACACGTGCAGAGCTTGATTCTGTGGCAAGGGCATTGCGGAGTAGTCGTCGCGCGGTATTGAGGTGAGTAATAGATGTGGGTGATGACCAGCGGGTTCGAAACCCCGGTATACCACTTTGTGACGCTGTATAGCGGCGAGACACGTACTCTCACGTGTGTGCGGGGTCGATTGTGATTGGGGACTATGGCTTAGTCCGACTTGTTGGCACTGTGTTATGATATTGGCTATTCTTGAGCCGTCGAACCTCCTACTCAGATGGTTGCATACTATATATTGTGATATTGGCCACCCTTGAGCCGAGGAACCCCCTTCTTGGGTGGTTGAGTATACTTATGGGCCGTGAGCCAGTTATTGGATCCCGCGAGGATCGGTATCACTGTCTTATCATATTGACATGTTAGTTACTACCAGCCCGTAGCTATTTCTGTTATCATGCTATTTCCAATCTCTGGAACTTAATATTACTGTTTTCCAACTAAAAAATGATAAAAGGTTTTCAAAACTACTTTTGAGCCTGCGAGGCTGTATTTGCATATTAGCTGACTGGTAGTGGATCGAGCTGCACGCCGCAGCGATATATATGTTGGATCAGACTGCACGCCGCAGTAATATTGTGCTTGGGCTGTAGGAGCCCCTCCGGAGTCTGAACCCCCACAGTGAGCACGGGTACCCAAATTGGATCGGGCTACGCGCCGTAGCGGTCATATCATGCATTGCATTGCATATAGCTACATCTGATAACTGTTATACTGTTTTGCTGGTACTGGTTGGTACATGTACAGTTGATATTGATTATGTGACAGGGTATTTGATTACAAGCTTTACATAGTGCTTTATTGCGGATTTCTTATCTGCGCTGTCTTACCCCTGTTTATTACCACTGAGTCTGGCAGTACTCATTTTACTCCCTGCACCTTGTGTGCAGATCCAGGTACCTCTCAGCAGTGATTCGGTAGCTGTTCGAGGCGACATCTATAGGATATTCGAGGTAGCTGCAGAGTTCGCAGGACCCGATAATCCTTCTTACTGTCTTTTGATTCTGTATTGATATTTCTTTCCACACTTGGTATCTTTTAAACCATTATTACACTATGTTCATTAGAGGCTCATGACTCTTGACCCTTCGGTCTATGGGAGTTGGTATATTTTGCGACTTGGTTCCCCGTTTTCGATATATGTGTTACTGTTGCTTCATGCTTTGATATGCTTAAATGGGTTAAAGAGAGCTTCTGGCTCCGTGGTTGATATTGATTGGTCAGGCTGGCTTAGCAATGTGCTGGGCGCCATCACGACCGGATTTGGGGTCGTGACAAGTTGGTATCAAAGCCTAGGTTTACTAGGCCTCGTGAGTCTTGAGCCGGTTAGTAGAGTCTTGTGGATCGGTACAGGGACGCCTGTACTTATCCTCGGGAGGCTGCGAACCTTTAGGAAACACTTCACGTTTCTTGGAATTCTTATCGTGTGCACTCGATTCAGCTTGAGATATACTTTTGGAAATTCCTTTCGCACGTCTGTGTATGCATTGAGAGCTCAGTAATATAATTGCCTTATGGCTTGTGATTTCCCCGAACGAGGGGCGAGACATAATCTCCGTGAGTTCATGTTGGGCCAGTCGGAAAGGCTTGGGGCTGGACCTTGTTTATGACTTGAGCAATGAGGTGCTAATTTTGTGAGTGGTGGCAATAGATAATGTACTGAAGGTTTGAAACCCCGTATTTTGTACTATACAGTGCTGTACTGAGATAGAACACGCGTCATGTGACGAGCGTGGTGGTATTGTGACTGGGGATTTGGACTTGGTCCTTCCCGTTTGATAGAGTACTGTGTATATTGACTGAGACTGGGCTTATATCTATGTATTTGGGCTAGTAGAGATGCTTGGGGCCTTGTGCCGATTTGTAGAGTATTAGGGAAGCTTACTAATGGATGAGCTGTTAATTGTTCAACTCTTGTCTAATCTATTGTGTAACCCCGAGCTATGGGCGTGGTGAATAATTATCATATCTCGTAATTGGAAGGTAAAGTGCCTTATGTGTAGTGGAACGAGTTTAAACTCAGGAAGACTAAAGTGATTATGCTATGTGTATCCTGGTGGAAGGTATTGTGATGAAATGCTAAATTGCGAAGAAGTAGGAGGGTTGATCCTCATGTGTAATTGAACGGTATTTGATATGTGTTATGATTCGAGCAGGTACAACGCATGTTCATGTAACAATTATGATAATATGATTTGTGTAGTATTGAGACTAATGTTGTCGATATGCATTGTGATGTCTTGTCGAGTTGTGAATGTATTGCTAGGATGGTTTTGGTGATTCTCTGGTAGGTGGATACGTCAAGTTACAAAGGAAACTCTGTAAAAAATATTTGGAAAATTTGGGACTTACAAAAGATTTTTGTCACCTAAAGAGTGGGCTTAACTGTTGTGTGTGAATGAATACAAGAATTGTAAAAGAGTTAATATTTTGGATTGTTCGAATCTTCGCCGAACCTTGCAAATGACTTGAGTTTAATCTAACTAGAACATTGTGGCATCATTTGAGTAAGAATGCTATGTGTGGCTAAAAGTGCTTTGATGTATGGCTCCGAGCCAAGTTGGGGAGGCTGTTGTTGATTAACTGATTGCATTGTTGTGTGCTATGTTGGTTCTGTCTCTAGGTATGATGGGGAATCTTGATAAAGGTTATGATGCTTCGTAGATGTGAAGAAATACTAGGATGTTGTGAACTTATGTTGGTAAAGAATGTTTGGTGTATAGAAATGAAAGATAGCTAATTGTATCTGTATGTAATCATGTTCTGCGGTGTCAGAGTTTTAGCAAGGCACGAGTGGTCCTGTTCAATAAGACAGTTGAATTACAAGCTGAATAAGGGTGAATGACGCCCGAGAATTGTTTTTACGGTGTTCAAGATTTTGCTTGTAACAGTCAGGTGTCTTAAGATTTTGCATGTGGCTACAGATGTTGGTTTCGTTAGAAGAGGTCAAGACTTGTGTTATATTATGTGAATGATGGGATTCTATGTAATCCGTATTTGAAGGTAATGATAACGAATTCAAAATCGCAGGAAGTTCTTCAAAATAAAGTATTGTAGAATGTGGTACTTTTGGAAAACATTGAGAGAGTATTAAGTGACCTATAGGTCTTAGACGGTGTGGTCTTACGTACGAGTCTCGTGTGGTAACATGAGTTGATGTATTATGGAGTTATAGTAAGGGCTAATATTAAATTAAAGATGAATCAGAAAGGAAACTGGGTACATGGAACAACTTGTTAATAAACCGAAGCGGTATGATAAAGAATATGATTAATTATTGGTATGTGATTGAAGTAATGAGTCTTGCAGATATTGTGCAACAAAGCTTTTGAGCGCTGACAGTTGCGTAACTCGATATGGTTATAAGGACTCAGTCCTGGCAGTTTAACTTGTCACACCTCCCTTTTTACTACCCCAACACACTTAAAGTGTATAAATACACTTGTAGGGTATACCCCGACGCTCAATCACCCGAAACGGATAAAATAACGTAAGGGAAGGAGTTTTTCCAATTTAAGGACAATCGGTTCGGGATTTTATTAGAGATTAATCAGAGTCGCCACTTGGGAATGACAATGGTGTCCCAAGTCACCGGTTAATCCCGAATCCGAGGAATTTTGACTCTTATAAATGTCTGCGAAGCAGAGGTCCGGATAAGGAACTCTGTTAACCCGGGAGAAGGTGTTAGGCACTCCCGGATTCCGTGGTTTTAGCACGGTCGCTCCACTGTCGTTCTTGACTTTTGTTTGACTCAATTATAAGTTTTACCAACATAATGTGCTTTTACGTTAAATATTATTTTTTAGGAATTTGCGACATTGCGGAAACACGCCTCGAGTCATACCGCAACCAGTACGCCTATGACTTTTGGTGTATTTCGGCTTTGCCGAGATTTGGATTTGAGTCGCACCAAGTGCACACTCGTTCGTAGGAAGGTATATTAAATCGTGCCTTAAGATAGTCTATATCGGTTTTTAAACTTTGGGAGAGGTTATGAAATTCGCTATTAACCTCTCCGATTCTACTATATTATCTTATTACTAAATAGGGGGCCCCGGTGTTATTCGGGCGAGGCTCATTCCAATTTAACTTATTAAAGTTCAATCCTATCTTGCATGTACTGCATTTGCTATATTGTTTTTGCCTTATTCGTGTTGCTAATACTATAATAATCCAGGCCCATCGAGTTCTTATTATTTATTGGGCCTGGTTCTCATTGAAGCTTTACACTCACATTACATCGATCCAGGCCTTGAAGGCCCAGGTATTAACTGAATTTAGGGTCATTAGCCAATTGGCTACTTATCATAGTTTGGGCTCACGCCTAGAATTAAGCCCAGAAAAAAAATGGAATTATATTGAAAACAAACAAAGATGCACGTTTTTGATCAATAAGAAATTCACAAGCATTTTATTTATATCAGATGTACATAAAATAACGATTCTAAATCAGTGGTCTTCTGTACAGGCTTGATGAAACTATAAATCACTATCATTTTACAGCTAAGAAATCATACCATTAATTGCTGGCTCAAGGTTAATACCAATTCTAAGAAGTCTGATTACATAAGAAAACTTAGAAAATGATTAAACTAATTAACTATAAATATGAACTAACTAATTAACTACACACGTGTAATTACAGTACCAATTTCAATTGCAACTTATACTTAGTATTATCCCCAGTTCTTCCTTTCTATAGCCTGCTGTGATATTGTTTTCTTTGACTCTTAAGATTATGTAGGCGACAAGTATGCAATCTAATGATCCCATTGTTCCATTTCAGATACTTATGGATGAATGAATCAAATACCTATGCATGCTTACACTAATGATTTTTTCATGACTTATTACCAGATTATTAACCCATGGCTTGACCTAACACTTTCTCTTTCAATACTTATTATTACCTAAACGCAGATCAGTGAAGATGTAATTAACTATACGGTCATGTTTTTGCGAAATTAATGTGAACTAGTGTTTATTTGTCTTGCAGGTATTATGAATTAGCTTATGTTTTAAGGCCTTTACCTAATTAAACTAAGTGGTAAACCATCTACACTATACTACTACTACTATGCTACTGCTAATATGCTAACTATTACAGCATTTTTGTTTTTGTTTTCATACTACTACATACTTCACTACAAGTTGAAAATGAAATTAAACTATACTACTCAACAGCATAATCAGAATCTGAAGCTCCATTTCTATTTCAATAAACCAGCATTACAGCTTCAAGTGTAAGAGTAATGTACCTGAATCAAAGCCAAGAAAACCGATGAGTTCTAGGGATAAGCAGGTAAGTAACAGCAATCAACTCAGAGCAATGCAACAGGAAGATTTGAATGCCAAATGACTGAGACCAAACAGTAATCAGTAAAGCAAGAAACCCAGAAAAATCCGAGCAGAAGAACCCAGCAAAACCAATAAAAACCAACAAGTTCTAACTCGAAAATTCCGGAAAATCCTATTACTCTATTGCTATTTTTTATCTCTCAAGCTTTTGTATGAATTTCAGCTTAGGTGTGTTTTCAGATTTCTCTCTAATGGAACCCCCTTTCAGCCCCCTTTTTTAGGTGTATTTATAGTTATTTTTAGGGCTGAAGACTTGGGGAGGAAGTATGGGATTAATCCCACTTCTCCCCTCCTAAATTTATGAATTATGCACTTTAGCCCCTATTTCTGTTATGAAAAACCCTTCCAGCATGTGCTGGAAGGTTCTAAAGATTCCTTTTAGGGGTTTTTACTAGTGTATCCCTAAGGGTTTGAGATTTTTACAGATTTCCCATTTTTAGGAGACCATTATACCCCTAAACCTCTGCAAAATTGCAGAAATCAGGAGCATAAGTGTCTCAATTACCCTCCTAAGTTCTAACTATTTACTATTTCACCTTTTTAATTCCCAATTGTGCCCTTAAGGGCACTGCTGATTTACTAGCCTACCTAGGTCAGATTTCAGCTTCTTTTGAACCTATTTAACTAATAGCCAGCCCTGGCATTAGTATTTAAAGGCTGGCCAGTTTTATTTTAAGAAACTATTTCAATTTTAGCCACTTTTAATCTAATTCCAGTCAATTAAGACCAAATTATTTCAATTTAAAGCTAATTGCAGGACTAGCCTGCTTTATTATTAATGTTTAAACTATTTAAAACTTAGCCAGTCTCAAGTTGAGACTTGGCTTTGGCTATTAAGGCCAATTACTGAACATTTGGGCCCCAAACCATTTGCAGGTTTGGCCATTTCAGGCTCAGGGCTCTAAAAAGAGCCTGGGCCAGTCTGCATTTGCAGACATAGCCCCTTTTGCACAACCAGCCACTTTTAAGGTGGGCTGTGTGTTAGGGCCTTATAGAATTGGTCAACCTTCTGCAAGGTTGACCACTCTTAGGCCAATTATTAAACTTATAGCCTATTTGTTCATTTTCAGTTTTAACCTATTTAAAAACTAGCCATTTTATGAAACCTAGCACTAATAGCTATAACCAATTCACCTAAAGTATGGTAGGCACTCAACAGTGTTCACACTAACATAGAACTATTGTAGTTTTAGTCATTTCAACATATAATTGCACACATAACCATATGAAACCAAACAATGTTTATCAACTAATTAAAATTCAGAAGAGAGGATGGATAATGTTGAGTTTTAATCAGTCAGACTCACAAACTCAATCTCACATGGCAAAGTGTCAATTAAGATCAAATAGGCTTAGCCACAATCAATTCATGTCAGGTGACATACTGGAAAGAACCCCAAAACACTTAGCATTCATGGGTATAGACACATAGACACTAAAAACTCTCAGAAAACAGTCAATAAGGGAATAAAAATAGGACTTATTTTAAATAGGAGAGCAATGGACTAAGAATGGCAATCAAAATCCCTTTTCAAGTACTAAGCCTAGTCTTAATAAACATGAAGATGAAGAAGAGAAGGATATGGAGAAACAGTGAAGAAAAACAGGAAAGTTCAATCAGGGTGCTTCAAAAGCAACTTAGTGTGAAAAGAGAATAGAGCTAAGCTGATATTAGAACTAAGCATGCATGACAATAGGAGAAAGCTAGACCATGAAAGCTAAAAAGAGGCCCAGTTCTATCACAGATTATTAAAGCCAAAGGCAACAAGAGTGGTCACAGTAACTTAAGCCTGATTTTAAATGGAAGACAAAGATCAAAGGTCATGCTTTTGCCATGAATCAGAACTCGACAGTAAAAATGATAAGGAAAAGATGAAGTCTCTGAACTTAAAGCAAAGAACCATGAGGTCGACACATAACAAAACAAGAACTCTATCACTAACAGACCCAAAAGAAACATGTTATGAAGCCTGATGACTTAATCATCAGAGACACAAGCAAAAGATGTGAAAAATAAGAAACAACAGGTAAGAAACTTATAACTAACCATGCGAAGGAACTGGAGAGATTAATATGAAAAGAAAAGAGCAAATGGTAAGCAGAGAAATAGAGACCCTAAAACTAATATGCAAAACAACTACGAAATACAGCAGAGATAACAACCATTAGAGAAAAGCAACACAGAAAAGACGAACTAGAGAACATAACCAAACAGAACCAAATCGAGTACAAAAGTATTAAACAGAAACAAAAGAGAAGCAAGTAAAAATCCTATGACTAACATGTGAGACACACAATCAAAGAAGGCATAAGAATCATGAAAAACACAAAAACATGCAGAAGAAACAAAGGAAAAATTAGACACAGAAGGAAAGGGACTTAGCTTGGCGGGGTCTGTCCCCCAAGCTTCCTATTTCTTTTCTTTTTCTCACTCTCTCACGAGCTCTTTTCTTCTTTATTCTCTCTTTTTTTCGTTCTCTTTTTCTGAATTTCTTTTCTGTTTTCCATTGTTTGGCTTCAAGATGAGGCCTTTTGGGTTTCTGAGTTGCAGGGGGGTGTTCAGGGTGTGGTGAAGGACGGATCTTGGGTGATTCAAGTTTTAGAGTCGCCGGAGTTAGGGTTCCGGCGACACTTTTTGGGATATTCGACGGGATTGGGGAAGATTCGAGGGTGGTGGCCTGTATGGTTGGGTAGATCTCATGAAGGGGATTCTTTTGGCATTGGTTTGAGGCGGATCTTCGTTGTTTGGTGGTTACCGGCGAAGCTCCGGTGACCGGGACTTGAAGAACAGAGTCTATTTTCTGGGTTCTTTGGTGTGCTATGAGTAAAGAAGAAGAGAGAAGAAGAGGGGAAAGGTAAGAGGAGGCCGGCGACCACCGTGAAGGGTGGTGGCCGCCATGGCGATCTAGGGTTTCATGGGTGAAGATGGTGAAGACGAAGAGAGGAAATAAGGCGGCTGGTCTCTAGGGTTAGCAAGAAATGGGCGAGAAATTCAGACAAGGCCCTTTTATAGGCCGACCGTCCCAGGTAATCTCGACCGTCCAATTGATGGAGATCGACGGCTCATACGCGCGTTACTAAAACGGCGTCGTATCGTCACTTATGAGGCTAAGAGCCTCTTCCGTCAGATCATATGAATGGACGGCTGAGATCACTCCTATCTTAATTAATTAAAACCTAAATTCAACTAAATATCCCAGCCGTTAGATCAACGAGGTTGGACGGCTGAGATCAAGTCCATTAGAGGCCTGGACCGGATTTCCTTTGGGCCAAATCATTGGGCCAGTGACTTGGATTGCAATTGGCCCAATTTTATTATACCAACCATATATATATTTGTATTTTCTGGTTTTTAATTATTTTTATGTATTTTCTTTTATAATTTTTTCTTTTTCTTTTATGAAAAACTATAAAACCTAATTTCCTATTTACTCTAATTTTCTAGTATTTTTTGCAATTTTTCTGCTATTTTTCTTTATTTTCTCCTATTTAAACTATTTTGCTAATTTTCTAATTAACTAAACTAAAAAGTTAATTACTTAGCCTATTTTGTTTTTTTTGATTTTCTTCTAATTTCTACTTATTCAAACTCAATAGTATAGCTAATTCCAAGCAAAGCAAGTAATTGCACTCAAAAAATATATTTATTTTAATTTTGGAATTTAAATGCTTAGTGCAAAAATCACGTGCTCACATAACTTATGCAATGTAATTGGGAGAAAGAGTTTATGATGTGTTTTAAAGTGGTTTAAAAATGAGTGTATTTCCTGTTGGTATGTAAGGCTTGGAATGTGTAATGAGTTTTCTCTATATGGGATCATAAAAGTTCTTGACTAGTTGAGTGCGCCGATGTTTGCAGCGTAAGAAAGGAATATGAATTTCCATGCTATCTTAGGGTGGTGTGGCATATGCGATGTGTGATGGAAAGTTGATAATGACATATTCAAGGTTTTGAAATCAGTTCATAATATATGGGGAGTCATTAAAATTATTTAGCAGCGCGGGCAGCTGCAGGTGATTTAAAGAATCGATCTTTCTAGTGATTAAGGAAAATCGTACTGCTATTCTAGTAATTTGGCAGGGTATATGGTCCAAAAGAACAAGGTAATGTAAACTAATAATATCCAGTGGTATGGTGGTATTCTCTTGTTGGATCGACTATAATAATTGAGTCGTTGATGGCATAGTGAAATTTCTGAATGGCTTTCGTGGTATGAATGGATGCTTGATGTGCGTTATGTATCTGTACAGTGGAGTACGGGATCAGGCATTGTGATTCATGTGTTATATATGTGTTGGAGACTTGAAGTTCTCGTTAGTCCGCCTATGCAGTGGTTGTATATCGTGTGTATCGGCACCGTTTTGTGATTATTGGAAATCGGAAGTGTCACGCCCCAAATCGGGGAACATGACCGGTGCCTGACCGGGTTGCCCCAGTCAAGCGGACCTGGGTGCCTTTCATTCCCACGCGTTACCCCTGTGTTGATTGTTTCTCATTAACCAAATATCTTACTAACCATGAATGATTTCACATTAAACAAATAAAACCATACGAGTGATTTATTAACAAGTTTGCAGTTTTTACAACGCCCGACATAACATAATGTATACATAAGACTGGAGTCCCACAGTTTACATGTCTACAGAGCCTCTAGGATACAAAAAAAGGGAATATAATACTTGCCGGTAACAAGGCTCCGGCTATACCTTACAAAACCAAAATGAAATCTAAACAAAAGTGGCATGAACCACACAGGGCCCCAAGGAAGAAAGGGGCTCACCAAAACGGGCAGTGGAAGGAGAATGATACTACTGCCGATGAGCTGAAGTGCCTTCTACTTATCCACCTACAATCATAACACGAATGTAGCGTCCCCGGCAAAAGGGACGTCAGTAGACTTGAATTGTACTGGCATGTATGGACAAACTTTGTCCCAAGTAAACTCAAGCCATTGAATTACATCAACAATTAATTAAGCCAGAGCCAACCATGTTTCCACATTTTCCTCATTTCAAATAATTCTCAACACAAAACACTTTCTACGATCAACCAATTTAACAATAACCAATCAATCACGTAAAGCACAAGCAGTCAAACAAAGGGGCAATCAGTGCCCCATAGGTTGCAAACTCTCCTGCTGTCTCCTTTCACAATTTCACATTATTGATTTTTATATCAATTTTCAATAGCGATTTCGATCGCTTTCCATCCTTATTACCCCTGACCACCCTTATTACCTTGGCCACCCTTATCACCCCAACCCACACCTTATTTCCTCACGTTGCGGCGCGCAACACGACCCCGCCTTACAGTTTAAAACACAACAATTTCAAACAGCAGATAAGGTACTACACACAATTTCAACAAGTTCAAATAAGCAACTTGCACATTGTTTCATGTTCTCAAGTGTTTCGTTTGTTTTCCACAAGGTTCCATATAGGCCATCATAAGCATTATTCACAATTCTTTACCCAATTCAACTCTCATTTAACTTTCGGTTCATATTCCATACCACATCACTCATATTTCAACAACAACTTTGAGAATTTCATATAATTTGTCAAATTAACATTAACCAGGCAATTTTCACACATATAGGCGATTTCACAAGAATCAAAATTAGCCATACATACCTGGTGATGAGTTTTCTTCCTACTTTATGCTTACCCAAGATATCCTACTCTTGCAAACCTTGTTCTTGAAGACTCTTACTTCTACTCACTTCTTTTTACTAGAAATCAAGTTCAATAATCATGCATGAGTGTAAAAATTCTATTTTCAAAAGCTATTATATGCAAACCTCTCTTTACCCAATTTAAAACTGAAAATCAAAGAAAATAGTTAGGGTTTTTTTACCTTGAAAAGATTGGGGAAGTTGAATCCTTGCCCTATGATCCCTTGGAATTAAGTGGTTGGAACAATCTTTGAAGATGAAGAACTTCTCTCTCTAAAACCCCTCTATTCTCTCTCTAATTTTGGTAAGATGATATGAGAAAATGAGGGTGAAAGGTGTTATATTAAAGAAGAGATCGGGTTAAAATGTTACAAAAATCTGGGTCGGGGTCAATTCTGCGGTGCACTTTGCGATCGCAGAATCAACATGCGGTCCGCATAGTGACCGCAGAATGGCCTCAAAATTTCACAAGTTCTGTTACAGAATGCGACCAATATGCGGTCCGCATTCTTGATCTGCGGTCGCAAAGTGCACCACAGATTCACTATGCGATCGCATATCGACCGCATTTTCAACATGATTTTTGGGAGGCTTCTGTTAAGCTTTGCGGCAAGAATGCGGTCCGCATAACGGGTTTGCGGTCGCATTCTTGACCGCATATTTGACACTTTTCTGGAAAACTTTATTCTCTACATTTTTGACACTTAAATCACTACCAAGGGTCCGAACCGCGGCGAGCAAGCTCGCCGCGAAGAATTCTACGCATTCCTAACACATTATTCGGACCATGACACTATAGCTACTAGGTTTTATGCACAAAAATTTTACGGGGCCTTACAGGAAGCTCTAGTGGCTTTTTCTCAACTTGATATGACGAATTCGAATTATGATACTTGATTGCTGACTGGTCGTCATGGGTCAGTTTGGCTAGACTAATGTGATATGGACTATGATGGAATATCACAAATTCCGTAGCAGAGTGCATCAAAGTATGCTCTAGCGGGGTAGTTGCACCTCAGGACCATCGGACGGCTGGTGGGTATTACTTGGTCAGTTGGGCCTTCGTGGCAGATATGAGTGCAGAGGTTTCTACCATTGATTTAGTTCTGGTATTGAGGAACTTTGTCGGATGCGTTTCTTGTGTCCGAGCTTGAGGCTATATATGTTTACTGTAATGAGCAATTCGACTCGATGTGCATTTCTTTGGCGATGGTTCTATATGGATCGGGTGGCGCACCACCACAGGTATGGTTATTTGGATCGGGTGGCACGTCGCCACGGGTATGGTATCTGGATCGGGTGGCACGCCGCCACTGGTATGTCATTGGAGCGGGTTGCACGCCGCAACAGTGTAATGTGAAAATATAGTTAGTTATATGTTACCTAGTATATAATACTTCCTGGCTTCTGAGGAAAAACACATATTGAGTATCGCTTGGAGAATGGCACATCGGTTGTGTCCTTTTAGGATTTGATAGCTTACATTAATTGTTTCACCGTGGGTGAGATTGATTGTTTGGGTTCAGACCTAAATATGTGCGTGGCTGATCGTTTTGAGCTTGGTAAATTGAGGTGCTTCATGAGTAATAGTGTTTGGATAGAATCATGAATCGTGGCGAGGCCACGTGATATTATGACCTTTCGAGAAGGAGTCAGGTACACTATTTCTATAATGCGAGACGCGATCTCAGTTCTATGTTATGATGGCACAAAGGAATTGAATTACAGCTCTCTTGTTGAAGACAGTTGTCATGATTTGAGTATGTTCGGATGTCTCTATTGGAGCTTGTGTTGTGCTCGTCGTGGCTTAGGCCGGTGTTGAGGTGACATATCACCAGTGCGGTGTGTTATAATCTAAATGACCATTTGAGTCATTATGGAGAGCGAGCATATGTGATTTCAGTGGGCTAGAAAGGTAATACCGAGATTTGGGTCCGAAATCTGTTGTGGTATCAGTTAATGGTGAAATGGATTCATGAATGGTTGACCTGTGAGATGGGTTCGATATATCGCGTGTTCGGTTGCCGTGGGCATGTTATGAAGGTGTTGGAACAAGACTCTATCTAATGAAAAAGGTTTTTTCAGTTGGTATTTGGTTATCATGGGAAATTATTGTGATTAGAGACTATTGTCTCGAGTGATTGGGTTGTTTGATACATCATATGATCTCACCCGGAGTGGTGAGTATGGGTTATTGCAGTGGATTCTAGTGTATCCTGAGTATAGGCATGAGATTAGCATTTGGTATATGATTTCGAAGAGTGCAATGTGGTTTATGGTTCAGATGGTTTGTGAGGTTTCATCGATATGGTGTTTTCGGACTTATGAGAGATAGGGTGACGTGTGATCACCCGAATATATGCTTGGTAAGGTCATTCAGCTGTTGGATTGCTTCTAGTACAACTTTGGGTCCGCTCGAGGACGAGCGTCTACTTAAGTTGGGGAGAATGTGACGACCCGGCCCGTCGTCATGGGAATTACCACCCCGTTATCTTGCATTTATGTGTTGTATGCCTTTATATCAGTGTTAGAGTCTATCGGGAGAGTTAGGAGTGAATTGGATTGAAAATGAGGCATATAGCCTTTTTGAAGGAAACTTGAATAAGAAAAGTCAACCTGAAGTTGACTATTTAGTTAGAGGGCTCGAAATCGGATTCTGATGATTCGGTTAGTTCCGGGAGGTGATTTGAGACCTAGGGGAGCAATCGGAATTGAATTTGGAGGTCCGGTGTAGAAATAGGCTTAAATTGGCTAAGGTTGAATTTTGGAAAAATCCAATCGGTAGGTGAGATTTTGATCCGGGGGTCAGAATGGAATTCCGACAATTCCTGTAGCTTCGTTATGTGATTTTGGATATGTCCGCAAATATTCAGGTCATTCGGACGTCATTTGGTTAGGTTTTAGATCGAATGTGTAATTCAGAAAGTTTTAAGGAATTTAGGCTTGAAACCGATGTGAATCGTGGGATTTGATGTTGTTAGACGTGTTTTGAAGATTGGAACAAGTTTGTATCGTGTTTTGGAGTTTGTTGGTGGTTTTCGTTGGGGTCCCGGGGGCCTCGGGGTGAATCCGGACCATCATCCGACATTTTGAAGCAAGGAAAAGTCTGCTGTAAATTGCAGATCACTGGGCAGGATTTTAGGCTTCATGTTCGCGAGGGCAAGGCCCGCGTTCGCGAAGGCCAGGCGGGTCAAAGCATCGCGATCGCGTTCCTGGGATCGCATTCGAGTATGCCGGGCTAAGTAGTGCATCGCATTCGCGAGGATGGGTTCGCGTTCGCGTATAGGGAAGACTGTGAAGCATCGCGAACGCGTGGGTGAAGGTCGCGTTCGTGTATAAGGAATTCATAAGGCATCGCGAACGCATGAGGCATGTCGCATTCGCGTAGAGGAAAAATTCGAGCTGGGGAGAATGGTCTTCGCGGACGCGTGACTGTGTGTCGCTTTCACGATGAAGGACTGGAATAAGGCATCACGTTTGCGTGAGAGGCGTCGCGAACACGATGAAGAAATTAGACTGGCAGTGAAGTTAAAACCAGAACATAACCAGTCGCGGGTTTCATACCCCAAACCTCCATTTTTGAGTTCCAAGAGAAGGTATTGATAGGAGATTGCTGGGAAATCATCGGGGTTTCATCGGAGGTAAGTTTTGTGACTTAATTTCATCATTTTAACATGAAATCCTTGGTTAATTCCCTGTAAATGGAAGATTAAAGGTGGGTTTGAGCCCTAGGCCTAAATTGAAGAAAAACACTGATTTGAGTGGGAAAATGGAGTCTGATTTTTGTAAATTTTATATGCCTAGTCTCGTATCGAGATGAGGATTCCGAATATGTGACTTTTGTAATTTTTCGACAATCGTACCGAAAGTCGGGTTTTGGCAACTTTGCCATTTTTGGTGTAAATCGAGTTGTATTGATTGGGTGTCATCCCATTGGCCAAATTTGTTGTATTTCTGCTGTATTTGATCAGATTCTATGCGTGCGGAGCTTGATTCTCGTGGCAAGGGCATTGTGGAGTAGTCGTCGCATGGTATTGAGGTGAGTAGTAGATGTGGGTGATGACCAGCGGGTTCGAAACCCCGGTATACCACTTTCTGACGCTGTATAGCGGCGAGACACGTACTCTCATGTGTGTGCGGGGTCGATTATGATTGGGGACTATAGCTTAGTCCGACTTGTTGGCACCTGTGTTATGATATTGGCTATTCTTGAGCCGTCGAACCTCCTTCTCGGATGGTTGCATACTATATATTGTGATATTGGCCACTCTTGAGCCGAGGAACCCCCTTCTTGGGTGGTTGAGTATACTTGTGGGCCGTGAGCCAGTTATTGGATCCCGCGAGGATCGTTATCACTGTCTTATCATATTGACATGTTAGTTACTACCAGTCCGTAGCTATTTATGTTATCATGCTATTTCCAATCTCTGGAACTTGATATTACTGTTTTCCAACTGAAAAATGATAAAAAGGTTTTCAAAACTATTTTTGAGCCTGCGAGGCTGTATTTGCATATTAGCTGACTGGTAGTGGATCGGGCTGCACGCCGCAGCAGTATATATGTTGGATCGGACTGCACGCCGCAGTGACATTGTGCTTGGGCTGTAGGAGCCCCTCCGGAGTCTGAACCCCCACAGTGAGCACGGGTACCCAAATTGGATCGGGCTACGCGCCGTAGCGGTCATATCATGCATTGCATTGCATTTAGCTACATCCGATAGTTGTTATACTATTTTGCTGGTACTTGATAGTACAGGTACAGTTGATATTGATTCTGTGACAGGGTATTTGATTACAGCTTTACATAGTGCTTTATTGCGGATTTCTTATCTGCGTTGTCTTACCCTTATTTATTACCACTGAGTCTGGCAGTACTCATTTTACTCCCTGCACCTTGTGTGCAGATCCAGGTACCTCTCAACAGTGATCCGGTAACTGTTCGAGGCGACATCTGTAGGATATTCGAAGTAGCTGCAGAGTCCGCAGGACCCGATATTCCTTCTTACTGTCTTTTGATTCTATATTGATATTTCTTTCCGCACTTAGTATCTTGTAAACCATTATTACACTATGTTCATTAGAGGCTCGTGACTCTTGACCCTTCGGTCTGTGGGAGTTGGTATATTTTGGGACTTGGTTCCCCGTTTTCGATATATGTATTACTGTTGCTTCATGCTTTGATATGCTTAAATGGGATAAAGCGAGCTTCTAGCTCCGTCGTTGTTATTGATTGGTCAGGCTGGCCTAGCAATGTGCTGGGCGCCATCACGATCGGATTTGGGGTCGTGACAAGAAGAATTTTTTCTAAATTTAAAATCTGAAACATCAAGGGGTCTTTTCAAATGAGTTTCTTTCAAAACATCTTTTTTCGTTGAAACCTTTTCAGAAGAATTGGTAGAAGTTGAAGCTATATCTGAAGAATTTAAAGATTTGACAATCTTCGTTAATTCATCTAATTTTTTATCTAAAGAACTAATTTGTTCTCCCAAAATTTTTGAATAAAGGTTTTGGTAATTATGTTGTAAAATTAACCCATTAATTTCATTAATGGTAACAGCCGCAACCTCATCGTTAATCAATTTTTGACAAGCCAAAAAAGCAATTTCTGTATTGTTTTGCAATTTGAAAGTCTTTTGAGAAGTTGGAGGATAAATAGCTTTTACCGATCCTTCGGTAGTTATAAAACATCTTTCTATTACCTTAACATACTGTAAACGCGTGATTTTTGACCCTCCCCGAGATTTTTTTTATTCTCAGCGTAAAATATTTAGTTTAGTTTTAATATAGCTATTTTAACTAAATTTGACTCTTTTACTTTATTTTTACCTTAAAATGAAAAATAACAAAAATATAGTTTTATTAATGTTTCGTAGTCATTTTAAACTTGAAAAATACAAAAAAATAGTACTTTATATTTTTATTTTTTTATTAAAAACGAAAATTACAAAACAAAAAATAATATAATTAGTATTTGGTGGTAACTTTAATCTTGAAAAATATAAAAAATTAACTTTGTTTTAATTATTAGTCTTATAGTTATTTTGGTTACCTAGGATTAATTAAATAACTCCATTCTCGGTTCCGGGCGAAGAATAATATTCGGGTTCAAACTACCCGGTTTTATAATTTTCGGACATAGCCCGTAATAACCCGACACTACACTAAGGGGGAGGGATGGGAGAATGATTAAAAAATGAAAAAAGAATAAAAAACAAAAAAAAAAGAAAAAGACAAAAAAAGACATGTCACGTGAAGGATGGGCAAAAAGGATTTTTTTTGCTTCTGATTTGAAATGTTAAGGAAACAATATTAAAAAATATATAGAGAGAGGTACTGTTTTTTGATTTTGGAGAGAGGAACTCACGTTTTTAAAAGAGAAGGTTTTCTCTTCATCTCCTGGAGATATACACGGAAAGAGAAAAAAGAGGACGAAAATTGGAAAAAACGGCATTTCAAAGAAAAAGAACGTAAAAAGAGCAGGACTGTTTCTTCTTCAGTTTTCATTGAAGAAGCAGTAAGAAGACAATATATACACGGGCGGCTTCTTCTTCAGGGGGGAGGAGTGAACGTTTTTTTGAAACAGAGGGGGATACACAGGGAGAGCTTCGGCTAGTGGACAAAAAAAGAGACCCCCACCCTTAGACGACCACACGCACATATGAACAGAGTGGAGAGATTAAGAACAGCTCCATCTTCAACCTAAGAAAAAATGAACTCCAAGAAATAGCCATTAAATCTACCCGAGTTCAGCCCCAATAACCAGTAAAACGCAGCCACAATAGCTCGTTTTCAGTTTGTTTACTACCAAGTTTCCTGCGGGCTAGATGGTCCAGCTTGAGTCCCGTTCGAGGGTCTCGTTTGATGCCATTCGAGGTCGTCGTTCGTGTTCTGAGTTCGTCGAGGTGTCGAAGGTCTCGTGGGCCTAGGTTTACGATGTCTCTGTTGTTGCCTTGTTCACCACTGTTGCAGCAGCGTGAGGTGTATGTTCTAACTCTACCTTTTATTACTCTTGTTGATGCTTGAATGGAATATTTGATTAAATCTCTTTTTTTGAATTTCTGCTTT
Source organism: Nicotiana noctiflora (assembly GCA_032618575.1). Taxonomy (NCBI): domain Eukaryota; kingdom Viridiplantae; phylum Streptophyta; class Magnoliopsida; order Solanales; family Solanaceae; genus Nicotiana; species Nicotiana noctiflora. The sequence continues at coordinate 243,132 of JASVEL010004395.1, forward strand.
TTTTTAATAAATTTTGCGTAGCCTTGTGTATTGGGTGTTGATTTGTCTTTTAGTCTAAGAAAGTAGTTGTAGTTATAATTAATCATCCTTAAAAAATATTAATAAATTAAAAGGTTCTTATGGTTATGCTTGGAACCGTTAGAGCCCTTACATATGTATTAAAATATGTCTCTTACGTTGAATCTGTTATGTTATCACATAATTTTCCTATATGTTAATTCTTATCCTTAAGTTTATTTAGTCTTTGTTGTTGGTTGAGAATATAAAAGGAAAATTGCAGAACAAAAAAATTAAATTTGAAAAATTGACGTCAAGCGATGTTACAGTAATGCATTTGAGTCTCAAGGTTTGGTATTGTAAAATTTATTTTCTTTAATTTAATATAATTTCATCAAGTTTAGTTTTTATATGACCCGATTTTAATTACTTCAAATAGTAATTCCCTTTAATTTAGAATTGAGGTGTGTCATGCCAAATAAAAATGACAATTGCATGTCCCTCATTTAATCTTGCTTATCCTTAGAACTCGAGGCGTGCCATTTAGAAAATTCCATGGCCCTCGCAAAGCCCAAATGCGTAGTTACTTTAGACGCGTGTTTAATAAATTTACATTCTTAAATACGGGTGCGCATTTATGTGACCCAAATCTATCTCCCGGCGAAACTGAGATACGTTAAAGTCACAAGCGTACTGGTTGCGGTGTGACTCGAAATGTGTTTTCGTGACGTCGCAATTCTTCTAAAAAATCGAAAAGCGGAACATTAAAAGCACATAATTAAAATATATAAAGAAATCAGATAAAAGCAAAAGTACGGTTGAGCGACCGTGCTAAAACCACGGAATCCGGGAGTGCCTAACACCTTCTCCCGGGTTAACAGAGTTCCTTATCCGGTTTTCTAGTTTCGCAGACTATATTACAAAGTCATAAATTTCCTCGGTTCGGGATCCAACTGGTGACTTGGGACACCATTACTCTCCTAAGTGGCGACTCTGAATTTAATAAAAAATGGATCTCGCCTCGATTGTCCTTTAATTGGAAAAACTCCCTCGCGCTCTCGCGGGTGCGTAAAAAGGAGGTGTGACAGCTCTGGCGACTCTGCTGGGGACAAACCTCTGAACTTCGGTTCGGGGTCTAAGAATTCGAGCTCAGTTAAATTGTTGTTTTTTCTATATCTGATTTTATTACATGTTTAATTAATGTGCTACATGTCTACCGCTTTGATACTAGTTGCACTGTATATACAAATTGCTATATGTTTACCGCTTTGATATTGCGTGAACTGTATATAAAACTGTGCCGAAAACCCGTCTCTTCTTACCCCGGGGATGTGCTTACTGGTTGAGACTCCCCTTTCTGTTAGTGTCAATACCAAAATAAGAAAAGAGGCAGGATAAGTTACAAAGCCGGACGATCCCGCGGGTCCCCGGTACGTAGCTCCCTCCTCAAATCCGAGTTGTCTGCTCGGGTACACGGTCTAGTACCATTGAAAACATCAGGATATTAAGCCTAGATTTAGGACGTTTATTTGCATCATATCCGACTTAGGGAACTCAACACAGGGGTTGGGTCCGTCTAGGACAGGTGACCCGGAAAATTAAAGACCGAGCATGTTATATGTTGCATTTATTTGTTCTAGATTATTATTGGCTAAATTCCTGAAAAACAAAAAGAGAGAAATTTTAGATATCGAAATGTTGACGAATTGTTTGAGAAGAAAATTCGAAAAAATAGGTAGAACAATTTTGTTGAAATAATTGGTCAAATAATCCGACCGAACTACGCAGGTTTGATTTTCACCATTAGGTGGGATACGTAGGCAACCCTCATCGGGTCCAACCACCCCTTTTAAAAAATCAAAAAAAAATGCCGAAGTTTAGTTTTCAATAAAATCAAAGTGATGCTGTTTTTGAAAATAGCCGAATGTTCCGAAAGGACGCCGGAAGGCTGTTTTTGCAAAAATGGCCACTTTGAAATCTTTTCCTTTTGAATAATAGCCTTGAAATACCCTTGTGGAAATGTTGCAAGGCCATAGCCGCAAAATCAAGTCCGGGTTCACACCCCTTTTGCAAAAAAAAAAAAAAACCAAAAAATGTTAAATTTTTGATTTTGTTATAAATGAGTCGGGTGATGCTATTCTTGCTCAAAATAGTTGAAAGGTTGTATCCGCAAAATTAAGTTTGAATCATCACTCAACTTTTCAAAAAATAATCACTCTATCAAATAAGCCATTACATGGCCGGTCCTTGCATAAATAGCCACTTTTGGCATTTGAACTTCTTCAGTCTTGTATTGGCCTGTGTCGGTGCTGAATGATGCCCCATAGGCCCCAGGATAAAAATTTTGAATTTGCATCTTCTTAAATAAAATTTTGCAAAAAGAGCCACTTTGCCTAAATAAGCCATTACATGGCCAATTTATGAAAAATAGTCTTGTGTTGGTTTATGGTGATGCCGAACGATGCCCCATGAGCCACAAGATAAAAAAAAATTTCAAGTTTATCTTTCTTAAATAAATGTTGCAAAAATAGTCATTTTGTCAAATAAGCCATTATGTGGCCAATTTTGTAAAAATAGTCAAAATTGACATAAAAAATTTCTCAATCTTTTGTTGGCCTATGGCGATGCCGAACGATGCCCCATGAGCCCCAGGATGAGAAAATTTTCAAGTTTACTTTCTTAAGTAAAAATTTTGCAAAAATAGCCATTTTGCCAAATAAGCCATTACATGGCCAATTTTGTAGAAATAGTCATAATTGACGATTCTTGTAGAAATCTCTGGCACAAGGCGTGAAAGTTTTTTTATGAGAGTTTGTAGTTGGAGTGAGCTTTTACAATTTTTCTTCAAAGAAAACAAAAAAAAAATCAAATAAATATCTTTTACTCCTTGCATTAATTTGCAAGAACTACGCTCGGTCTGATTCATGCGGGGTCATGATACGTAGGCAATCCACATAGGATTCGACCATTTCCATAACCAAAAAAAAAATGAAAAAAAAAACTACAAAAGAAAAAAAAAAGGGAAAAATGAAAAAACCACAAAAAGGGAAAAAGAAAAGAAAGATAGAAAAAAAAAGAAGAATGATCAATAAGCGGGATACCTTAATGCTGACATGCTGGCTTCGTTTTGTTGTGTCCATTTTCAGAAAGGTGGTTGGTTGTGGTTCTAAAATAACTCTTCCCTATAAGACAAAGTCGGAGGACAATGGCAGATAATCTCAAGACTGAGTGGGTTGATACCGATATCCGACAACAGCTGGTTGAACGGAACCACGGGTTAGTAGAAGAAGTCAAAATGCTGAGACAACATGTGGCTGACATGTATCGGGCGTGGATGGATGGAAAAGCACCACCCCCGCCACCACCTAGCTTCCCGGACTCTGTCCTTACCCGTACACTGAACCCGATGCCAGATGATCCCTCACACTCTCCATATATACCCACCTATCACAACTTTTCCAACCACTCGAGTAGCTCAATTACTCGTCCCCCAGCTATGTTTTCACAACGCTACTCCCATCCCCAACACCATTACTCTCCCCGGGACACCCAAAATCGTACTTCACCTTCCAGGTACCCAGCTCCAGAAAAAGTCTACCAGCCCCCACGAACATACCGGAAACCCCCTGGGTCAGGTTTCAGGCCAAATAAGGCATTTAGGGAGGAGAGGTTGCTGAAGCGAGAAAAGGCTCTTACCCCTATCGGAGAATCCTATGCAAGTCTGTTTGAAAGGTTAAAGCATGTCGGCCTGATTACACCGCTCCCCGAATATACTCCCGATCCACGTGCAAGAAGCTTCAATCCTACTGCACGATGTGCATACCATTCCAATGTCAGAGGGCACGATATTGAGAGTTGTCATACCTTGAAAAAGGAAATAGGAAGAATGATTCAAAAAGGATGATTGATTGTGATCAATGACGATGACAGGGAGCACACGAATCCTCTGGGGGGTATATTGACTGAAGCTAAAAATGTTGAAGTAGATGGCAGCCTCGGCAATATTGATGCAGAACTTAGTGGCTAAAGCGCCGTGCTTGGTAATTGGGAAGACACTCCATCTTTTGGTCGGCTAGATGGAGCTTTGGTGGTTCGTTTTTGTTGTCATTTCTGTTGTCCGAGTTATTTTCAAGGTTATCTTGTGGTCAAACTCTTTTGTCCTAGCAGTTTGCTTTGGTCTTGCCCAGTTTTGTTTCAGGGCTGCACTCTAGTTTGTTTTGCTTGTTTCGTCATTGAACCATTTCGTCATTAGTTTAATGAAACTTTCGGTCTTTTGTTACTTCCGGTCATTTTTATTTGTTTAGTTCTTTTTACCCTTTAGGTTTGTCTTGTGTTCAAACGCCGAATCTAGTGACACGACATGCGCGCACATAATTGTGGCTTAATTCTAAAAGTTAATCATGAAGCAATTGGAAGATGATCGGGTCATTTAAAGGAAATAAAAACAATTTGAGATTATTTTGATCCCGAGTCATGTGGAACCGGGGCAACTAAAAAGGAATCAGTTAAAGGCAAGATGGCCAAATCGAAGTGGGGTCATTCACAATAATGAGAGTGTTGTCCAACTGTGCTTCAAAGATATGACGAATGTTAATTGTGTTGTTTACACTTGGCATGTTTTGAAGATTGGAATGACGAAGGCATTTTGTTCTGCTATCTAAACACTTTATCCATCGTCAACCCTTTGAACCTTATTTTAAATTCTTTCATACCCCTCCTTCGGAATTAGTTGCAAAGACTAGAAACACAAGTTTGAAAGGCAGAAGAAGACAGGGATAAAGAAAAAGTAAAGAAAAAGAAAACAACAAAAAGAGATAAAGAAAAGAAAAAGAAAATGTATGAAAAAAAAAGAAACTTGAAAAAAGGAATTAGGAACTACGTTTGACCTGATTCCTCAAAGAGGATACGTAGGTGCTTCACAGCTCGGTCATAGTGTAAATAAAAACCAAAAAATCCCCAAGCAAGAAACAGGGGCAGTAAAAAAAAAAAGTGTTTATGTAAGGAAAATATAGGATTCCGAAGGTTGTAATTTTGAACCCAATTTATTTTATTTTGAGCCTTTAATACCCTTTTCTTTCTAGCCCTGTCCAAACCCACATTACGGTCCAAAGAAAGGCCTTCTGACCAATTTTCAAAAGAGGCTGAGTTAGGCAAATGAGAGAATTTTTATCGAGACATAACACTCTGATTCCCGGCAGAAAGACTTCGACCTCCAGCAGAAAATAGGAGAGTCTTAGCAGTAACACCACCAATCCCCAGTGGAAAAGTAACACAAATGAGAGAGTCTTAGCGGTGAAAACCTTCACAGGCACCATAAGGCGATGAAAGCTGAGAGAAAACAGAAATGAGAGAGGCTTGGTAGTGAAAACCCCTCGGGCACTACAAGTCGAACGAAGGTTGGAAATGAGGTAGGAAAGCCCCAGGAGAAGATTACAAAAGGCGGCTTAACGACGGAGGATAGGCTATATGTGCATGTCATGTCCATTAGAGTTGGTATCCATGTTTGATAGGGTTATTTTATAATTTTTCTTTCTAGAGAGTCATCCTTGTTTTTGTCTTTTATTCTGTTTCCTTTTATCTTTCTCCTTTCATAAAAAATTCCCCAATAGAGTCCGTTTGTAAGAAATGACTTCAAAATTTTCCATCAACTTTCCAATTATGCAAGACGGAATTTGATTGGTACACCCAAGTGGTATAAGTGAGGAGGGATTAAGCGCAAAGTCAGTGTCCAGAAGGATATTCCCCAACAATAGGAAATCGACAAAGGGGTGGATCGGTGTGAAAAAGGATATCTCAATGAAGGTTAATGACCTCGAGGCCAAGGCCAATGAGACTCAAAGGTCGGGAAATGCCCATTCCTTAGATATGTCGCCAAAGAAGGGGAGATATCCCCATCAGAAAGGTATTTTCAGTGACAAGGGTGAACAAAGAAAATGGTTCACCAGTAAAACATGCAAGGTCTTCACGAAGGGTCACTATTATAGGAATTCGGGTGGTCGGTGGAAAACCACGTGGAAAGGTTCGCGAATAAAGAGTCGTCAAGGAAGGCGGGGAAGCAAGAAAGGAGAAAACTGTCCCCAGCATGAATATCATCAAATGATAACATCCCCGGCAGGGTCTGACAATGAAACGCAGAGCAGGGAAAGAAGAGGAGAATCATCCCCAGCAGGAGCACCACAACCAGCCACCACATTTTAAAACTAACTAATTTTTCTTTGATTTGAAATAGGAAGAAGAGGGGTTGTTGGCAGAAAAGCATGCCACGAAGAAGATTCTCAAACTGGGGCAGAAAATTTTTTCCCGTTGCGAAAATTTTCTCGAAACCAAATACCTGGTTGGGAAAAGAAGCCAGATAACGCGAGGAAATGATCTTTGAACCCGGTTGTCCCCAGCAGCTTTGAAAGAAAGAAAACAACAAGCTGTGATAGAGGAAATTATACCCCCAGCAGACAGGACAAAACGAGGAAGCTTGCGTTCAGAAAGGCAAGAGGCCGGTACCACCCCCAGCAGTTCTTAGAAAAATGAAACACTGATTTCGAGATTGCCCCGGCAGCATTATATCCTACAAGTTTTCAAGGGAGCGAAGCACGAGCCCCGAAGGAGTTTTGGAAAGAGGAAGAAGGAAAAGGGATCCCCAGACAGGGTAATCCCCAGCTGATGACATTTCAATCCCCAGCGATTTCGGGAGATAGGTTTTGAAGGAAGTAGAAAAGGAGGAAATAAAGAAGATTTCCCCAGCAGCATTATCCCCAGCAGGTAAGTAATCAATTCAAAGATGTCCCCAGCAGTCAAGAGAAAATAACATGACCCAGGAGGAAAGTAATTCCGAAACAAGGTAATTCAGAAGAAAGGATGGCCCAAGAGACGATGCAGGAAGAAGAAAAGGGTACAAGAAACAAAGGAAGGCGATAAGGATGGGATGAAATTAGTGAGTCGTAGTTGAAGTCAGGGAGCCCGCCTGAAGAATGGAGTGGCGATTTATTTTGAAGCTGTAGTTGAAGTCAGGGAGCCCGCCTGAAGAAGGAGTGGCGATTTAGTTTTGAGTTATAGTTGAAGTCAGGGAGCCCGCCTGAAGAATTGAGTGGCGATTGAGTTTTGAAGTTATAGTTGAAGTCAGGAAGCCCGCCTGAAGAATGGAGTGGCGAGTTAGTTTTTGAAGTTATAGTTGAAGTCAGGGAGCCCGCCTGAAGAATGGAGTGGCGATTTAGTTTTGAAGTTATAGTTGAAGTCAGGGAGCCCGCCTGAAGAATGGAGTGGCGATTTAATTTTGAAGTTGTAGTTGAAGTCAGGGAGCCCGCCTGAAGAATGGAGTGGCGATTTAGTTTTGAAGTTATAGTTGAAGTCAGGGAGCCCGCCCGAAGAATGGAGTGGCGATTCAGTTTTGAAGGTTATAGTTGAAGTCAGGGAGCCCGCCTGAAGAATGGAGTGGCGATTTAGTTTTTGAAGTTATAGTTGAAGTCAGGGAGCCCGCCTGGAAAATGGAGTGGCGATTTAGTCTTGAGTTGTAGTTGAAGTCAGGGAGCCCGCCTGGAGAATGGAGTTGCGATTTAGTTTTGAGTTGTAGTTGAAGTCAGGGAGCCCGCCTGAAGAATGGAGTGGCGATTTAGTTTGGAGTTGTAGTTGAAGTCAGGGAGCCCGCCCGAAGAATGGAGTGGCGATTTAGTTTTTGAAGTTATAGTTAAAGATAATTTAATAGGAAGTGAAAAACAACAATTAGAGGTTTTAGATGAAAGCAACAAGAAGAAGGAAGCAACAATTGGAAGATTTCAAGTAAGGCATCAATTTAGACCTAGTCTGAGGAATTATCTCCTAGCGTCAAAATCTTAGTCCGATGAATCTTTCTCCTAAGATATCAAAATCTCGGTCTGATGAATCTTTCTCCTGAGATCACAACAATTTAGACCTAGTCGGAGGAATTATCTCCTAGCGTCAAAATCTCAGTCTGATGAATCTTTCTCCTGAGATCACAGCAATTTAGACCTAGTCCGAGGAATTATCTCCTAGCGTCGAAATCTTAGTCCGATGAATCTTTCTCCTAAGATATCAAAATCTCGGTCTAATGAATCTTTCTCCTGAGATCACAACAATTTAGACCTAGTCTGAGGAATTATCTCCTAGCGTCAAAATCTTAGTCAGATGAATTTTTTCTCCTGAGATGGTAATCGTTAGTCTGATGAATCTTTCTCCTAAGACATCAAAATCTCAGTCCGATGAATCTTTCTCCTGAGATGTCAGGTGCCCACTTGAAGAAGGGAATGGCAATTTATGATTAGAGTTTATTGTTAAAGTCAGAAGCCCCCGCCAGAAAAGCAGAACGCCGTCTCAGTTTCCAAAATTTGATAAGGATAGTGAACAATCGAAAGTGACAGAGTGTAACAGAAATCCCCAGCATGAATCAGAAGGAAGGCAACAAGGATCAGAAAAGATAGATTCAGACTTTGAAGGAGAATAGTTCGAAGATCACAAGTAAGGGAATTCACTTCGGAGTGCATCGCAAGTTAACAACAAAAGAAGCTTGCGACCAGAATGCGAGTCAACAGTCCGAGATGATCAACAAAAGTTAGTCACAATGAAAAAAAGAGACAGGGAGTTAATCCAAGTGCAGAAGTTGATGAAAGATGTGGTGTGCTCAAGATATGGCCGAGGTCACGAGCACTGCATACCTGGTCTCAATCCGAAAAGCAGCACCTACAACTAGCAAGTATCAAGGTTCAAATTTAGAGTCCGCATGAAGCACCAACCAATACTCAAGATCAAGCTTCAGAAGACTTATAGATAGGAATCTTGTAACTAGTAGCTGATAGGTTTAGTTAGTCCTTCTCATGCTTTGATTTTCGATGTAATAGCAGGACCACGGACCGGAACTTCGATGGAACGGAACCTCGACGGAATGACACCTCGACTGGCTCTCCACCTCGGTATACCCCTCCCTCACTCACTTCTGAACTACACGTGGCCTGATTCCTTTATAGCCAAGGATATGTAGGCAGCTCAGATACAAGGGCTCGGTCACATTCCTCTTCTTTTAGTTTAGTCCCTCCGAATAAGGGTCGGGTCAAAAACACTTGTCTAGTCGTTCTTTGTCTGAAAACTCTTTGTGTTTTCAGTCAAAGAGGGGCAACTGTAAACGCGTGATTTTTGACCCTCCCCGAGATTTTTTTTATTCTCAGCGTAAAATATTTAGTTTAGTTTTAATATAGCTATTTTAACTAAATTTGACTCTTTTACTTTATTTTTACCTTAAAATGAAAAATAACAAAAATATAGTTTTATTAATGTTTCGTAGTCATTTTAAACTTGAAAAATACAAAAAAATAGTACTTTATATTTTTATTTTTTTATTAAAAATGAAAATTACAAAACAAAAAATAATATAATTAGTATTTGGTGGTAACTTTAATCTTGAAAAATATAAAAAATTAACTTTGTTTTAATTATTAGTCTTATAGTTATTTTGGTTACCTAGGATTAATTAAATAACGCCATTCTCGGTTCCGGGCGAAGAATAATATTCGGGTTCAAACTACCCGGTTTTATAATTTTCGGACATAGCCCGTAATAACCCGACACTACACTAAGGGGAGGGATGGGAGAATGATTAAAAAATGAAAAAAGAATAAAAAACAAAAAAAAAGAAAAAGACAAAAAAAGACATGTCACGTGGAGGATGGGCAAAAAGGATTTTTTTTGCTTCTGATTTGAAATGTTAAGGAAACAATATTAAAAAATATATAGAGAGAGGTACTGTTTTTTGATTTTGGAGAGAGGAACTCACGTTTTTAAAAGAGAAGGTTTTCTCTTCATCTCCTGGAGATATACACGGAAAGAGAAAAAAGAGGACGAAAATTGGAAAAAACGGCATTTCAAAGAAAAAGAACGTAAAAAGAGCAGGACTGTTTCTTCTTCAGTTTTCATTGAAGAAGCAGTAAGAAGACAATATATACACGGGCGGCTTCTTCTTCAGGGGGGAGGAGTGAACGTTTTTTTGAAACAGAGGGGGATACACAGGGAGAGCTTCGGCTAGTGGACAAAAAAAGAGACCCCCACCCTTAGACGACCACACGCACATATAAACAGAGTGGAGAGATTAAGAACAGCTCCATCTTCAACCTAAGAAAAAATGAACTCCAAGAAATAGCCATGAAATCTACCCGAGTTCAGCCCCAATAACCAGTAAAACGCAGCCACAATAGCTCGTTTTCAGTTTGTTTACTACCAAGTTTCCGACGGGCTAGATGGTCCAGCTTGAGTCCCGTTCGAGGTTCTCGTTTGATGCCATTCGAGGTCGTCGTTCGTGTTCTGAGTTCGTCGAGGTGTCGAAGGTCTCGTGGGCCTAGGTTTACGATGTCTCTGTTGTTGCCTTGTTCACCACTGTTGCAGCAGCGTGAGGTGTATGTTCTAACTCTACCTTTTATTACTCTTGTTGATGCTTGAATGGAATATTTGATTAAATCTCTTTTTTTGAATTTCTGCTTTTTTTTAATAAATTTTGCGTAGCCTTGTGTATTGGGTGTTGATTTGTCTTTTAGTCTAAGAAAGTAGTTGTAGTTATAGTTAATCATCCTTAAAAAATATTAATAAATTAAAAGGTTCTTATGGTTATGCTTGGAACCGTTAGAGCCCTTACATATGTATTAAAATATGTCTCTTACGTTGAATCTGTTATTTTATCACATAATTTTCCTATATGTTAATTCTTATCCTTAAGTTTATTTAGTCTTTGTTGTTGGTTGAGAATATAAAAGGAAAATTGCAGAACAAAAAAATTAAATTTGAAAAATTGACGTCAAGCGATGTTACAGTAATGCATTTGAGTCTCAAGGTTTGGTATTGTAAAATTTATTTTCTTTAATTTAATATAATTTCATCAAGTTTAGTTTTTATGTGACCCGATTATAATTACTTCAAATAGTAATTCCCTTTAATTTAGAATTGAGGTGTGTCATGCCAAATAAAAATGACAATTGCATGTCCCTCATTTAATCTTGCTTATCCTTAGAACTCGAGGCGTGCCATTTAGAAAATTCCATGGCCCTCGCAAAGCCCAAATGCGTAGTTACTTTAGACGCGTGTTTAATAAATTTACATTCTTAAATACGGGTGCGCATTTATGTGACCCAAATCTATCTCCCGGCGAAACTGAGATACGTTAAAGTCACAGGCGTACTGGTTGCGGTGTGACTCGAAATGTGTTTTCGTGACGTCGCAATTCTTCTAAAAAATCGAAAAGCGGAACATTAAAAGCACATAATTAAAATATATAAAGAAATTAGATAAGAGCAAAAGTACAGTTGAGCGACCGTGCTAAAACCACGGAATCCGGGAGTGCCTAACACATTCTCCCGGGTTAACAGAGTTCCTTATCCGGTTTTCTAGTTTCGCAGATTATATTACAAAGTCATAAATTTCCTCGGTTCGGGATCCAACTGGTGACTTGGGACACCATTACTCTCCTAAGTGGCGACTCTGAATTTAATAAAAAATGGATCTCGCCTCGATTGTCCTTTAATTGGAAAAACTCCCTCGCGCTCTCGCGGGTGCGTAAAAAGGAGGTGTGACACATACAAAGGCAAATAAGTGGTTATAAACAAAGGAACGAAATCTATTATTTCGTTATGCAAAGCACATAGCTCATAGAATTCTTTGGAAATATTCTTTAAATCAGTTCGGTTATAAGTTTCAAAAAACCAAGTTCGAAACGTATTCCAACGTCTTTTATAAAATCTTTTTTGAATATATTTACGTGCCGGGGATCCCAGACTAAAATCGATTTGGACACAATCCATAAAATCAGAGTGAGTCAGTGTCTACACCCATATCAGATGGTGTAGGTTCTAAGTCAGACAAATTATCAACTGCCTGGACTACATTAGTCTTAGAATCAATTATAATCTAAATGACCATTTGAGTCATTATGGAGAGCGAGCATATGTGATTTCAGTGGGCTAGAAAGGTAATACCGAGATTTGGGTCCGAAATCTGTTGTGGTATCAGTTAATGGTGAAATGGATTCATGAATGGTTGACCTGTGAGATGGGTTCGATATATCGCGTGTTCGGTTGCCGTGGGCATGTTATGAAGGTGTTGGAACAAGACTCTATCTAATGAAAAAGGTTTTTTCAGTTGGTATTTGGTTATCGTGGGAAATTATTGTGATTAGAGACTATTGTCTCGAGTGATTGGGTTGTTTGATACATCATATGATCTCACCCGGAGTGGTGAGTATGGGTTATTGCAGTGGATTCTAGTGTATCCTGAGTATAGGCATGAGATTAGCATTTGGTATATGATTTCGAAGAGTGCAATGTGGTTTATGGTTCAGATGGTTTGTGAGGTTTCATCGATATGGTGTTTTCGGACTTATGAGAGATAGGGTGACGTGTGATCACCCGAATATATGCTTGGTAAGGTCATTCAGCTGTTGGATTGCTTCTAGTACAACTTTGGGTCCGCTCGAGGACGAGCGTCTACTTAAGTTGGGGAGAATGTGACGACCCGGCCCGTCGTCATGGGAATTACCACCCCGTTATCTTGCATTTATGTGTTGTATGCCTTTATATCAGTGTTAGAGTCTATCGGGAGAGTTAGGAGTGAATTGGATTGAAAATGAGGCATATAGCCTTTTTGAAGGAAACTTGAATAAGAAAACTCAACCTGAAGTTGACTATTTAGTTAGAGGGCTCGAAATCGGATTCTGATGATTCGGTTAGTTCCGGGAGGTGATTTGAGACCTAGGGGAGCAATCGGAATTGAATTTGGAGGTCCGGTGTAGAAATAGGCTTAAATTGGCTAAGGTTGAATTTTGGAAAAATCCAATCGGTAGGTGAGATTTTGATCCGGGGGTCAGAATGGAATTCCGACAATTCCTGTAGCTTCGTTATGTGATTTTGGATATGTCCGCAAATATTCAGGTCATTCGGACGTCATTTGGTTGGGTTTTAGATCGAATGTGTAATTCAGAAAGTTTTAAGGAATTTAGGCTTGAAACCGATGTGAATTGTGGGATTTGATGTTGTTAGACGTGTTTTGAAGAATGGAACAAGTTTGTATCGTGTTTTGGAGTTTGTTGGTGGTTTTCGTTGGGGTCCCGGGGGCCTCGGGGTGAATCCGGACCATCATCCGACATTTTGAAGCAAGGAAAAGTCTGCTGTAAATTGCAGATCACTGGGCAGGATTTTAGGCTTCATGTTCGCGAGGGCAAGGCCCGCGTTCGCGAAGGCCAGGCGGGTCAAAGCATCGCGATCGCGTTCCTGGGATCGCATTCGCGTATGCCGGGCTAAGTAGTGCATCGCATTCGCGAGGATGGGTTCGCGTTCGCGTATAGGGAAGACTGTGAAGCATCGCGAACGCGTGGGTGAAGGTCGCGTTCGCGTATAATGGTCTTCGCGGACGCGTGACTGTGTGTCGCTTTCACGATGAAGGACTGGAATAAGGCATCACGTTTGCGTGAGAGGCGTCGCGAACACGATGAAGAAATTAGACTGGCAGTGAAGTTAAAACCAGAACATAACCAGTCGCGGGTTTCATACCCCAAACCTCCATTTTTGAGTTCCAAGAGAAGGTATTGATAGGAGATTGCTGGGAAATCATCGGGGTTTCGTCGGAGGTAAGTTTTGTGACTTAATTACATCATTTTAACATAAAAATCCTTGGTTAATTCCCTGTAAATGGAAGATTAAAGGTGGGTTTGAGCCCTAGGCCTAAATTGAAGAAAAACACTGATTTGAGTGGGAAAATGGAGTCTGATTTTTGTAAATTTTATATGCCTAGACTCGTATCGAGATGAGGATTTCGAATATGTGACTTTTGTAATTTTTCGACAAGCGTACCGAAAGTCGGGTTTTGGCAACTTTGCCATTTTTGGTGTAAATCGAGTTGTATTGATTGGGTGTCATCCCATTGGCCAAATTTGTTGTATTTCTGCTGTATTTGATCAGATTCTATGCGTGCGGAGCTTGATTCTCGTGGCAAGGGCATTGTGGAGTAGTCGTCGCATGGTATTGAGGTGAGTAATAGATGTGGGTGATGACCAGCGGGTTCGAAACCCCGGTATACCACTTTCTGACGCTGTATAGCGGCGAGAAACGTACTCTCATGTGTGTGCGGGGTCGATTGTGATTGGGGACTATGGCTTAGTCCGACTTGTTGGCACTGTGTTATGATATTGGCTATTCTTGAGCCGTCGAACCTCCTTCTCAGATGGTTGCATACTATATATTGTGATATTGGCCACTCTTGAGCCGAGGAACCCCCTTCTTGGGTGGTTGAGTATACTTGTGGGCCGTGAGCCAGTTATTGGATCCCGCGAGGATCGTTATCACTGTCTTATCATATTGACATGTTAGTTACTACCAGTCCGTAGCTATTTCTGTTATCATGCTATTTCCAATCTCTGGAACTTGATATTACTGTTTTCCAACTGAAAAATGATAAAAAGGTTTTCAAAACTACTTTTGAGCCTGCGAGGCTGTATTTGCACATTAGCTGACTGGTAGTGGATCGGGCTGCGCGCCGCAGCGGTATATATGTTGGATCGGACCGCACGCCGCAGTGATATTGTGCTTGGGCTGTAGGAGCCCCTCCGGAGTCTGAACCCCCACAATGAGCACGGGTACCCAAATTGGATCGGGCTACGCGCCGTAGCGGTCATATCATGCATTGCATTGCATTTAGCTACATCTGCTAGCTGTTATACTATTTTGCTGGTACTTGTTGGTACATGTACAATTGATATTGATTCTATAACATGGTAATTGATTACAGCTTTACATAGTGATTTATTGCGGATTTCTTATCTGCGCTGTCTTACCCCTGTTTATTACCACTGAGTCTGGCAGTACTCATTTTACTCCCTGCACCTTGTGTGCAGATCCAGGTACCTCTCAACAGTGATCCGGTAACTGTTCGAGGCGACATCTGTAGGATATTCGAAGTAGCTGCAGAGTCCGCAGGACCCGATATTCCTTCTTACTGTCTTTTGATTCTATATTGATATTTCTTTCCGCACTTAGTATCTTGTAAACCATTATTACACTATGTTCATTAGAGGCTCGTGACTCTTGACCCTTCGGTCTGTGGGAGTTGGTATATTTTGGGACTTGGTTCCCCGTTTTCGATATATGTATTACTGTTGCTTCATGCTTTGATATGCTTAAATGGGATAAAGCGAGCTTCTAGCTCCGTCGTTGTTATTGATTGGTCAGGCTGGCCTAGCAATGTGCTGGGCGCCATCACGACCGGATCTAGATCAGTTATAGAAGAATTTTTTCTAAATTTAAAATCAGAAACATCAAGGGGTCTCTTCAAATGAGTTTCTTTCAAAACATCCCTTTTTGTTGAAACCTTTTCGGAAGAATTGGTAGAAGTTGAAGCTATATCTGAAGAATTTAAAGATTTGACAAGCTTCGTTAATTCATCTAATTTTTTATCTAAAGAACTAATTTGTTCTCCCAAAATTTTTGAATAAAGGTTTTGGTAATTATGTTGTAAAATTAACCCATTAATTTCATTAATGGTAACAGCCGCAACCTCATCGTTAATCAATTTTTGACAAGCCAAAAAAGCAATTTCTGTATTGTTTTGCAATTTGAAAGTCTTTTGAGAAGTTGGAGGATAAATAGCTTTTACCGATCCTTCGGTAGTTATAAAACATCTTTCTATTACCTTAACATACTGTAAACGCGTGATTTTTGACCCTCCCCGAGATTTTTTTTATTCTCAGCGTAAAATATTTAGTTTAGTTTTAATATAGCTATTTTAACTAAATTTGACTCTTTTACTTTATTTTTACCTTAAAATGAAAAATAACAAAAATATAGTTTTATTAATGTTTCGTAGTCATTTTAAACTTGAAAAATACAAAAAAATAGTACTTTATATTTTTATTTTTTTATTAAAAACGAAAATTACAAAACAAAAAATAATATAATTAGTATTTGGTGGTAACTTTAATCTTGAAAAATATAAAAAATTAACTTTGTTTTAATTATTAGTCTTATAGTTATTTTGGTTACCTAGGATTAATTAAATAACGCCATTCTCGGTTCCGGGCGAAGAATAATATTCGGGTTCAAACTACCCGGTTTTATAATTTTCGGACATAGCCCGTAATAACCCGACACTACACTAAGGGGGAGGGATGGGAGAATGATTAAAAATGAAAAAAGAATAAAAAACAAAAAAAAAGAAAAAGACAAAAAAAGACATGTCACGTGGAGGATGGGCAAAAAGGATTTTTTTTGCTTCTGATTTGAAATGTTAAGGAAACAATATTAAAAAATATATAGAGAGAGGTACTGTTTTTTGATTTTGGAGAGAGGAACTCACGTTTTTAAAAGAGAAGGTTTTCTCTTCATCTCCTGGAGATATACACGGAAAGAGAAAAAAGAGGACGAAAATTGGAAAAAACGGCATTTCAAAGAAAAAGAACGTAAAAAGAGCAGGACTGTTTCTTCTTCAGTTTTCATTGAAGAAGCAGTAAGAAGACAATATATACACGGGCGGCTTCTTCTTCAGGGGGGAGGAGTGAACGTTTTTTTGAAACAGAGGGGGATACACAGGGAGAGCTTCGGCTAGTGGACAAAAAAAGAGACCCCCACCCTTAGACGACCACACGCACATATGAACAGAGTGGAGAGATTAAGAACAACTCCATCTTCAACCTAAGAAAAAATGAACTCCAAGAAATAGCCATGAAATCTACCCGAGTTCAGCCCCAATAACCAGTAAAATGCAGCCACAATAGCTCGTTTTCAGTTTGTTTACTACCAAGTTTCCGGCGGGCTAGATGGTCCAGCTTGAGTCCCGTTCTAGGTTCTCGTTTGATGCCATTCGAGGTCGTCGTTCGTGTTCTGAGTTCGTCGAGGTGTCGAAGGTCTCGTGGGCCTAGGTTTACGATGTCTCTGTTGTTGCCTTGTTCACCACTGTTGCAGCAGCGTGAGGTGTATGTTCTAACTCTACCTTTTATTACTCTTGTTGATGCTTGAATGGAATATTTGATTAAATCTCTTTTTTTGAATTTCTGCTTTTTTTTAATAAATTTTGCGTAGCCTTGTGTATTGGGTGTTGATTTGTCTTTTAGTCTAAGAAAGTAGTTGTAGTTATAATTAATCATCCTTAAAAAATATTAATAAATTAAAAGGTTCTTATGGTTATGCTTGGAACCGTTAGAGCCCTTACATATGTATTAAAATATGTCTCTTACGTTGAATCTGTTATTTTATCACATAATTTTCCTATATGTTAATTCTTATCCTTAAGTTTATTTAGTCTTTGTTGTTGGTTGAGAATATAAAAGGAAAATTGCAGAACAAAAAAATTAAATTTGAAAAATTGACGTCAAGCGATGTTACAGTAATGCATTTGAGTCTCAAGGTTTGGTATTGTAAAATTTATTTTCTTTAATTTAATATAATTTCATCAAGTTTAGTTTTTATGTGACCCGATTATAATTACTTCAAATAGTAATTCCCTTTAATTTAGAATTGAGGTGTGTCATGCCAAATAAAAATGACAATTGCATGTCCCTCATTTAATCTTGCTTATCCTTAGAACTCGAGGCGTGCCATTTAGAAAATTCCATGGCCCTCGCAAAGCCCAAATGCGTAGTTACTTTAGACGCGTGTTTATTAAATTTACATTCTTAAATACGGGTGCGCATTTATGTGACCCAAATCTATCTCCCGACGAAACTGAGATACGTTAAAGTCACAGGCGTACTGGTTGCGGTGTGAATCGAAATGTGTTTTCGTGACGTCGCAATTCTTCTAAAAAATCGAAAAGCGGAACATTAAAAGCACATAATTAAAATATATAAAGAAATCAGATAAGAGCAAAAGTACAGTTGAGCGACCGTGCTAAAACCACGGAATCCGGGAGTGCCTAACACATTCTCCCGGGTTAACAGAGTTCCTTATCCGGTTTTCTAGTTTCGCAGACTATATTACAAAGTCATAAATTTCCTCGGTTCGGGATCCAACTGGTGACTTGGGACACCATTACTCTCCTAAGTGGCGACTCTGAATTTAATAAAAAATGGATCTCGCCTCGATTGTCCTTTAATTGGAAAAACTCCCTCGCGCTCTCGCGGGTGCGTAAAAAGGAGGTGTGACACATACAAAGGCAAATAAGTGGTTATAAACAAAGGAACGGAATCTATTATTTCGTTATGCAAAGCACATAGCTCATAGAATTCTTTGGAAATATTCTTTAAATCAGTTCGGTTATAAGTTTCAAAAAACCAAGTTCGAAACGTATTCCAACGTCTTTTATAAAATCTTTTTTGAATATATTTACGTGCCGGGGATCCCAGACTAAAATCGATTTGGACACAATCCATAAAATCAGAGTGAGTCAGTGTCTACACCCATATCAGATGGTGTAGGTTCTAAGTCAGACAAATTATCAACTGCCTGGACTACATTAGTCTTAGAATCAATTTTAATCTAAATGACCATTTGAGTCATTATGGAGAGCGAGCATATGTGATTTCAGTGGGCTAGAAAGGTAATACCGAGATTTGGGTCCGAAATCTGTTGTGGTATCAGTTAATGGTGAAATGGATTCATGAATGGTTGACCTGTGAGATGGGTTCGATATATCGCGTGTTCGGTTGCCGTGGGCATGTTATGAAGGTGTTGGAACAAGACTCTATCTAATGAAAAAGGTTTTTTCAGTTGGTATTTGGTTATCGTGGGAAATTATTGTGATTAGAGACTATTGTCTCGAGTGATTGGGTTGTTTGATACATCATATGATCTCACCCGGAGTGGTGAGTATGGGTTATTGCAGTGGATTCTAGTGTATCCTGAGTATAGGCATGAGATTAGCATTTGGTATATGATTTCGAAGAGTGCAATGTGGTTTATGGTTCAGATGGTTTGTGAGGTTTCATCGATATGGTGTTTTCGGACTTATGAGAGATAGGGTGACGTGTGATCACCCGAATATATGCTTGGTAAGGTCATTCAGCTGTTGGATTGCTTCTAGTACAACTTTGGGTCCGCTCGAGGACGAGCGTCTACTTAAGTTGGGGAGAATGTGACGACCCGGCCCGTCGTCATGGGAATTACCACCCCGTTATCTTGCATTTATGTGTTGTATGCCTTTATATCAGTGTTAGAGTCTATCGGGAGAGTTAGGAGTGAATTGGATTGAAAATGAGGCATATAGCCTTTTTGAAGGAAACTTGAATAAGAAAAGTCAACCTGAAGTTGACTATTTAGTTAGAGGGCTCGAAATCGGATTCTGATGATTCGGTTAGTTCCGGGAGGTGATTTGAGACCTAGGGGAGCAATCGGAATTGAATTTGGAGGTCCGGTGTAGAAATAGGCTTAAATTGGCTAAGGTTGAATTTTGGAAAAATCCAATCGGTAGGTGAGATTTTGATCCGGGGGTCAGAATGGAATTCCGACAATTCCTGTAGCTTCGTTATGTGATTTTGGATATGTCCGCAAATATTCAGGTCATTCGGACGTCATTTGGTTGGGTTTTTGATCGAATGTGTAATTCAGAAAGTTTTAAGGAATATAGGCTTGAAACCGATGTGAATTGTGGGATTTGATGTTGTTAGACGTGTTTTGAAGATTGGAACAAGTTTGTATCGTGTTTTGGAGTTTGTTGGTGGTTTTCGTTGGGGTCCCGGGGGCCTCGGGGTGAATCCGGACCATCATCCGACATTTTGAAGCAAGGAAAAGTCTGCTGTAAATTGCAGATCACTGGGCAGGATTTTAGGCTTCATGTTCGCGAGGGCAAGGTCCGCGTTCACGAAGGCCAGGCGGGTCAAAGCATCGCGATCGCGTTCCTGGGATCGCATTCGCGTATGCCGGGCTAAGTAGTGCATCGCATTCGCGAGGATGGGTTCGCGTTCGCGTATAGGGAAGACTGTGAAGCATCGCGAACGCGTGGGTGAAGGTCGCGTTCGCGTATAATGGTCTTCGCGGACGCGTCACTGTGTGTCGCTTTCACGATGAAGGACTGGAATAAGGCATCACGTTTGCGTGAGAGGCGTCGCGAACACGATGAAGAAATTAGACTGGCAGTGAAGTTAAAACCAGAACATAACCAGTCGCGGGTTTCATACCCCAAACCTCCATTTTTGAGTTCCAAGAGAAGGTATTGATAGGAGATTGCTGGGAAATCATCGGGGTTTCGTCGGAGGTAAGTTTTGTGACTTAATTACATCATTTTAACATGAAATCCTTGGTTAATTCCCTGTAAATGGAAGATTAAAGGTGGGTTTGAGCCCTAGGCCTAAATTGAAGAAAAACACTGATTTGAGTGGGAAAATGGAGTCTGATTTTTGTAAATTTTATATGCCTAGACTCGTATCGAGATGAGGATTTCGAATATGTGACTTTTGTAATTTTTCGACAAGCGTACCGAAAGTCGGGTTTTGGCAACTTTGCCATTTTTGGTGTAAATCGAGTTGTATTGATTGGGTGTCATCCCATTGGCCAAATTTGTTGTATTTCTGCTGTATTTGATCAGATTCTATGCGTGCGGAGCTTGATTCTCGTGGCAAGGGCATTGTGGAGTAGTCGTCGCATGGTATTGAGGTGAGTAATAGATGTGGGTGATGACCAGCGGGTTCGAAACCCCGGTATACCACTTTCTGACGCTGTATAGCGGCGAGAAACGTACTCTCATGTGTGTGCGGGGATCGATTGTGATTAGGGACTATGGCTTAGTCCGACTTGTTGGCACTGTGTTATGATATTGGCTATTCTTGAGCCGTCGAACCTCCTTCTCGGATGGTTGCATACTATATATTGTGATATTGGCCACTCTTGAGCCGAGGAACCCCTTCTTGGGTGGTTGAGTATACTTGTGGGCCGTGAGCCAGTTATTGGATCCCGCGAGGATCGTTATCATTATCTTATCATATTGACATGTTAGTTACTACCAGTCCGTAGCTATTTCTGTTATCATGCTATTTCCAATCTCTGGAACTTGGTATTACTGTTTTCCAACCGAAAAATGATAAAAAGGGTTTTCAAAACTACTTTTGAGCCTGCGAGGCTGTATTTTCATATTAGCTGACTGGTAGTGGATCGGGCTGTGCACCGCAGCGGTATATATTTATGTTGGATCGGACTGCACGCCGCAGTAATATTGTGCTTGGGCTGTAGGAGCCCCTCTGGAGTCTGAACCCCCACGGTGAGCACGGGTACCCAAATTGGATCGGGCTACGCGTCGTAGCGGTCATATCATGCATTGCATTGCATTTAGCTACATCCGATAGTTGTTATACTGTTTTGCTGGTACTTGTTGGTACAGGTACAGTTGATATTGATTCTGTGACAGGGTATTTGATTACAGCTTTACATAGTGCTTTATTGCGGATTTCTTATCTGCGTTGTCTTACCCTTGTTTATTACCACTGAGTCTGGCAGTACTCATTTTACTCCCTGCACCTTGTGTGCAGATCCAGGTACCTCTCAGCAGTGATCCGGTAGCTGTTCGAGGCGACATCTGTAGGATATTCGAAGTAGCTGCAGAGTCCGCAGGACCCGATATTCCTTCTTACTGTCTTTTGATTCTATATTGATATTTCTTTCCGCACTTAGTATCTTGTAAACCATTATTACACTATGTTCATTAGAGGCTCGTGACTCTTGACCCTTCGGTCTGTGGGAGTTGGTATATTTTGGGACTTGGTTCCCCGTTTTCGATATATGTATTACTGTTGCTTCATGCTTTGATATGCTTAAATGGGATAAAGCGAGCTTCTAGCTCCGTCGTTGTTATTGATTGGTCAGGCTGGCCTAGCAATGTGCTGGGCGCCATCACGATCGGATTTGGGGTCGTGACAAGAAGAATTTTTTCTAAATTTAAAATCTGAAACATCAAGGGGTCTTTTCAAATGAGTTTCTTTCAAAACATCTTTTTTCGTTGAAACCTTTTCGGAAGAATTGGTAGAAGTTGAAGCTATATCTGAAGAATTTAAAGATTTGACAAGCTTCGTTAATTCATCTAATTTTTTATCTAAAGAACTAATTTGTTCTCCCAAAATTTTTGAATAAAGGTTTTGGTAATTATGTTGTAAAATTAACCCATTAATTTCATTAATGGTAACAGCCGCAACCTCATCGTTAATCAATTTTTGACAAGCCAAAAAAGCAATTTATGTATTGTTTTGCAATTTGAAAGTCTTTTGAGAAGTTGGAGGATAGATAGCTTTTACCGATCCTTCAGTAGTTATAAAACATCTTTCTATTACCTTAACATACAAAGGTAAATAAGTGGTTATAAACCATCCCCGAGATTTTTTATATTTTTCAGCGTAAAATATTTAGTTTAGTTTTAATATAGCTATTTTAACTAAATTTGACTCTTTTACTTTATTTTTACCTTAAAATGAAAAATAACAAAAATATAGTTTTATTAATGTTTCGTAGTCATTTTAAACTTGAAAAATACAAAAAAATAGTACTTTATATTTTTATTTTTTTATTAAAAACGAAAATTACAAAACAAAAAATAATATAATTAGTATTTGGTGGTAACTTTAATCTTGAAAAATATAAAAAATTAACTTTGTTTTAATTATTAGTCTTATAGTTATTTTGGTTACCTAGGATTAATTAAATAACGCCATTCTCGGTTCCGGGCGAAGAATAATATTCGGGTTCAAACTACCCGGTTTTATAATTTTCGGACATAGCCCGTAATAACCCGACACTACACTAAGGGGGAGGGATGGGAGAATGATTAAAAATGAAAAAAGAATAAAAAACAAAAAAAAAGAAAAAGACAAAAAAAGACATGTCACGTGGAGGATGGGCAAAAAGGATTTTTTTTGCTTCTGATTTGAAATGTTAAGGAAACAATATTAAAAAATATATAGAGAGAGGTACTGTTTTTTGATTTTGGAGAGAGGAACTCACGTTTTTAAAAGAGAAAGTTTTCTCTTCATCTCCTGGAGATATACACGGAAAGAGAAAAAAGAGGACGAAAATTGGAAAAAACGGCATTTCAAAGAAAAAGAACGTAAAAAGAGCAGGACTGTTTCTTCTTCAGTTTTCATTGAAGAAGCAGTAAGAAGACAATATATACACGGGCGGCTTCTTCTTCAGGGGGGAGGAGTGAACGTTTTTTTGAAACAGAGGGGGATACACAGGGAGAGCTTCGGCTAGTGGACAAAAAAAGAGACCCCCACCCTTAGACGACCACACGCACATATGAACAGAGTGGAGAGATTAAGAACAACTCCATCTTCAACCTAAGAAAAAATGAACTCCAAGAAATAGCCATGAAATCTACCCGAGTTCAGCCCCAATAACCAGTAAAACGCAGCCACAATAGCTCGTTTTCAGTTTGTTTACTACCAAGTTTCCGGCGGGCTAGATGGTCCAGCTTGAGTCCCGTTCTAGGTTCTCGTTTGATGCCATTCGAGGTCGTCGTTCGTGTTCTGAGTTCGTCGAGGTGTCGAAGGTCTCGTGGGCCTAGGTTTACGATGTCTCTGTTGTTGCCTTGTTCACCACTGTTGCAGCAGCGTGAGGTGTATGTTCTAACTCTACCTTTTATTACTCTTGTTGATGCTTGAATGGAATATTTGATTAAATCTCTTTTTTGAATTTCTGCTTTTTTTTAATAAATTTTGCGTAGCCTTGTGTATTGGGTGTTGATTTGTCTTTTAGTCTAAGAAAGTAGTTGTAGTTATAATTAATCATCCTTAAAAAATATTAATAAATTAAAAGGTTCTTATGGTTATGCTTGGAACCGTTAGAGCCCTTACATATGTATTAAAATATGTCTCTTACGTTGAATCTGTTATTTTATGACATAATTTTCCTATATGTTAATTCTTATCCTTAAGTTTATTTAGTCTTTGTTGTTGGTTGAGAATATAAAAGGAAAATTGCAGAACAAAAAAATTAAATTTGAAAAATTGACGTCAAGCGATGTTACAGTAATGCATTTGAGTCTCAAGGTTTGGTATTGTAAAATTTATTTTCTTTAATTTAATATAATTTCATCAAGTTTAGTTTTTATGTGACCCGATTATAATTACTTCAAATAGTAATTCCCTTTAATTTAGAATTGAGGTGTGTCATGCCAAATAAAAATGACAATTGCATGTCCCTCATTTAATCTTGCTTATCCTTAGAACTCGAGGCGTGCCATTTAGAAAATTCCATGGCCCTCGCAAAGCCCAAATGCGTAGTTACTTTAGACGCGTGTTTATTAAATTTACATTCTTAAATACGGGTGTGCATTTATGTGACCCAAATCTATCTCCCGGCGAAACTGAGATACGTTAAAGTCACAGGCGTACTGGTTGCGGTGTGAATCGAAATGTGTTTTCGTGACGTCGCAATTCTTCTAAAAAATCGAAAAGCGGAACATTAAAAGCACATAATTAAAATATATAAAGAAATCAGATAAGAGCAAAAGTACAGTTGAGCGACCGTGCTAAAACCACGGAATCCGGGAGTGCCTAACACCTTCTCCCGGGTTAACAGAGTTCCTTATCCGGTTTTCTAGTTTCGCAGACTATATTACAAAGTTATAAATTTCCTCGGTTCGGGATCCAACTGGTGACTTGGGACACCATTACTCTCCTAAGTGGCGACTCTGAATTTAATAAAAAATGGATCTCGCCTCGATTGTCCTTAATTGGAAAAACTCCCTCGCGCTCTCGCGGGTGCGTAAAAAGGAGGTGTGACTCATACAAAGGCAAATAAGTGGTTATAAACAAAGGAACGAAATCTATTATTTCGTTATGCAAAGCACATAGCTCATAGAATTCTTTGGAAATATTCTTTAAATCAGTTCGGTTATAAGTTTCAAAAAACCAAGTTCGAAACGTATTCCAACGTCTTTTATAAAATCTTTTTTGAATATATTTACGTGCCGGGGATCCCAGACTAAAATCGATTTGGACACAATCCATAAAATCAGAGTGAGTCAGTGTCTACACCCATATCAGATGGTGTAGGTTCTAAGTCAGACAAATTATCAACTGCCTGGACTACATTAGTCTTAGAATCAATTTTAACCTTACTCTTAGTATCACTAATGGTATGCAAAGAAAGAGGTCTATCTCTTGCTGGTCCATAAATAGGGGCATCAGGGGTTATAGGAGAAATATGTTGAATAGCAGGAAGAGATCTATAACCAGAGAATGATTCCCTATTATAAACAGGATTCTTTAAAGAATGTAAAGAAGTAGAAGGCTTTTCTGCAAATTGAATACAAATCCTTCCGTCAGGATCTTGAGTAATATGTGAAGTCTCGTTATTCGTGACTTCATTAGTAAGTTGGTGAGGGGCTATCACCGACTCAAGAGTCCAAGTAGTTGGAAAGTTGATTTCATCCCATCTTATAGGTCTCCGAGTAGTGACCTTAGACTTTGTGAAATTAGTTTCTACCAAAATAGTTTGGTCAGATGTATCATATAATTTACATCTAGGATTTAGCGTAGAAAGCAATTTATAATAAATCCTATAAGATAAACATATTAGTTCAGATCCAGGAATATAATTATAACCATGCGTCTTAACATTCAAAGTTAACGCATCTAGAATATTAACATCAGATAAAGATAGTTGCAAGTTAGGCTGAGTGTTAAAATAAACAGGGCTATAAGCAACTGTAGATTCAATAGAACCCATCAAAGATTGTCGAAAATTTAAATTTCGTGCATCTCTTAAAGCTGCAAGAAAAGTTTCAGGTAATCCCTTTAAAGTTAAAGGCTTAAATGCAATTTGAACCATACCAATATGCATAAAATTGTACCTGTAGCGATAATGAGTAATATCATTTTTATTTAATAAACAAATAGTTTGTTCATCAGAATTAAGCACCAAAGATTGTTCAGTTGTTTTAACAAGCTGTTTGGTTGAGAATCGATCAAAAAATCCGTAATCATAAATGGTTTTTGTATCCACTTTAGGAATCGTCCATTTATTTAACAAATAAAGGTTTTGAGGTACATCAACCTCTTCTAATCTAGTACTTTTAATACTAGAGGCTTCTTCAAGATTCATGAATCTTGTAGTTTATGCTTCATATCTATGTTGAAGTTTCACAGTAAACTTCAATAAGTGTCATAAAAATTCCTAGGCTCTGATACCAATTTCGATCCAAGATCTAAAAGGCGGGTAGTCCGCACGACCATCTAGACTGGGATACAAAGTATTGATTTCATCAAAAACCTTTAGTTGGTTATTTAAATCTAGCTTTATTCTTTTAATTTAGGTCGACTGTATGGAAGATTTGAAAGCCATTACCAAAGCATGGGGCCTGTCCGTTTTCCGATATCGTCTACAATAATAACAGTTCTAACTGTGGTATCAATTATTGCCCCTATACGCAACACAGCTAAGCGAGGACTTACCATACACCACTGCTCGTTATACTGTAGACGGTGCCAGAATCGACTGTTCCACCACCTTTGAACCAAGTCAACTCTTAAATTAAAGGATATAAAGCTGAGATCTACGATAACCTACTCATAATATTATGATTGAGTCTAGATAAAATCATGACATACTTGTAGTTACCGGATTTCCAACATAGATATGAATAAACTTAGCCGGAAATAGTTTCGACTATCATCTGAAGAATAGAAGAAGAGAGATTAAAATAGTACCTGATCGGAAAGGCCGAAGGTGTCACCAGAAGATGCCGGATAATATAAACACAAGCTTTATTTATTGAAAATATTTTACAAGTAGAGAAGAGAGAGAAGAGAGAGTTTTGCCAAAACTTGGCTTGCCTTTAAATGAAGAAGGGAATGGTCCTTATATAGACGGACCAAGGAAACAAAGGGAATTTTTATGGGTCCCACATTCAGGCCCATACAAAAAGTAGTTTTGTTTTTGTCTGCTTAAAATTAATAAAGTAGATAGACACATGTATTATTTTTTGTCGTCTATATATTACAAAATTGTATTACAATTTGTCTTTGCCTTTGGAATTTTGGAGTGAATCTTCCTGTGCCTGCAGGAATTTTTCTACTCGTAGTAGTTTTTCTTCTGTTATTGAAGAAGGTGTTTCTGGCCGTTGAGATTCATCAAACTCTGCTGCTGACATATTTTCAGCACTGGAATTGCTCCTCATTGATGTATCTGATTTATCAATTTGAGATAGATTCTGCAACAAGCTTTGCTCTACCTCCTTTAAATAATTCTTTATTAATCTCTATTACCATCTTGAGCGGAGATTCTCCTTGCAATATAGGTTACTGAATTGTCTGCTACCAGTTTTTTCGGTTTAATTTTATAACTGGCAATTGCTTCTTGAATTTTACTGATTAATTCAGCGCCATAAATGTCCTTTGTTTGATGATCTGTCTTCATTAATTTATCCCAAAAATTGGTATAGTATCTTCTTTAAAGGCAGGGAATTTGTTCTTCAAGGGAAGTAAATCCTATTTTTGGTGTCCATTTGAAGATCCAGGGGATTGAGAATTCGATGAAGAAATACATCTGATCAATAGTATCTACTTTGCAGATGTGGTCGGATAAATATAAATCCGTTAGAAATGGTGACACTGCTGTCCATTCCTTATAAAGATTTAAAAATAAGTCTGGTAAAATTTTTACCAAAGGGCCATGATAAGTCCACCAATTAATAAACCAAGTAGGGATGGGCTCATTAAAAACATTTGAGCAGATTTTAATCCACCAAGAATGCTTATGTTTTTCATTATTGTAAAGAATACTTTTGAAAAAGCCTGGATATAATCCCAGTAATTAAAGCTTGTGGGAGTTATTATTATTATTATTATTATTATTATTATTATTATTATTATTATTATTATTATTATTATTATTATTATTATTATTATTATTATTATTATTATTACTATTAGTATTATTATCACTATTATTATTATTACTACTACTATTATTATTACTATTATTACTACTATTATTACTACTACTACTACTATTATTATTATTATTATTATTATTATTATTATTATTATTATTATTATTATTATTATTATTATTATTATTATTATTATTATTATTATTATTATTATTATTATTATTATTATTATTATTATTAAGCGAAAGTGAACGCCGTTTAAAGTAAGTTTCCGAATTGCGCCGCATGAAATGAACCCGCAATCCTAGGCACACTCTATACAATATTTTAGGATTTGGATTTGGGTTGGGTGAAATGCACACCCGAGTTTATGGAGGTAACATTATTAAATACGCGCCTAAAGAAAGTAATGCGTTATTATTTTTTGAGAAGACCGTGAAATTTACTAAACGACCCGTTGCGAAACCTAAGGAATTAATATATACATTTGTGAGGGCCCCACAATTTTATGCCTTTTAATTCGGCGAGGCTCGTCTCATTTATTTTAAAAAGATGATCCTAAAGTAACTATATTTTTCTTTATTAAGTTCGTCTCTAAAAATGCTAAAAAAATAAGAAGAAAAAAAATACTAATTTATTTACTTGCTTTAAACTCATTGTAATCGGGCTTCGAACACAATTTCTTAATTCTGAAAATAAATATGGCTATGCGGTGTTTTGACAATTATGGGCCTAGGCCCAACATGAGTAGTACGAAACATGGACCTGAGCCATCCTTATTCTAGTTGGGCCTAACTAGCTTATTTTATACATATTCATAGCTTGCAAACGAAAAATAGGGTTAATTTGTTAACAAATGTTCTGCCAATTTATAGTGGTATTCTACTTAAGGCGATAGAACTTGGAAATCTGATTTTATCCTAAGTCATTTACATGCTTAAATTAACCAATTGTGTCTAATTAAACAATATTCCTCGAAAATCAGATTTTTTATCCTAAATCATTTACATGCTGAAATTTACCAATTGTATCTAATTAAACAATATTCCTATAAGCTTCAAAACAACCTTTTGTTTAGTGGTAACTATTGGAGTATTCAAAAATATTCTAAATGGCCTAAATTACTTATAACATTTTTCTAAAAAAAACTATAATAACAAAAATAGCCTATCGCGCCATTAATCCCTTTCAACAAGCATACCTGGGAAGTTCGCACACTAAACTACTATAAAGTGTTCAGTTGTACATAAATAAATATCTACATGATGCTAGTAGAATAAATTTTCTAATGTATTTACAAAATAAGTAAACAACTACAATAAGTTTAAAATTTCAGATCTTCTTTTTTCTTAGCATTCATGCATGTATTTTTAACTTACAAGAACCAATGTATCAGTTGTGTACCTGATATTTGGAAAGCAAAGAAGAAGATAATCAACATTAGCAAAGCAACAACACAACAACAATAGTAGGGCAGTACCAACTAGTATAATCAAACAAATAACCGGTGCAAATTTGAAACCAGAGGAAGAACCAGCAGAAAAACCAATGGAACAGTAGCAAAAATTCTAATAACAGTCAATGGAATAATAACCCAACACTTAAAACAATTTTCTGAAATCTGAAATCTAGTAAGAAAATTTCAGCCTTAATGTCATTCTTTTAGTTCTATTATTCTTGAAATAAATTCTATTTTTCCTATCTTTTGCCCCAAAAAAAAAAAAAAAACTCTCAATCTTTCTCTCCAAATTTCAGTGCTTCCCTTCCTCTCTAATCTCCAAAATCCAGCCTATTTAAAGACTAACATTGGCCCTTCTTTATTCAAACTTTTTATTTTCAGCTTGTTTTTAATCCCTTCCCATGTGCCTTTGTGCCCTTTTATCATTAATCCCTCTTATTTCTGATTTTCAGCCTTTAAATGCATTAGGCATGGTGTATTTTTTTCAATACAGATCCCCTTTCTATTTAAAGTATTCATTAGTTAATAACATACTGAATATTCTTAGTGGCAGACCACTAACACTAAATATTTTAAATCTTCTAACATCCAAAAATATCCCTGAAAAACCCCTTAACAATCTATATTTAAACCTCTCTGATTTACAACTACACTGATTGTTATCTACCAGTCACTACACAGCTATAACCAATCGTTAAGTGAAATTCACACAAATAACTCAAGAAGAAAAATCTGACCGAATAAAAGGTCTTGAGGAAGAAGAAGAATTAATGAACAAGACAAGATTACAGACAATACTTTAAACTAAAAATCTATAATCTGAAAAATAGAATGAACAAGACAAAAATTATAACCAACATTTTAAACCAAGAACAATAATCTCAAAAATAGAATGAACAAAACAAAATTACAACCAACACTTTAAACTAAGAACAATAATAAAATATAGATGAAAAGAATGAAATAATCTTGAAAGAAAAATCTGAAAATCGAACGAACCCATGTCGAACTCGGATTTTAACTATTGGAGATTTGAACGGACTATTTTTGTGGGTGTTGTTACTCATTCATGGAGCTTCGCCACTGCTTGCCGGGTTGACAACAAAAATGACTGGAGGGCAGCCATGGATGTGGTCGTTTGGAGCTGGTTCGTCGGAAAAAAATTGAGAAGGAAGGGTGGTCGACGGAAAGCTGAAAATGCACTGGTTTATTTGGTTGTGAGGAAGCAACAACAGTGACGGGACTGTGCTAGGGGCTGGACGACGATGGTGATGGTCAGCGATGGGATTGAGGGAGATGAACAACAGGGGGAGAAGGAGGCAGTCTTGGAGGTGGTTGTTTGGACGAAGGTGACGACGGACTCCATGGCTGGTCAACGGACATCATGGTTGACGGACATGAGGATGGACATGGCTATTGGACGAGATGCAGTAGCGTGGTCGACGAAGGGAGGTGGGCATTGGTTGAAGCCAGACAGTCATCGGTGGCAGCCATGGCAAAGGTTAGGGTTAGGGTTTATTTTTTTGTGTATTGGTTGTTTGGTTGTGGAGAAGTAGACTTAGGTCTTCTTTTTCTTTCAAAATGGAAGAGGGTGTAAAAGGTGGCTGATGCATAAGTGTAGGGTATGGGATATTTGGGTTGGGTAGAATTAGTTTTGGGCTTAATTTTAATTCCGAAAATTGGCCCAATCCGAGTTTGCTCTTCTTATTTTTTCTCATTTCTTTTAATTAATGAAACTAAATTTATAAATTAATTTATAAACTAAGTTAACTCGAAAAACACTAATTAAACTCCTAAGAATAATTATTATACACAATAAACACCAATTCAAATAAAATTGCACAACTTTGACATTAAATGCTAAAAAATGTGAAAGATGCCTATTTTTGTGATTTTTATTTTTGTAAAACAAACTTGATTACTCCTAGTTGTAGAATTAAATCCTAAATGCAAAAATAAAACATATTTTTGTATTTTATTTTTTTCTATTAATTTAAGCAAACAAACACACAGACAATACAAACAATAAAAGAAAAATAACGCAAAAATCCACAAAAATCACACACAACCCAAAAATATTTTATTTTGAATTTTTGGGAGTGATTATCATATAGGGCAAAATCACGTGCTCACAGCTGCCCTTCTGTGCTCGGAAAAACGAAGAGTTTGTGCAAAGATAAAGTGAGCGAATACGAGTGATTTTTGCCCGTTTGAGCACTCCGTGTGAAGAATTTTTGAAAGATTTGACCAAACCTTTGCTCCAAAAGTCATATCATGGGCTAAACAGGAATTATGTCAATATAGTTCGGGAAGTTTCGGTAGCTGGGACTACCAAGGGATTGTGGTTCTGCTGTTACTGCTGCTGCATGTTGTTACCACTGCTTTAAAAATCTCCTTATTACACCGTGCTAAAATGAAAACAAGAAGCTAGCGCCTATGGATCACAAGATCCTATGTATCTTCAAATTATTTTTGCCACCTTGCTTTCTTGTCGGCTTGTGTTTCTTCTGGTGCTTCTTTCTCCCGCAAACGTGGGGATGACACTGGCCTTCTGCTTTTCCGAATACCAGTTTTCACTGTTTTGCTCAATCCGTTAGGGATACGGGTTCCTTTATCGGCCCTTTGGATGCTTTCGCGAAATGTGGCTTTCTTTGTCAAGTCTGTTATGCTGGGGACAACCAAGGCTCGGAGGCCGCTTCTCTCAAAATTTGTCTTATCATTATTTGACTCATGCGCTGGGAACTCTTGTTGTCACCCTCTTCTTTATGGTGGTGGGTTACTGATTTCAATACCTGAAACGTAAAGACTGAAAAAATATTCCTCTTGTTATACAGGTGGGTGCCTATTCATCTAAAACATGAAAATATTCCACTTATTATAAAGGTGGGCGCCTATTTTATCTAAAGACATGAGAAATATTCCACTTATTATACAGGTGGGCACCTATTATTCTAAGGACATGCAAAAATTATACCACTTATTATACAGGTGGGCGCCTATTCATCTAATACATGAAAATATTTCACTTATTATACAGGTGGGCACCTATTTATCTAAAACATGAAAAGTATTCCTCTTATTATGCAGGTGGGCGCCTATTCATCTAAAACATGAAAATATTCCACTTATTATACAGGTGGGCGCCTATTTATCTAAAAACATGAAAATTATTCCACTTATTATATAGGTGGGTGCCTATTTGGTAAAATATAAAAAATATTCTCTTGTTATACAGGTGGGCACCTAATTCCAACAACAACTTTAAATCGCCTCTCCTCTCTTTAGGTGGGCTTCTGGCTTCATTAACAACTTTTAAAAATAAAATGCATTTTGGCAATAATTTTTGAAATATGTATTTGACAATGTTCATGCAAGTAGGACCACTCGGGTCAAAATAAACTAAACGTCCTTTTGAGGAAGGATTCAACTCAATATCCTATTTGAGGGCGGAGAATCCCGAAAATATCCTATTTGAGGGCGGATACTCCCATAATATCCTATTCGAAGGCGGATGAACCTAAAATATCATATTCGAAAGCGGATAGACCCATGATATCCTATTCGAGGGCGGATAGACCCATGATATCCTATTCGAGGGCGGATAGACCCATCATATCCTATTCGAGGGCGGATAGTCCCATCATATCCTATCGAAGGTCGATGAACCAAATATCCTATTCGAGGGCGGATAGACCCATCATATCCTATTCGAGGGCGGATAGTCCCATCATATCCTATTCGAAGGTGGATGAACCTAATATCCTATTCGAGGCCGGATAGACCCATCATATCCTATTCGAGGGCGAATAGACCCATTATATCCCATTCGAGGATGGATAGACCCAGCATATCCTATTCGAGGATGGATAGACCCATAATATCCAATTCGAAGGCGGATAGACCATAATATCCTATTCGAGGGCGGATAGACCCATAATATCCTATTCGAGGGCGGATAGACCCATCATATCCTATTTGAGGGCAGATAGACCCATCATATCCTATTCGAGGACAAATAATCCCATTATATCCTATTCGAGGGCGGATAGTCCCACCATATCCTATTCGAGGACGGATAGACCCACCATATCCTATTTGAGGGCGGATAGACCCATCATATCCTATTCGAGGGCGGATAGTCCCATAATATCCTATTCGAGGGCGGATAGACCCATAACATCCTATTCGAGGGTGGATATTCCCATCATATCCTATTTTAGGGCGGATAGTCCCATCACATCCTATTCGAGGGCAGATAGTCCAATCATATCCTATTCGAGGGCGGATAGACCCATAATATACTGTTTGAAGGTGAACAAAACCTGATACATCCTGTTTATTGGTGGACGAACCTGATACATCCTGTTTGAAGGTGGAAAAACCTAAGATGAGGTGCTTAATTGTGTAATTACCAAGATTGATATAGCTCAAAAAGCTTGATATGATGTAGAGATCTTGAGATGGACATTTCTTCCGTCCCTATTCTTAAATCAAATAACATTTCGTCAGTTTAAAGTGTGGTGAGTGATCGTGCCACTCCCGCTGGGGATGGATTTTTCCTTATATCTTGAATTGAATTCCTCGTTTCTCCGAGAAAATTTTCAACAATGGCAGAAATTGTCTGCCCCAGTTTTGATGATCTTCCTTGTGGCATGCCTTGCTGCTATCAATAGCATTTTTTTCCCTGCTTCAGATCAAAGAAAAGTTTGTTAGTTTAAAGCGTGGTGAGTGGTTGTGCCACTCCTGCTGGGGATGGTTTCTCCCTTTTTCCTTTCCCTTACTCTGTGTTTCCAGAACTTGCTGGGGAATGATATTATCTTTTGGGGATCACATTTCCACTAGGTATGGGTTTTTCCATTTATCCCTTCCCCGTTCTGTGTTTCTAAACTCGCTGGGGTTATTTTGTTGAATATGAATTTTCCTTTCTTCCTTTCCCACTATGTGTTGTCCAACCACCTCGAAACTTGTTGGAGATAACACTGCTGGGGGATTTTTATTTCTTCAAAAAATTGGTGCTTCAGTCTTCTGAAGGCTGCTAGGGATGACACTAGTTCAAAGACCACTTCCCTTTGAGGCTTGTCTTATCTTCCTTCTTCCCCAAGTGGGCACTTGACTTTCAGAAAATTTCCAAAATGAAAGGAAAATTTTCTGCCCCAGTTTAGTAATCTTCCTTGCTTCACACTTCTCTGCCATGAATGACATTTCCTTGCCCCGCATAATAATTGGAAAGTTGGTGGCAAGTTTTGAAGTCATTTCTCACTTGTTCTGACTAGACAGACTTTGGTGGGGAATTTTTGATAAAAAGGAGTAAGATAAAAAGGAACAAAAATAGAAGACAAAGGAAAAAATGACTCTCTAACAAGAAATAACTATAAAAACTTATCAATCGCGGATACCAACTCTACTGGTCATGGCATGCACATGGCCTATCCTCCGTCGTAATCGCCTTTCACAATTTCTGTCTTGTGATGTAACAACCCAGCCCGTCGTTACGGGAGTTATCACCCTGTTTTCTTCATTCAATACTTCAATATCCTAATTTATATGTATTGGGAAATTTAGAAGCAAAATCGGAGGGAATTTAGAAAGAAATAAGGCCATAAATCTCTTTATGAGAAGAACGGGTTGGAAAAGTCAACTGAATATTGACAGATGAGTTAGACAGCTCGGAATGGAAATCTGATGATTTGACTAGTTTTGGGGGATCATTTATGACTTAGGAGAGCAATCGGAATTGAATTCGGAGGTCCGGTGTAGTTTTAGGCTTGAATTGGCTAAGGTTGAATTTTGGCGAAATCCGAACGGTAGGTGAGATTTTGATCCGGGGCTCAGAAGAAAATTCTGGGAGTTACAGTAGATCCGTTAGGTTAATTTGGATATGCATGCAAAGTTTCAGGTCATTTGGAGGTGTTTAGGTCGGGTTTTAGAACAAATGTTAGTTTAGGAAGTTTTTAAAGAGCTTAGGCCTGAATCCGATGTGAATTGTTGATTTCAGTGTTATTAGGTGTATTTTGATGATTGAAAAAAGTTTGGATGATATTTTGGGATATGTTGGTGTCACGACCCCAAATCCGGTCATGATGGCGCCCAACACATTGCTAAGCCAGCCTGACAATTTAATATTAACAATGGAGCTAGAAGCTCTCTGTAACCCATTTAAGCATTTCAAAATATGAAACAATAGTAATACTTATACCAACAGCGGGGAAACCAAGTCCCAAAATATACTAACTCCCATAGACCGAATGGTCAAGAGTCATGAGCCTCTACTGAACATGAGTGTATAAAGGTTTACAAGATACCAAGTGCGGAAAGAAATGTCAATACAAAATCAAAAGACAGTAGGAAGGAATATCGGGTCCTGCGGACTCTGCAGCTACCTCGTATATCCCACGGATGTCGCCTCGCACAGCTACTGGATCACTGCTGAGAGGTACCTGGATCTGCACACAAGGTGCAGGGAGTAAAATGAGTACTGCCAGACTCAGTGGTAATAAACAAGGGTAAGACAGCGCAGATAAGAAATTCGCAATAAAGCACTATGTAAGGCTATAATCAGCTACCCTGTCATAGAATCAATCTTCACTGTACCTGTTCCAACAAATACCAATAAATAGCATAACAGCTAGCAGATGTAGCTAAATGCAATGCAATGCATGATATGACCGCTACAGCGCGTAGCCCGACTCCAATTTTGGGTACCCGTGCTCACTGTGGGGGTTCAGACTCCAGAGGGGCTCCTACAGCCCAAGCACATCTCATAGAGATATTCTCGCGGCGTGCAGTCCGATCCAACATATATCCTGCTGCGGCGTGCAGCCCGATCCACTACCAGTCAGCTAATATGCAAATACAGCCTCACAGGCTCAAAAGTAGTTTTGAAAACTCTTTTATCATTTTTCGATTGGAAAACAGTAATATCAAGTTCCAGAGGTTGGAAATAGAATGATAACAGAAATAGCTACGGACTAGTAGTAAACTAGCATGTCTATATGATAAGACAATGATATCGATCCTCGCGGGATCCAATAACTGGCTCACGGCCCACAAGTATACTCAACCGCCCAAGAAGGGGGTTCAACGGCTCAAGAGTGACCATTATCACAATATATATATATACATGCAACCATCCGAGAAGGAGGTTCGACGGCTCGAGAATAGCCAATAATACGGTATCAACAGGTCGGACTAATATATAGTCTCCAGTTCATGATCGACCCCGCACTCTCAAGAGTGTGCGTGTCTCGCCGCTATACAGCGTCACAAAGTGGTATACCGGGGTTTCGAACCCGCTGGTCATCACCCACATCTATTACTCAGCTCAATACGGCGCGACGACTACTCCGCAATGCCCTTGCCACGAGAATCAAGCTCCGCACGCGTAGAATCTGATCAAATACAGTAGAAATACAACAAATTAGGCCAATGGGACGACACCCAATCAATACAACTCGATTTACATCAAAATTCCCAAAGTTGTCAAAACCCGACTTTCGGCACGCTTGTCGAAAATTACAAAAGTCACATATTCGGAACCCTCATCTCGATACGAGTCTAAGTATATCAATTTTACCAAATTCGGACTCCATTTGGCCATTCAAAACCTTGATTTTCTAAAGTTCAAGCCTAGGGCTAAATCCTCCATAAATTACCCCAAATTCCTCCATTTTCATGATATAATTGCATAATATTACCAATACTAATCATAGTTTAAGTCCATAGTTGATTACCCGATGATTTCCTTGAATTTCTCTTCAAAATCGCCCAAATCGCCTCTAAAGCCGAGACCCAAATGTGTGAAATGTTCTGAAAATTTTCTAACTTCTGATACACTTAACTTACAGCGATTTTCGCTTCTGCGGACAAATTTCCGCTCCTACGAGTCCGTATCCGCGACCAAAGGGTCGCTTCAGCGGTTCCAGGCCTAGCCAGCCAATTCCGCTTCTGCGAGCAAAGGACCGCTTAAGCGCGTCCGCTTCTGCAATGAAATCCTCCGCTTCTGCGAAAACTCCCGCTTCTGCGTACCAGAGTCCGCTCCTGCGGACTCGCCCAGGCGGTCAATAATCCGCTTCCGCGGACCTTCCCATTTTCCATCTAGTCCGCTTCTGCGATCACTGGCTCGCACCAGCGATGCCGCTTCAGCGGAAAGGAGTCCGCTTCTGCGGTGCCAAGCGCTCCTGCGCTCCTCAGTCCCGCTCCTGCGGACTCGCCTCCGCGCCTAGCTTTCCGCAGGGGCGAAAATGACAGAACCAGTACTCTTCAACCTGCAATTTCCATGATTTTCTTCCGTTTAACCATCCGAAAACACCCCGAGGCCCACGGGACCTCATCCAAACACACCAACACATCTTAACACCTTATTCGAACTTGTACCAATCCTCAAAACACGTCTAATAACACCAAAACCCATAATTCTCATCAAATTCAAGCCTAAATTCCTTAAAACATTCCGAATTACACATTCAATCAAAAACCCGACCAAACGACGTCCGAATGACCTGAAATTTTGCATGCACATCCAAAATCACCTAACGGAGCTACTGCAACTGTCGGAATTCCATTCCGACCCCCGGATCAAAATCTCACCTACCGTTCGGATTTCGCCAAAATTCAACCTTAGCCAATTCAAGCCTATTTCTACACCGGGCCTCCAAATTCAATTCCGATTGCTCCCCTAAGTCACAAATCACCTTCCGGAACTAACTGAATCATCAGAATCCGATTTCGAGCCCACTAACCAAATAGTCAACTCTGGTTGACTTTCCTTATTCAAGTCTCCTACAAAAAGGCTATATGCCTCATTTTCAATCCAATTCACTCCTAATTCACCCGATAAACTCTAACACTGATATAAAATCGTAAAACATGTATTTACAACATAACGGGGTGGTAATTCCCGTGACGACGGGCCGGGTCGTCACATTCTCCCCCTCTTAAGCAAACGCTCATCCTCGAGCGGGTCAAGAATCATACCTGAAGTCTCAAACAAGTGAGGATAACTGCTCCGCATCTCCCGCTCGATCTCCCAAGTGGCCTCCTCCACGGGTCGACCTCTCCACTGAACCTTAACCGATGCAATCTCCTTAGACCTCAATTTTCTCACCTGACGTCCCAAAATGGCAATAGGCTCCACATCATAGGATAGATCACCATCAAGCTGAATGGTACTGAAGTCTAATACATGAGACGGATCTCCAATGTACTTCCGGAGCATAGACACATGGAATACCGGATGAACGCTAGATAAGGTGGGCGGCAAGGCTAACTCATATGCCACCTCTCCAACTCTCTTGAGTATCTCAAAAGGACCAATGTACCTGGGACTCAACTTTTATTTCTTCCCAAACCTCATAACACCCTTCATAGGTGAAACCTTCAACAATACTCTGTCACCAACCATGAAAGACAACTCTCGAACTCTACGGTCCGCATAACTCTTCTGACGAGACTGTGCTGTACGAAGCCTCTCCTGGATCAACTTTGCTCTATCCGGAGCATCCTGGACTAACTCAGTCCCTATCAATCTAACCTCACCAGGCTCAAACCATCCCACGGGGGATCTACACCGCCCGCCATACAATGCCTCATACGGGGCCATCTGAATACTCGACTGATAACTGTTGTTGTAGGCAAACTCAGCAAGTGGTAGGAACTCATCCCACGAACCACCAAAATCAATCACACAGGCTCGCAACATATCCTCCAAGATCTGAATAGTACGCTCAGACTGTCCGTCTGTCTGGGGGTGAAATGCCGTACTCAACTCAACCCGCGTACCCATCTCTCGCTGAAATGCTCTCCAAAACTGAGAAGTGAACTGAGTACCCCTGTCGGATATGATAGACACTGGGACTCCATGCAACCGAACAATATCTCGAATAAAGATCGATGCCAACCGTTCCGATGAGTAGGTAGTACTAACTGGAATGAAGTGAGCTGACTTGGTCAGTCTATCCACAATCACCCATACAGAATCAAACTTCCTCGCCGTCCGAGGGAGTCCAGTAACAAAGTCCATAGTGATCCTCTCCCATTTCCACTCGGGAATAACAATGCGCTGAAATACACCACCGGGCCTCTGGTGCTCGTACTTAACCTGCTGACAGTTGAGGCACCGTGCTACATGTCTGACAATGTCCATTTTCATCTTTCTCCACCAATAGTGTTGTTTCAAATCTTGATACATCTTCGCGGCTCCCGGATGGATAGAATACCGCGAGCTATGGGCCTCCTCCAGAATCAACTCACGAAGGCCATCAACATTGGGCACACATATCCGGCCCCGCATCCTCAATATGCCGTCACTATCAATGGTGACATCTCTAGCATCATCATGCTGAACTCTGTCCCTCAGGACAGCCAAATGTGGATCATCATACTGGCGCTCACGAATACGATCATATAGAGATGACCGAGATACAACACAAGCCAATACCCTGCTGGGCTCCGAAATATCTAACCTCACTAGCCGATTGGCTAGCACCTGAACATCATAAGCAAATGGCCTCTCCTCAGCTGGAATATATGCCAAGCTCCCCATACTGACCGCCTTCCGGCTCAAAGCATCGGCCACCACATTGGCCTTCCCCGGATGATATAATATAGTGATGTCATAATCCTTCAGCAACTCTAGCCATCTCCGCTGTCTCAAATTAAGGTCTTTCTGTTTGAACAAGTGTTGGAGACTACGATGGTCGGTATACACCTCACAAGACACACCGTACAAATAGTGCATCCAAATCTTCAAGGCATGAACAATGGCGGCTAGCTCCAAGTCATGAACAGGATAATTCTTCTCATGCGGCTTCAACTGCCAAGAATCATAAGCAATTACCTTTCCTTCCTGCATCAACACACAACCTATCCCCACTCTCAAGGCATCACAATAAACGGTATATGAACCTGAAGCTGATGGCAATACTAACATTGGAGCTGTGGTCAAAGCTGTCTTGAGCTTCTGAAAGCTCTCCTCGCACTCATCCGACCACACGAATGGTGCACCCTTCGGAGTCAATTTAGTCAATGAAGAAGCAATGGATGAAAATCCCTGAACAAACCGGCGATAATATCCCGCCAAACCAAGAAAACTCCCGATCTCTGTAGCTGAGGTCGGTCTAGGCCAACTCTGCACCGCCTCTATCTTCTTCGGATCAACCTGAATACCATCACGAGACACCACATGTCCCGGAAATGCTACGGACTCGAGCCAAAACTCGCACTTGGAGAATTTAGCATATAGCTTCTCCTCCCTCAATCTCTGCAACACAATACTCAAATGCTGAGCATGCTCCTCCCGACTACGGGAGTAGACTAGAATGTCATCAATGAACACAATCACAAATGAATCCAAATAAGGCCCGAACACACTGTTCATCAGATGCATAAATGCTGCTGGGGCGTTGGTCAGCCCAAACGACATCACAAGGAACTCATAATGACCATATCGGGTCCTGAATGCAGTCTTCATAATATCCGAGTCCCTGATCTTCAGCTGATGATAGCCTGAACGAAGATCGATCTTAGAAAACACCCTCGCACCTTGTAACTGATCAAACAAATCATCTATGCGCGGTAGAGGGTACTTGTTCTTCACTGTCACTTTGTTCAATTGCCTATAATCAATACACATTCGCATGGAACCATCTTTCTTTTTAACAAATAATACCGGTGCACCCCACGGAGACACACTAGGACGGATGAAACCCTTATCCAGAAGTTCTTGAAGTTGCTCTTTCAGTTCTTTCAACTCGGCCGGTGCCATTCGATAAGGAGGAATGGATATGGGCTGAGTGCCCGGCACCAAGTCAATGCCAAAATCAATATCCCCTGTCCGGCGGCATGCCCGGCAGGTCTGAGGGGAATACATCTGGGAAGTCCCTCACAACAGGTACAGAATCAATGCTAGGAGACTGAGCTCCCACATCTCTCACAAAAGCTAAGTACGATAAACACCCTTTTTCAACCATCTTCCGAGCTTTTAGGAACGAAATAACACGGCTAGGGACGAAATCGGTCGAACCCCGCCACTCAATCCGAGAAATACCAGGAATGGCCAACGTAACTGTCTTAGCATGACGGTCCAATATAGCATGGTACGGAGACAACCAGTCCATACCCAATATAACATCAAAGTCCATCATCCCGAACAATAACTAATCTGCCTGGGTCTCCAGACCCCCGATAGATATAACACAGGATCTATAGACATGATCCACAACGATCGTATCACCCACGGGGGTGGATACATGAACGGGCAAATCAAGACTACCACGTGTCGCACCCAAATAATGTGCAAAATAAGAGG
Source organism: Nicotiana noctiflora (assembly GCA_032618575.1). Taxonomy (NCBI): domain Eukaryota; kingdom Viridiplantae; phylum Streptophyta; class Magnoliopsida; order Solanales; family Solanaceae; genus Nicotiana; species Nicotiana noctiflora. Next base: position 284,672 of record JASVEL010004395.1, read on the forward strand.
ACACGTAAGAATATGTGGATCCCGGATCAAATAGAACGAGGCATCTCTGTGACAGACAGAAATGATACCTGTAATCACTGCATCGGAGGCAACTGCATCACGCCTGTCAGGAAGTGCGTAGAATCGCGCCTGGCCTCCACCAGATCTCTCCTCGCCCCTGGGGCGACCACGAGAAGACTGACCTTCACATCTACTAGACTGAGATGGTGCTGAAAAGGAGGGCTGATCCCTCTGCTGAGTCCTGCCCCTACGTAGTCGAGGGCACCGTCTCCTCATGTGGCCAAACTCACCACACTCATAACATGCACCTGGTGCTGGAGAAGTAGGTGTTGCACTCTGGGCTGGGAGGGCACTAAGTGATGACTGACCCTGCTGAAACCCCTGTCGACCACGACCATAAGAACCTCCGCTCTGCTCTGGGCGGCCTGAATGAGGAGGTCTAGATGAGCGACCTCTGCTCTGCTGGGAATGCCCTCTAGATGGAGCACCGCTGAAACTGCCAGAACCGCGAGGCCTCTTGGCCACCCGCTCCTCTCTCTCTCGGCGACGATCCGCCTTAATGGAGCGTGCCATATCAGCTACCTGCTCAAACGATGATGACAGAACTCGCTCGCTGGTCATAAGAATACGGATAGAGTAGTTGAGGCCATCAATGAACCTCCCGATCCTCTCCCTATCAGTGGGGATCATCCATGTGGCATGCCTAGCCAACTGAGTGAATCTAAGCTCATACTGAGTCACAGACATGTCGCCCTGAATCAACCACTCGAACCGGCGACGTAGCTCCTCGCGACGAGACCGAGGTACATATTTCTCTAGAAAGAGAGTAGAGAACTGCTGCCATGTGAGAGGTGCTGCTCTTGCAGGCCTACGCCTCTCAAAATCCTCCCACCAATCAAATGCGGGACCAGTGAACTGAAATGTAGTAAATGAAACTCCGCTGGACTCAAGAATACCAGCCGTACGCAAGCATCTTCTGACACTTATCCAAGAAACCCTGGGCATCCTCGCCCTCGGCGCCACTAAAATGGGGTGGCTGAAGTCTACCAAATCTCTCGAGACGACGCTGCTCGTCATCGGGCATAACCTGAACCATATGCTCTGGAGCTGGAGCTGGTGCAGCTGGAGGAATAACCGGTGCAACCACCTGAGCGGGGACCGCCTCTGGCGTCTGAAGTCCCTGAACAACCGGGTCAGGTGTGCGAGCTGCAGGGGTCTGCTGACAACCCCCTAAATGACATGTCGCTACAGTAGCGGTAGCTGAAACTACCTGAGCCAAACCGGAACACACTGATAATATTTGAGCAAGAGTCTCCTGAAGACCAGGAATAGCAATAGATACAGTCTGGCCCTGAATTGGGGCTGCTGGAGCATCAACCACTGGGGGCTGCTCCTGAACTGGTACAACGGGCGGGTCAGCTGGCACTGCCTCGGCCGCCCTACCTCTACCTCTAGCACGACCGCGCCCACGGCCTCTAACAGGTGGCAATGGAGGTCGTCCACCTCGTCCTGATGCTCGCGTTCTCGCCATCTACGAGAGAATAGAATATAGAAGTTCAGTTCTCGGAACAACAAGATCGCACGACCGAGTTCAAGAAAAGTGAAGTGTTTCCTAAAGGTTCGCAGCCTCCCGAGGATAAGTACAGGCGTCCCCGTACCGATCCAAGAGAATCTACTAACCGGCTCAAGACTCATGAGGCCTAGTAAACCTAGGCTCTGATACCAACTTGTCACGACCCCAAATCCGATCATGATGGCGCCCAGCACATTGCTAAGCCAGCCTGACAATTTAATATTACCAATGGAGCTAGAAGCTCTCTGTAACCCATTTAAGCATTTCAAAACATGAAACAATAGTAATACTTATACCAACAACGGGGAAACCAAGTCCCATAATATATAAACTCCCATAGACCGAAGGGTCAAGAGTCATGAGCCTCTACTGAACATGAGTGTATAAAGGTTTACAAGATACCAAGTGTGGAAAGAAATGTCAATACAAAAATCAAAAGACAGTAGGAAGGGATATCGGGTCCTGCGGACTCTGCAGCTACCTCGTATATCCCACAGATGTCGCCTCGCACAGCTATTGGATCACTGCTGAGAGGTACCTGGATCTGCACACACGGTGCAGGGAGTAAAATGAGTACTGCCAGACTCAGTGGTAATAAACAAGGGTAAGACAGCGCAGATAAGAAATCCGCAATAAAGCACTATGTAAGGCTATAATCAGCTACCCTGTCATAGAATCAATCTTCACTGTACCTGTACCAACAAATACCAATAAATAGCATAACAGCTAGCAGATGTAGCTAAATGCAATGCAATGCATGATATGACCGCTACGGCGCGTAGCCCGACTCCAATTTTGGGTACCCGTGCTCACTGTAGGGGTTCAGACTCCGGAGGGGCTCCTACGGCCCAAGCATATCTCATAGAGATATTCTCGCGGCGTGCGGTCCGATCCAACATATATCTCGCAGCGGCGCCGCCCGATCCACTACTAGTCGGCTAATATGTAGATACGGCCTCGCGAGGCTCAAAAGTAGTTTTTGAAAACTCTTTTATCATTTTTCGATTGGAAAACAGTAATATCAAGTTCCAGAGGTTGGAATTAGCATAATAACAGAAATATCTGCGGACTAGTAGTAAACTAGCATGTCTATATGATAAGACAATGATAACGATCCTCGCGGGATCCAATAAGTGGCTCACGGCCCACAAGTATACTCAACCGCCCAAGAAGGGGGTTCAACGGCTCAAGAGTGACCATTATCATAATATATATATATACATGCAACCATCCGAGAAGGAGGTTCGACGGCTCGAGAATAGCCAATAATACAGTATCAACAGGTCGAACTAATATATAGTCTCCAGTTCATGATCGACCCCGCACTCTCAAGAGTGTGCGTGTCTCGCCGCTATACAGCGTCACAAAGTGGTATACCGGGGTTTCGAACCCGCTGGTAATCACCCACATCTATTACTCACCTCAATACGGCGCGACGACTACTCCGCAATGCCCTTGCCACGAGAATCAAGCTCCGCACGCGTAGAATCTGATCAAATACGGTAGAAATACAACAAATTAGGCCAATGGGACGACACCCAATCAATACAACTCGATTTACATCAAAATTCCCAAAGTTGTCAAAACCCGACTTTCGGCACGCTTGTCGAAAATTACAAAAGTCACATATTCGGAACCCTCATCTCGATACGAGTCTAAGCATATCAATTTTACCAAATTCGGACTCCATTTGGCCATTCAAAACCTTGATTTTCTAAAGTTCAAGCCTAGGGCTAAATCCTCCATAAATTACCCCAAATTCCTCCATTTTCATGATATAATTGCATAATATTACCAATACTAATCATAGTTTAAGTCCATAGTTGATTACCCGATGATTTCCTTGAATTTCTCTTCAAAATCGCCCAAATCGCCTCTAAAGCCGAGACCCAAATGTGTGAAATGTTCTGAAATTTTTCAAACTTCTGATACACTTAACTTACAGCGATTTTTGCTTCTGCGGACAAATTTCCGCTCCTACGAGTCCGTATCCGCGACCAAAGGGTCGCTTCAGCGGTTCCAGACCTAGCCGGCCAATTCCGCTTCTGCGAGCAAAGGACCGCTTAAGCGCGTCCGCTTCTGCGATGAAACTTCCGCTTCTGCGGAAACATCCGCTTCTGCGCTCCAGAGTCCGCTCCTGCGGACTCGCCCAGGCGGTCAATAATCCGCTTCTGCGGACCTTCCCATTTTCCATCTTGTCCGCTTCTGCGATCACTGGCTCGCACCAGCGATGCCGCTTCAGCGGAAAGGAGTCCGCTTCTACGGAGCCAAGCGCTCCTGCGCTCCTCAGTCCGCTCCTGCGGACTCGCCTCCGCGCCCAGCTTTCCGCAGGGGCGAAAATGACAGAACCAGTACTCTTCAACCTGCAATTTCCATGATTTTCTTCCGTTTAACCATCCGAAAACACCCCGAGGCCCCCGGGACCTCATCCAAACACACCAACACATCTTAACACCTTATTCGAACTTGTTCCAATCCTCAAAACACGTCTAATAACACCAAAACCCATAATTCTCATCAAATTCACGCCTAAATTCCTTAAAACATTCCGAATTACACATTCAATCAAAAACCCGACTAAACGACGTCCGAATGACCTGAAATTTTGCAGGCACATCCAAAATCACCTAACGGAGCTACTGCAACTGTCGGAATTCCATTCCGACCCTCGGATCAAAATCTCACCTACCATTCGGATTTCGCCAAAATTCAACCTTAGCCAATTCAAGCCTATTTCTACACCGGGCCTCCAAATTCAATTCCGATTGCTCCCCTAAGTCACAAATCACCTTCCGGAACTAACCGAATCATCAGAATCCGATTCCGAGCCCTCTAACCAAATAGTCAACTCTGGTTGACTTTCCTTATTCAAGTCTCCTACAAAAAGGCTATATGCCTCATTTTCAATCCAATTCACTCCTAATTCACCCGATAGACTCTAACACTGATATAAAATCGTAAAACATGTATTTACAACATAACGGGGTGGTAATTCCCGTGACGACGGGCCGGGTCGTCACAGTTGGTGCCTTTGGTTGAGGTCCCGGGGGCCTCGGATGTGTTTCGGGTTGTGATCATGCTCTTAATAAATGTCTCAACGTCTTATCTTTGGACATAAAGGGGTACCATATTGAACAAATAAGCTCTGATTACTGTTTTGAATGAAGCATTAGATCCGTATCGTAATTACGGACTCGTAGCAAATGGAATCATCGAATTTAGACATCGTATGAGGATTTAATGGCTCTTTTACTAAGGTTGGCCAGATTTTCAGGTTAATGACGAAATTGCCCCTGGCGGCGTATTAAAAACCTGCACTATTTGCAAATCTTAAAACCTTCATATCTCCTTCATTATAAGGTCAGATTGAGTGATTCAAAAGCCTAAATTCATTAGAATTTCACAAGGAATCCATTGGGAGCAGTAAAACACGTAAAAAGTATACCTATAATGAGCAGGTCGGGTTTTCTTCCAATTTTTGAACGGGAAGAAGCTTCTGAGGCGATTTTTAAGAGAGAAATCAATGGGTAATCGCCATAGGTAAGTTTCTTGACTAAAAACATGATTTTATGCTAGAATCAACACCAAAATTTCTGAAATTGGGTATAATTTGTGAAGAATTAGGGTCTAAATTATGAAAATGATTTTTTTGGGTTTTGAAAGGCCATTCGAACTCCGAATTTGATAAATTTTAAATGCACGGACTCGTGGCGAGATGAGGAATCCGTTGGTATGAATTTAGGAATTTTTCGAGAAGTGGACCCGGGGTCTGGGTTTTTCCAACTTAGAGCAATTATGCGTATTTCGTATATATTGAATTGTGTTATGTTTCTTTGACCCGTAATTGACATAATTGATGTGGTTTGACTAGATTCTACGCGCGAGGCAGCGAATTCCAAAGGAAAAGGCATTGCGGACGAGTCCACAGCCGGCTAGAGGTGAGTAGTTTGTGTATATGGTAGCCTGAGGGTTCGAAACCCCGGCTTAGCACATTGTGACACTAGTAGGGCGTGGCTCGCACCCCGTGGCAGGTGCGGGGATTGATTGTGACTGGGGATTGAGACTTAGTCCATCCCGAATGAGTATAATATGACATTAGTGGTTGAAAAACACTGTGTTTGATATAGTTATGGGCTGTAAGCCGTGTTTGGGGCCTTGTGCCGACCTGTAGTATTCCTAGGGGATAGTTATATATGTGATAGCTATACTTACTTAATCACTGATCTCAGTCCTGGTTTGAAATCACCGTATTGACATGCTAAGTCACTTGTTTTGGAAAATTTAATAAGAATTAAAGCATTTTCATAATTAAATGAACTGGAACCTGGAATTTAATAAATTGAACTATGTATGATTCATATACATGATGTGGACTGAGGATGGATCGGGCTGCACGCCGCAACGGTTGATATAAGGATCAGGCTGTACGCCGCAACGGTATTGCGCTTGGGTTGTAGGAGCCCCTCCAGAGTCTGTACACACCCCCAGTGAGCGCCGTCGACGTTAAATGGATCGGACTACATGCCATAGCGGTTATGTGCATTGCATTGCATTCTTTGTCTGTGGATTATCTGTGCTAGTGGTAATGTACTGTTGTTGTTGCTAGTTCGTAGGAGGACTCAGACTGTAGTTTAGCTTCATTTTATGGTATCCTGGGGATTTATTGCTTTCGGCTACTTGTATATATTTATTACTCACTGAGTACTTAGTACTCACCCCTACTCCATGCACCTTTGTGTGCAGATTCAGGTACACATGAGGGATAGACGAGCACTCCAGCTTTTATCAGTATTTATCCGAGTTGCTGAGGTAGCTGGTGGCGTTCACAGGACCTAGCTTCTCTTCTTATTCCAATTTTCCCTTTGTATATACATTATTCAGACTTGAGTATTTGGTTTAGATATTGTTACCCAATCATGTTTAGAGGCTCTAGATTCGTGACCCTAGATCTTTGGGTGGTTATTCAGTTTAGCTTTATTGTTGATAATAATATCAAGGTCATTGATTTGATCTTCATGCTCGGGATGAGAGTGTAAAAGGTCGGGCTTGCCTAGAAGTTGTGTTGGGCGCCATCACGACCGGGATTGGGGTCGTGACAAGTTGGTATCAGAGCCTAGGTTACTAGGCCTCATGGGTCTTTAGCTGGTTGGTAGAGTCTTGTGGATCGGTACGTGGATGCCTGTACTTATCCTCGGGAGGCTGCAAACCTTTTAGGAAACACTTCACATTTCTTTGAATTCTTATCGTGCGTACTTGATTCAGCTTGAGATATAAATTTTGAAATTCCTTCCACACGTCTGTGTACGCATCGAGCGCTCAGTAATATGATTGCCTTGATGGCTTGTGGTTCCCTGATCGAGTGGTGAGATATAGTCTCTGTGAGTTCATGTTGGGCCAGTCTGGAGGATTTGAGGCCACATCGTTGTCTATGACATGAGCACCAAGGTGTTGATTTTTGTGAGCTAGTATTATGAAACTTATATGACCGGTATTGTCCCTAACTGTGGAAATGGCAGCTTGATAATGTATGAGCTGTTAGGTGTTAGATTCTTATTGTAACCTGTTGTGTAGCCCCGAGCTATGGGCGTGGTGAATATTTATCATATCTCTTAGTTGGAAGGTAAAGTGCCTTACGTGTCGTAAAACGAGTTTAGACTCAGGAAGACTAAAGTAATTATGCTATGTGTATCCTGGTGGAGGGTATTGTACCGAAATGCTAAATTGAGGCGAAGTAGGTGAGTTGATTCTTAGGTGTAATTGAAAAGATTTGATATGTGTTATGATTCGAGTAGGTGCAACGCATGTTCAGGTATCAATTGTGATAATATGATTCGTATAGTATTGAGATTAATGTTGTTGATATACATTGTGGTGTCTTGTCGAGTTGTGGACGTATTGTTAGGATGGTCTGGTGATTCTCTGGCAGGTGGATGGCCAAATTACAAAGGAAACTCTGTCGAAATTTTTGGCAAATTTGGGACTTAGAAAATATTTCTGTCACCTGGAGAGTAGACTTAAATGTTGAGTGTGAATAAATGCAAGAATTGCAGAAGAGTTAAGGTCCCTGATGATTCGAGTCTCTGTCAAGCTTGTAAACGACTTGAGTTTAATCTCACTATAACATTGTGGCATCGTTTGAGTAAGAATGACATAGGTGGCTAAACGTGCTTTGATGTATGGCTCCGGGCCAAGTTGGGGAGTTTGTTATTGATTAACTGATTGCACTGTTGTGTGCTATGTTGGTCCGATCTCTATGTATGTCGGGAAAATTCTAATAAAGGTTATGGTGCTTCGTAGATGTGAAGAGATCCTAGGATGATTTGAACTACTGTTGGTAAATAATGTTCGATGTATAGAAAAGAAAGATAGCTACGTGCATCTATATGTAATCGTGTTTTGCAGTGTCAGAGTTCTAACAAGGCACGAGTGGTTCTGTTCAATAATACAGCTGAATTATAATTGAATAAGGGTGAATGACGCCCGAGAATGATTTTGCGGTGTTCAAGATTTTGCTTGTAACAGTCAGGTGTATTAAGATTGTGTATATGGCTAAAGAAGGTGTTTTCGTTATAAGGGATCAAGACTTGTGTAATGATATGTGAATGATGAGATTCTATATATTTATATTGGAGAGTAATGATAACGAATTCGAAATCGCAGGAAGTTCTTCAAAATGAAGTATTGTAGAATATGGTACTTCTGAGAAACAATGAGAGAGTATTCAGCGGCCTGTGAGCCTTAGACCGTGTAGTCTTGTGTATGAGTCTCGTGTGGTAATATGAGTTGAGATGTTGTAGTGCTACAGTAAAGGCTAATACTAAGCTAAAGATGGTTCAGAAAAGAAATTCAGTAAATGGAGCAACTGGTTAATATACTAAAACGGTATGATATGGATATGGTTAATTCCTGGTATGTGTTTGAAGTAATGAGTCTTGCAGCTATGGTGCAACCAAGATCTTGAGTGCTGGCAGTTGCGTAGCTCGATGTGGGTAAAATGTGACGACCCAAAGGGTCATCACTTATTTTATTAATCATTTCGAGCTTCTGAGGCCTTGAAAACCTCATTCTATGTTGTCTCGATTTACGTGCACGATCCGAGCATGTAGCCGGAAAGATTTTGTGATAGAAAATATGAATTCTATGAGAAATTTGGATAAAAATAATATTAATATTGATATGGTTGACTTCGGTCAACATTTTTGGTAAACGGACCCGGACCCGAGATTGGATGGTCCCGAAAGGTCCGTAGGAAAATATGGGACTTGGACATGCGTCCGGAGTCGAATTCCTGAGGCCTAGAGCCTAAGTTATGAATTTTTATGTGAAATTGTTTTTGATGTAATTGTTAAAGGAAAATGAATTAATTGACCTTGGTATCGGGCTCGTATTTTGGTTCCGACGCCCGCTACAAGTCTTAAATATTATATATGTGCTTTCGGCAAAGTTTGGTGACATTCGGATGTCGTTTGATATGTTTTGGATCTTGAGTTCCAAGTTTGAAAGTTTTGAAAACCAAAAGTATGAAAATCATGAACTTGAGGCTTGATTTGATGAAAACGATGTGATATTGGCGATATGATCGCACGAACAAGTTCGTAATGTGTTTTTGAAGTTGTGTACATGTTTGGTTGGGAGCCCGGGGGGCTCGGGTAAAGATTCGATAGGCCGTAGGATCAATTTCTGAATTTTTGCACTGCTGGTTTTTCACCCAGTTGTTGGCTTCGCAATTGTGAAGGTGTCTCGCAAATGCGAAGGTGACAGATCAAGGTAGGGTTCGCAAATGCGAACCCTTGATCGCAAATGCGAAGGGCGTCCGGGACGGCTTGGGTTCGCAAATGCGAACATAACCTCGCAAATGCGAGGCCTTCATTGTTAAGCCAGGCTTCGCAAATGTGAAGGTCCTTCGCAAATGCGAAGGTCCCTGGAGGCCAGCCTTGTTCGCAAATGCGAACATTATGTCGCAAATGCGAATCCTCCCAGTATACTTTGGCTTCGCAAATGCTAACAAAAGTTCGCAAATGCGAACTTCCCATCCTTAGCTTATTTTTCAAACTCCAGAAATTGGTCGGGGTTCGCAATTGCGAACCCATGTTCGCAAATGCGAACACAGAGACCTGTAAATCATGATTTCCAGCTTCATTCTTCACATTTCACAACCCAAAAACACCTATTTGCGATTCTTCAAAACAATTGTAAGTCACTTTTTACTTAATTCTTTCAATTCCTAACAACATTAAACATGTTTTTCAACGGAAATCAAAGGTTTTCATGGTAGAATTTCTTGTTTTTGGTAGAATATAGGGTTTTTCATAAATTGGGAAATTGGACCTCGAATTGAGGTCCGATTTTGAAACAAATCATATACTTGAACTCGTGGGGGATGGGTAACCGGATTTTGGTCCGAACCCCGAGTTCCGACCATGTGGGCCCGGGGTCGAAATTCACTATTCCGGGCAAAATGTTGTAAAAGTTGTAATTGGCCTTATGAATTAGTTTGTTGAGTAGTATTGATGATATCAAATCAATTGTGTATAGATACGATTGGATTGGAGCCAAACTTGAAAGGAAAAGGCATTGCCACGGATTGAATTGTTCATAAACATTCGAGGTAAGTGTTTGTTCTATCCTAGCTTGAGGGAATAGGATTATGTGCTATGTGCGGTGTATGGGCTGTGGTGACGAGCATCCATACACTGGCATCTAGTATGACCGTGAGTCGTTGTTAATGCTTATTGTGAGACATATTTGCAGATAAATTGTTGAACCTTTGCCAGGTTGTAGAATTGTTATTGTTCTCCCTTGTCGGGACTTGTTGTGAAGATGATTATTGATTGCCCTTGTTGGGACGGTTTATGAATTACTGTTTCATTCTTTGCCCTTAACTGCGATTGTTATTTGGGTGAGGAAGAGTGATAATGCACGAAGGTTAATGCCGTGCCTTGTTATTGATTATGCACGAAGGTTAATGCCGTGCCTTGTTTTATTATTTATGCACGAAGGTTAATGTCGTGCCATGTTTTATTGATTATGCACGAAGGATCATGTCGTGCCTTGTTATTGAACCATGTACGAAGGATCATGCCGTACCATGGATGTGAGGATGAGAGTAAAAGCACGAAGGGTGATGCCGTGCACTTTATTTGCTTATTTGGTGAGGATGAGAGTAAAAGCACGAAGGGTGATGCCGTGCAACTACTTGTTATTCCTTGACTTGATATTACTTGTGTTTCCATTATACTTTGTTTTCCTTGTGAACTTATTAACTGTTGTTAATTGTTGAGTTCTTTGAGATATTCCTTATTGTGTTATTATTTGGTTAATTCTCGTTATTTTGTGGTATACTTATATATTAAAGAATTGGGATCGTGTGGCGCGCCGATCACTTATATATATTAAAGAATTGGGATCGTGTGGCACGCCGACCACTTATATATTAAAGAATTGGGATCGTGTGGCACGCCGACCACTTTTATGATAAGAAATGGGATCGTGTGGCACGCCGACCACAAAGTGATTTGAATATTGGCATTGGCCATAGGTGTCGGTAGCCTATTGATATATTTGGGAGCGGGTGGTACGCCTACCACAAGATATGGGATCGGGTGGTACGCCTACCACAAGATATAATTTATTGATACAGTTGGGAGCGGGTGGTACGCCTACCACGAGATATGAAAAGAAAAATAAAGAATTGAGACACGAAAATAAGATTTAATTCTGTTGATTAGATTACTCTGGATATTATGAGTTATTGGCTGTTATTGCAGAGCAGAGTATTTCCTTATAAATGTTTTTGTACATATATATATATATATATATATTGCAATTGTACAGGTTTATGTGGGTGACTGGCCTTAGTCTCGTCACTACTTCGCCGGGATAGGCCAGGCACTTACCAGCACATGGGGCCGGTTGTGCTGATACTACACTCTGCGCACTTTTTGCGCAGATACAGGTTACGGACAGCAGCAGCGACAACAGCACGATTGTGGATATTCCGACTACTGAGACTTCGAGGTAGCCTTGCAGGCGTCCGCAGGGCCCGTTGTCTCCTCTAACTATGTATTTTATTCTGTTATCTCATGTATTCGAGATAAACAACATTAATTTCTTTCAGACGATTATGTGTATTATTCTTAGAAGTTCGTGAGTATTGTGACACCAATCCTGGGTAGTGTAACATGTTTGGGGTTTTCTTTATCATATTTGATAAGATTGACTAAGTCTTCCGCTAAGTTTAATTATTCCGCTGTGATGTGTATGTTTTTAATTTTAAAGTCTTAATAAGAATTTGGTAATTAATGGAGGTGTAATTAATATTTGGCTTGCCTAGCTTCCACTAGTAGGCGCCATCATGACCCCGATGGTGGGAAATCCGGGTCGTGACATAAAAGGACTCAGTCCTGACAGTTAAACTTATGCAATGAATTGGAAGAAAAAGTTTGTGATGTGTTCTACCGTGATTTGAAAGTGAGTATATTCTTGTCGGTATGCGAGGCATGGAATGTGTAATGACTTTTCTTCTATATGAAGGTCCTTGACTAGTAGAGCGTGTCGATGTTTGCGGCGTAGGAAAGGGATAGAAGTTCCCATGTTATCTTAGTGTGGTATGGTATATACGATGTATCATGGGAAGTTGATAATGGCATGTTCAAGGTTTTGAGATCAGTTGATAGTATATAGGAAGTCATTAAAAATTATTGAGCAGCGCGGGCAGCTGCAGGTGATTTAAGAATCGATCTTTCTGGTGATAAAGGAAAAAAATGGTACTGCTATTCTAGTGATATGGCAGGGTATATGGTCAAAAAGGACAAGGTAATGTAAACTGATAATATCTAGTGGTATGGTGGTATTCTCTTGTTGGATCGACTGTGATGATTGAGTTGATGATGGCATAGGGAAATTTCTGAATGACTCTCGTGGTATGAATGGATGCTTGATGTGTGTTATGTATTCGTACAGTGGAGTGTGGGATCAGGCATAGTGATTCATGTGTTATATAGGTAATGGAGACTAGAAGTTCTCGTAATCCGCCTATGCGGTGGTTGTATATCGAGTGTATCGGCATCATTTAGCGATTAATGGAAATTGGAAGCCCTAATGGTTCTCTCTTAGTTTGATATGATGAATTTGGGGTAATGATACTTGATTTCAAACTGGTTGACATAAGTCAGGTCGTCTAGACTAATGTGATATGGACTATGTCGAAAATGGCACAAATTGCGTAGCAGAGTGCAGCAGAGTATGCTCCAGCAAGGTAGTTGTATCCAGGACAAGCGGACGGCTGGTAGGTATTGCTTTGTCAGTTGGGTCTTCGTGGAGGATATTAGTGCAGAGGTCTCTACCATTAATTTAGTTCCAGTAATGGGGAACTTTGTCGGATGCATTTCTTGTGGCCTAGCTTGAGCTATATGTTTATTGTAATGATCAATTTTACTCGGTGTGCATTTCTTTTTGCGAGTTTTATGCGTGGATGGGGTGGCACGCCGCCACGGGTTATTTGGATAGGGTGGCATGCCGCCACATGTATGGTAAATGGATCAGGTGGCACGCTGCCACGGGTATGCTAGTTTGAGCAGGTTGCACGCCGCAACCGTGTGACATAGAGAATAGTTTCTCTATATGTTACCTTGTGTACAACAATTCCTAATCTTTGAGAAAAATCAGTGTTGGGTGTCGCTCGGCAAATGGAGCATCGATTGTGTCCTTACAAGATTTGATGGCGTATATTAATTGTTTCACCGTGGGTGAGACTAATTGCTTGAGTTCAGACCTAAATCTGTGCGTGGCTGACTGTTTTGAGCATGGTGACTTGAGGTGCTTCAGGAGTAATAGTGTTTGGATGGAATCATGAGCCGTGGCAAGGCCACATGATGTTATGACCTTTCGAGGAGGATTCAGGTACTCTAATTCTATGATGTGAGACGAGATCTCAGTTATGTGTTGTGATGGTATTGAGGAATTTGAATTACAGCTCTTTTGTTGAGGTAGTTGTCATGATTTGAGTATGTCCGAGTGTTCCTTATTGGAGCCGTGTTGTGCTCGTCGTGGGTTAGGCCGGTGTTGAGGTGTCATATCACCAGTACGGGGTGTTATAATCGAAATGATCGTTGGAGCCATTAATGAGTGCAGACATATGTGGTTTCAGCTGGTTAGAAAGGTGATATCGAGGTTTGGCTCCGAAATCTATTATGGTATCAGTTAAAAGGGAAATGGATTCATGAATGGATGACCTGAGAGATGGATTCGATATATCGCATGTTCGGTTGCCGTGGGCAATATACGAAGGTGTTGGAATAAGACTTTAGCTAATGAAAAATGTTTTTCAGTTAGTATTTGGTTATCGCGGGAAATTATTTCGATTAGAGGGCATCGCCTCGAGTGATTGGGTTGTTTGGTACACCATAATATCTCACCCGGAGTCGCGAGTATGGGCTATTACAGTTGATTCATGTGTATTCTGAGTATAGACATGGGATTCAGATTTGGTATATGATTTCGGAAAGTGCAATATGGTCTATGGTTCAGATGGACTGTGGAAGTTTAGCTATATTGTGTTATCATAATTATTATAGATAGGGTGACGTGGTACCACCCTGCATATATGCTTGGTAAGGTCATTCAGCTATTGGATTGCTCCTAGTACAACTCCGGGTACGCTCGAGGACGAGCGTTTGTTTAAGTTGGGGAGAATGTAACGACCTGGGTCGTCGTTACGGGAGTTATCGCCCTATTTTCTTCATTTAATACTTCAATATGCTAATTTATATGTGTTGGGAAAGTTAGAAGCAAATCGGAGGGAATTTAGATAGAAATAAGGCCATAAATCTCTTTATGAGAAGAACAGGTTGGAAAAGTCAACCGAATGTTCACCGATGAGTTAGACAGATCGGAATGGAAATTTGATGATTCGACTAGTTTCGGGGGATCATTTATCACTTAGGAGAGCAATCAGAATCGAATTCGGAGCTCCGGTGTAGTTTTAGGCTTAAATTGGCTAAGGTTGAATTTTGGCGAAATCCGAATGGTAGGTGAGATTTTGATCCGGAGCTTAGAACAAAATTCCGAGAGTTGCAGTATCTCCCATAGGTGATTTTGGATATGCGTGCAAAATTTCAGGTCATTTGGAGGTGTTTAGGTCGGGTTTTAGATCAAATGTTAGTTTCAGAAGTTTTTAAAGAACTTAGGCCTGAATCCGATGTGAATTAATGATTTCAGTGTTGTTAGGTGTATTGATGATTGGAAAAAGTTTGGATGATATTTTGGGATATGTTGGTACCTTTGGTTGAGGTCCCGAGGGCCTCGGATGTGTTTCGGGTTGTGATCACGCTCTTAATTAATGTTTGAACGTCGTATCTTTGGACATAAAGGGGTACCATATTGAAGAAATAAGCTCTGATTACTGTTTTGAATGAAGCATTAGATCTGTATCGTAATTACGGACTAGTAGCAAAAAGATTCATTGAATTCAGACATCGTATGAGGATTTTATGGCTAATTTACTAAGGTTGGCCAGATTTTTAGGTAAATGACGAAATTGCCCCTGCCGGCGTATTAAAAACCTGCACTATTTGCAAATCTTAAAACCTATATATCTCTTTCATTATAAGTTCAAATTGAGTGATTCAAAAGCCTAAATTCATTAGAATTTCACAAGGAAACCATTGGGAGCAGTAAAACGCGTGAACAGTATACCTATAATGAGCAGGTCGAGTTTTCTTCCAATTTTGGAACGGGAAGAAGCTTCTGAGGCGATTTTTAAGAGAGAAATCAATGGGTAATCGCTGGAGGTAAGTTTCTTGACTCAAAAACATGATTTTATGCTAGAATCAACACCAAAATTCCTGAAATTGGGTAGAATTTGTGAAGAATTACGGCCTAAATCATGAAAATGAATTTTTGGGTTTTGAAAGGCCATTCGAACTCCGATTTTGATAAATTTTATATGCACGGACTCGTGGAGAGACGAGGAATCCGTTGGTATGAATTTCGGATTTTTTCAAGAAGCGGGCCCTGGGTCCGGGTTTTTCCAACTTAGTGCAATTATGCGTATTTCGTATAA
The DNA here is from genome assembly GCA_032618575.1 of Nicotiana noctiflora. Taxonomy (NCBI): domain Eukaryota; kingdom Viridiplantae; phylum Streptophyta; class Magnoliopsida; order Solanales; family Solanaceae; genus Nicotiana; species Nicotiana noctiflora. Next base: position 300,307 of record JASVEL010004395.1, read on the forward strand.
ATTGAATTGGGTTATATTTCTTTGACCCGTAATTGACATAATTGATGTGGTTTGACTAGATTCTATGTGCGAGGCAGAGAATTCAAAAGGAAAAGGCATTGCGGACGAGTCCATGGCCGGCTAGAGGTGAGTAGTTTGTGTATATGGTAGTCTGAGGGTTCGAAACCCCGGCTTAGCACATTGTGACGCTAGTAGGGCGTGGCTCGCACCCCGTGGCAGGTGCGGGGATTGATTGTGACTGGGGATTGAGACTTAGTCCATCTCGAATGAGTATAATATGATATTAGTGGTTGAAAAACACCGTGTTTAATATAATTGTGGGTTGTAAGCCGTTTTTGGGGCCTTGTGCCGACCTGTAGTATCCCTAGGGGATAGTTATATATGTGATAGCTATACTTGCTTAATCACTGATCTAAGCCCTTGTTTGAAATCACAGTATTGAAATGCTAAGTCACCTGTTTTGGAAAATTTAATAAGAATTAAAGCATTTTCATAATTAAATGAATTGGAACTTGGAATTTAATAAATTGAACTATGTATGATTCATATACATGCTGTGGACTGAGGATGGATCGGGCTGCACGCCGCAACGGTTGATATGAGGATCGAGCTGCATGCCGCAGCGGTTGATATGAGGATCGGGCTGCACGCCGCAGCGGTATTGCGCTTGGGCTGTTGGAGCCCCTCCGGAGTCTGTACACACCCCCAGTGAGCGCCGTCGATGTTAAATGGATCGGGCTACACGCTGTAGCGGTTATGTGCATTGCATTGCATTCTTTGTCTGTGAATTATTTGTGATAGTGGTAATGTACTGTTGTTGTTGCTAGTTCGTAGGAGGAATCAGACTGTAGTTTAGCTTCATTTTGTGGTATTCTGTGGATTTCTTGCTTTCCGCTACTTGTATATATTTATTACTCACTGAGTACTTAGTACTCACCCCTACTCCCTGCACCTTTGTGTGCAGATTCAAGTACACAGGAGGGATAGACGAGCACTCCAGCTTTTATCAGTATTTATCCGAGTTGCTGAGGTAGCTGCTGTCGTTCGCAGGACCTGGCTTCTCTTGTTATTCCAGTTTTCCCTGTGTATATACATTATTCAGACTTGAGTATTTGGTTTAGATATTGTTACCCGATCATGTTTAAAGGCTCTAGACTCATGACCCTAGATCTTTGGGTGGTTATTCAGTTTAGCTTTATTGTTGATAATAATATCAAGGTCGTTGATTTGAGCTTCATGCTCAGGATGAGAGTGTAAAAGGTTGGGCTTGCCTAGCAGTTGTGTTGGGCGCCATCACGACCGGGATTGGGGTCGTGACATGTGATTTCCATCTGATTCTCACCCTTATTCAACTTTGTAGTGCCCGAAGGGTTTTCAATTTCAAGCCTCTCTCATTTTGTTTTTTCTCTCAGCTTTCATCGCCTTATGGGTGCCTGTGAAGGTTTTCACCGGTAAGACTATCTTATTTGTATTACTTTTCAGCTGGGGATTGGGGTGTCACCGCTAAGACTCTCTCATCTTTCTTTTCTACAAGGTCAGAGTCTTTTCTGCTAGGAATCAGAGTGTTATGTTTTGATAAAACTCTTGCATTTGCCTGACCTGACCTCTTTTGAAGACTGATCGGAAGGTCTTTCTTCGGAACAAAATGTGGGATTTGGATAGGGATAGAAATAAAGGATACTTGAAGGCTAGAAAACAAATCAATTTGAGTTCAAAATTACAACCTTCGGAACTAGATTTATTTATAATAAACACAACTTTTTCCCTAATTTCTTGCTTGGGGATTTTTTGATCTTTTAATACACTATGACCGAGCCGTGAAGCGCCTACTTATCCTCTTTGAGGAATCAGGTCAAACGTAGTTCCTAATTCCTCGTTGTTCTAGTTTTCCTTTACACTTATTACTTTTTCTTCTTCTTTTTCTTTATCTTTTTTTGTTGTTTTTGTTGTTTTTTTTTCTTTATCTCCCACGTTTGTGTTTTCTAATTTTTGCTACTGATTTCGAATGAGGGGTATGAAAGAAAACACATAAGGCTTAAAGGTTTAATGAAGGATAAAGTGTTTGGGTAGCAGAACAAAATGCCTTCGTCATTCCAATCTTCAAAACATGCCAGGTGAAAACAACACAATTAGACATTCGCTATATCTTTAAAGCACTGTTGGGCAACACTCTTATTTTCACAACGAATGACCCCCATGTCAACATGGCCAACTTGCCTGTAATGGTTTTCTTTTTACTTGCCCCAGTTTCACATGACTCGGGCTCCAAATAATCTGAAGTCGTTTTTATTTCCTTTAAATACCCCGCTATTCTTCGAATTGCTTCATGATTTACTTCTAAGAGGCAAAAATTATGTGCGGATGCCATGTCACTAGAGTTTATAGAAAAAGGGACTATAAAGAGGAAATACTTAAATCAAAGAATAATGACTAGAAATAACGGAATACAGAGAATCACATTAGATAGTGAAACGGTTCGAACAACACGACAAACATAATAAACTAGGGTAAGACCATGTGTACAAACTTAGACAACACTAAATGAGACACTACAAACAAAGACACTAGATAAAATAAAATGATATAAGGGTTTGAATTACAAGACGATATCCGGTTTACAACCCTAAAATAACCCGGACAACAGAAATGATAACAAAATAAGCCACCAAAACTCCACTCTGATTGACCAAGAAATGGAGAGTCTTTCCAATTACCAAACATGACCTCTTAGCCATTGACTTCTGCTAACTGGTTTTTCCTTTGAACATGGTGTCACTATCATGAATCGGGCATTTTAAGTTCTCCTCCCTTGTGTACCAATTTGATCATCTGGGTCTGACGGTGAGCTGGCAACGGATTCTAGTTAAGGTTTGGTGCATCTAGGGTCTGAACTTCAATTTGACGAGTATCGATAAGTTCTTGAATGGCTATTTTCAACTTCCGACACCTTTTCGTGTCGTGCCTAGATACTCCTGAACAGTACTCACAACTCACCGAGTGATCAAGGTTTCTCAAAAAAGGGTTAGGCAACTTAGTTTCGACACGATTCATCAGTCCCAGCTGCTTCAGTTAGTGGAACAAACTGGTGTAAGACTCTCCCAGTTGGGTGAATGTTTTCTTTCTCTGCAACCTTTTGTTCTTAAATGCTTGATTGGGCCGTAAACCTGAACCAAGAGGGTTTCTGTAGGCTTGTGGGGGCGAGCAAGACATTTATGGATGTGGAGCATATGGTGGTGCATTGTGGTTTGGGTACCGGATCGGTGGGTGATGTGCGATTTTGGGAGTCCCGGGGAGAGTAGTGGTGTTGGGGACGAGAGTAGCATTGGGAAAACATAATTGGAGGAAGAGTGATGGAGCTACTCGGGTGGCTGGAAAAGCTGTGATAGGCGGGTATATATGGAGAATGTGGGGGATCATCTAGCATTGGGTCCAGTGTATGGGTAAGGACGAAGTCCAGGAAGCTAGGTGGTGGCGAGGGTGGTGCTTTCCCATCTATCCATGCCCGATACATGTCAACCACATGTTGTCGCAACATTTTCACTTCTTCTACCAACCCATGGTTCCGTTCAACCAAGTGTTGTCGGTCATCGGTATCGACCCACCCAGTTCTGATGTTCTCTGACATTGTTCTTTGCCTTTGTTTTTGCAGGGAAGAGTTAACACAAGCAACCAACTTTCTGATATGAACATAACAAAGTGAAGCCATCACGTTAGTGTTAGGGTATTTGACAGATAGGTAAATGCACATCACGGATGCAATGCACCTAGGCGGTTCAACCTTTCTATCATGGGTTTGCTTCAGTTACACGCGTCATTCCGGGTTCTTATAATTATCTTCCTTTGAACTGGCTCCCAAATTTTCTCATTTTTTTTTTATTTTTTTTGTTATATTTTTTTTATTGTGGTCGAATCTTATGATTGCCTACGTATCATGACCCCGCAAGAATCAGACCATGCGTAGTTCGGGTAAACAAAACAAACAACATCTATAAGTGAAACAAACTATTTTTTATTTTTTTGAAAAACAACTAAACTATTTATTTTAAGAATAAATCACATATTTTTTTTGCTTATAAATATTTTTTTATTTTTATTTTTTTTCTTTTTAAGTAAAAAACAAACTATTTTGAAAATAACAATTCTTTTTTTTCTTTTTTCATTTTCCTTAATATTTAAAAACCTGTCAACATGCAAGTCTGAAGTAAATAAATGTGTAAAACAAACAGGATGTGGCAGGATGGTCTTTTCATTTCATGTTGCCTAGACGGACCCAACCCCTATGTTGAGTCCCCTAAGCCAAATGCAACATGATGCAAATAAGCGTTCCTACTGGGGATCCGACATGAAGTTTTGTTATTCTAGGTTTAAAACCTGGGTTTATTGTTCTAGACCTGGCTTACTCGAGCGGACAACTCGATCCGGGGGGCAGCGTACCAGGAATACATAAGCTTCACCGGCTTTGCAACTTATCCGAACCTTGTTCTAAAATTGGAATAGACTCTAACAGAAAAGAAGTCACGTTAAGTGCATCCTTCTTCATGATTTTGAAGAATCATAGAGGAGATGTGTTTCGACATAGTTTATATACAATTAAACAAATATTAAAGCGGTAAAATATTTAGCACGTAAGGCATGGAACATGTATCAAAATTGAATAAAGCCAAACATAACAATTTGACTGAGCTCGAATTCTTGGACCCTAAACCGAAGTTCTAGGTTATTGTTCCCAGCGGAGTCGCCAGAGCTGTCACACCTCCTTTTCGCGCTACCACACCCTGAAGTGTAAGGTAGAAGGGAGTTTTTCCAATTTAAGTTACAATATTCGAAATGATATTATTTACTTAGTTTCAGAGTCGCCACTTGGAATGAATTATGGTGTCCCAAGACACCGATTTATTTAAATCCCAAATCCAGGAAATTTCGACTTTCCGAATGAAGTCTACGAACCAGAAATTCTAAGTAAGAAACTCTGTTGACCCGAGGAAAGGTGTTAGGCACCCTCGGATCCTATGGTTCTAGCACGGTCGCTTAAATTATTATAGATGGCTAGAATATCTGACTTTTGTACATGTTATAATCTATGTGCTTTTAATTAATTTTAAACCATTATTATTATTATTATTATTATTATTATTATTATTATTATTATTTAAGCAAAAGTGAACATCGTTTAAAGTATGTTTTCGGATTACGCCGCAAGAAATGAACCCGCAATCTTATGCACACTCTATACAACGTTTTAAGATTTGGATTTGGATTGCATGAAATGCACACCCTAGTTTGTGGAGGTAATAATATTAAATACGCGCCTAAAGAAACTAATGCGTTATTATTTTTTAGAAGACCGTGAAATTCACTAAACGACCAGTCCCGACACCTAAGGAATTAATATATACATTTGTGAGGGCCCCGCAGTTTTATGCCTTTTTATTCGGCGAAGCTCGTCTCATTTATTTTAAAAGGATGATCCTAAAGTAACTATAGTTTTCTATATTAAGTTCGACTCTAAAAATGCTAAAAAAAGAAGAAGAAAAAAAATCATAAATTATTCACATGCTTTAAAATCATTGTAATCGGGCTTTGAACGCAATTTGTTAATTCTGAAAATAAGTATTGCTATGCAGTCTTTTGACAATTATGGGCCTAGGCCCAACATGAGTAGTACGAAACTTGGACGTGAGCCATCCTTATTCTAGTTGGGCCTAACTAGCTTATTTTATACATATTCATAGCTTGCAAACCAAAAATGGGGTTATTTTTTAACCAATGTTCTACCAATTTAAAGTGGTATTCTACTTAAGGTGAAAGAACTTGGAAATCTGATTTTATCCTAAGTCATTTACATGCTGAAAATTAACCAATTGTGTCTAATTAAACAATATTCCTCAGAAATTTGATATTTTATCCTAAATCATTTACATGCTAAAATTAACCAATTGTATCTAATTATACAATATTTCTATAAGCTTCAAAACAACCTTTTGTTTAGTGGTAACTATTGGAGTATTCAAGAATGTTCTAAATGGCCTAAATTGCTTATAACATTTTTCGAAAAAAAAACTATAATAAAAAATAGCCTATCGCACCATTAATCCCTTTCAACTAGCATACATGGGAAGTTCGCACACTAAACTACTATAAAGTGTTCAGTTATACATAAACAAACATCTACATGATGCTAATGGAATAAATATTCTAATGTATATACAAAATAAGTAAACAACTACAATAAGTTTAAAATTTCAGATTTTCATTTTTCTTTGCATTCATTCTTCAATTTTCAGCTTACAAGAACCAAAGTATCAGTTGTGTACCTGGTATTTGGAAAGCAAAGAAAAAGATAATCAGCAGTAGAAAAGCAACAACACAGCAACAACAGTAGGGCAGCAGCAACTAGTATAATCAAACAAATAACCGGTACAGATTTGAAACAAGAGGAAAAACCAGCAGAAAAAACAATGGAACAGTAGCAAAAATTCTAATAAGACTCAGTGGAATCTAGTAAGAAAATTTCAGCCTTAAATGTCACTCTTTTAACTCTATTATTTCTGAAAATAAATTCTACTTTTCCAATCTTTTGCCCCAATAAAAAAAATCTCAATCTTTCTCTCCAAATTTTAGTGCTTCTCTTCCCCTCTAATCTCCAAAATCCAGCCTATTTAAAGACTAACATTGGCCCTTCTTTATTCGAACTTTTTACTTTCAGCCTGTTTTTATTTCCTTCTCATGTGCCTTTGTGCCCTTTTATCATTAATCCCTCTTGTTTCTGATTTCCAGCCTTTAAAGGCATTAGGCATGGTGTATTTTTGCACTACAGATACCCTTTTTGTTTAAAATATTCATTAGTTAATAGCATACTGAATATTCTTACTAGCAAACCGCTAACACTAAATATTTTAAATCTTCTAACATCCAAAAATACCCCTGAAAACCCCTTAAAATTCTGTATTTAAACCTCTCTGATTTACAACTATACTGATTATTAGCTACCAGTCACTACATAGCTAGAATCAATCCTTAAGTCAAATTCACACAAATAACTCAAGAAGAAAACCAAATAAAAGGACTTGAGGAAAAATAAGAATTAATGAACAAGACAAGATTACAAATAATACTTTAAAGTAAAATCGATAATCTGAAAAATAGAATGAACAAGACAAAAAATTATAACCAACATTTTAAACCAAGAACAATAATCCGAAAATAGAATGAACAAAACAAGATTAATACCAACACTTAAAACGAAGAACATAATAAAATATAGATCAAAACAATGAAATAATCTTGAAAGAAAAATCTGAAAATCGAACGAACCCATGTCGAACTCGGATTTGAACTATTGGAGGTTTGAACAGACTGTTTTTGTGGGTGTTGTTGCTCGTTCACGAGGCTTCGCCACTACTTGCTGGGTTGACAATAAAAATGACTGGAGGGCAGCCATAGATGTGGTCGTTTGGAGATGGTTCGTCGTAAAAAATGGAGAAGGAAGGGTGATCGACGGAAAGCTGAAAATGAACTGGTTCATCTGGTTGTGAGGAAGCAACATCAGTGACGGGATTGTGTTAGGGTGTGGACGGCGATGGTGATGGTCAGCGACGGGCTTGAGGGAGATGAACGACGGGGGGAGGAGGAGGCAGTCTTGGAGGTGGTTTTTTGGACGAAGGTGACGACGGACTTCATCGCTAGTCAAAGGAGATGACGGACATGGTTGCTGGACGAGACGCAGCAGCGTGGACGACGGAGGGAGGTGGGCGTTGGTTGTAGCCGGACGGTCGTCGACGACAGCCATGGCTAAGGTTAGGGTTAGGGTTTATTTTTTTTGTTTAGTTGTTGTTTGGTTGTGGAGAAGAAGACTTAGGTCTTCTTTTTCTTTCAAAATGGAAGAGGGTGTAAAAGGCGGCTGATGCATAAGTGTAGGGTTTGGGTATTTGGGTTGGGTAGAATTAGTTTTGGGCCTAATTTTATTTCTTAAAATTGGCTCAATCCGAGTTTGCTCTTCTTATTTTTTCTCTTTTCTTTTAATTAATAAAAATAAAATTCTAAATTAAGTTATAAACTAAGATAACTCAAAAAACACTAATTAAACTCCTAACAATAATTATTATACACAATAAATACCAATTAAAATAAAATTGCACTATTTTGGCATTAAATGCTAAAAATGCGAAAAATGCCTATTTTTGTAATTTTCATTTTTGTAAAACAAAATTGATTACTCCTAGTTGTAGAATTAAATCCTAAACGTAAAAATGCGACATATTTTTGTATTTTGTTTCTATTAATTTAAGCAAACAAGCACACACAGACAAATACAAAAGATAAAAGAAAAATAACGCAAAAGTCTATAAAAATCACACACAACCCAAAACTATTTTATTTTAATTTTTTGGGGGTGATTCTCATATAGGGAAAAAATCACGTGCTCACAGCTGCCTCTCCTTGCTCCGAAAAATGAATAGTTTTCGTGCAAAGATAAAGTGAGCAGATACGAGTGATTTTTGTCCGTTTGAGCACTTCGTGTGAAGAATTTTTGAAAGATTTGATTGAACCTTTGCTTCAAAAGGTGTCCTACATATCCTCGGCTAAACAGGAATCGGGTCAATGTTGTTTGGGAAGTTTCGGTAGCTGGGACTACCAAGGGATTGTGGTTCTGCTGTTACTGCTGCTGCATGCCATTACCACTACTTTACTGTCCTTATTACACCGTACTAAAAAGAAAACAAGAAGCTAGGCTAGCCTATGGATTACAAGATCCTATCTATTTTCAAATTGTTTTTGCCGCCTTGCTTTTTTGTCGGCTTGTGTTTCTTCCGGTGCTTCTTTCTCCCACAAATTTGAGGATGACAATAGCCTTCTACTTTTTTGAATACGAGTTTGCATCGTTTTGCTCAATCCAATGGGGATACGGGTTCCTTTATCGACCCTTTGGATGCTTCTGCGGAATACGGCTTTCTTTGTCAAGTCTGTTATGCTGGGGACAACCAAGGCTCGGAGGCCGCTTCTATCTAGATTTGTCTTATCTTTCTTTGGCTCATGCGCTTGAATTTGCACTGGGAACTCTTGTTGTAACCCTCTGCTTTATGGTGGGTTACTGATTTCAATACCTGAAACGTAAAGACTGAAAAAATATTCCTCTTGTTATACATGTGGGTGCCAATTCATCTAAAACATGAAAATATTCCACTTATTATACAGGTTGGGGCCTATTTTATCTAGAGACATGAGAAATATTCCACTTATTATATATGTGGGAGCCTACTATTCTAAAGACATACAAAAATTATACCACTTATTATACAAGTGGGCGCCTATTCATCTAACACATGAAAATATTCCACTTATTATATAGGTGGGCTCCTATTTATCTAAAACATGAAAAGTATTCCTCTTATTATCCTATTCGAGGGCGGATAGACCCATAATATCCTATTCGAGGGCGGATAGACCCATAATATCCTATTCGAGGGCGGATAGTCCCACCATATCCTATTTGAGGGCGGATAGTCCCATCATATCCTATTCGAGGGCGGATAGTCCCATCATATACTATTCGAGGATAGACCCATACTATATTGTTTGAATGTGAAAAAAACCCGATACGTCATGTTTGAAGGTGGACAAACCTGATACATCTTGTTTGAAGGTGGAAAAACCTGAGATGAGGTGCTTAATTTTGTGATTACCATTATTTATGTAGCTCAAAAAGCTTGATATGATGTAGAAATCATGAGATGGACATAGCTTCCGTCCTTATTCTTAAATCAAAGAAAATTTCGTCAGTTTAAAGTGCAGTGAGTGATCGTACCACTCCCGCTGGGGATGGATTTTTCCTTATATCTTGAATTGACTTCCTCGTTTCTCCGAGAAAATTTTCAACAATGGCAGAAAATTTTCTGCCCCAGTTTTGATGATCTTCCTTGTGGCATGCCTTTCTACTATCAATAGCATTTTCTTTCCCTGCTCCTGGTAAGTGGTTGTGCCACTCCTGCTGGGGATGGTTTCTCCTTTTTTCCTTTACCTTGCTCTACATTTCCAGATCTTGTTGGGGAATGATATTATCTGTTGGGGATGACATTTCTGCTGGGGATGGGTTTTTCCATTTGTCCCTTCCCCGTTCTATGTTTCTAAACTCGCTGGGGTTATTTTGTTGAATATGAATTTTCCTTTCTTCCTTTCCCACTCTGTGTTGTCCGACCACCTCGGAACTTGTTGGGGATAACTGATAACTAGGAATTTTGCATGCTTTTAAACCCCTTCTTGCCTTAGCTTTGTGCATAAAATGTGTTTAAATGGCTTTGAATTGCTTACAAGTGCGCTATTTTGCACGTTTGAGCGAAAAAAGGATGAATATCGTCAAAGCGGCTCAAAAAGGAGTGAAACCGGCAAAGCGTCAAAGAAGAGAAGAAGGACTTCAAGGAAGCCTGTGCGGACTGCACTGATTTGGTGTGCGGCCGCACAGGATGGTTCAGAGATAAATCAAGTCCCAGCTCCATATGCGCGGACCGCACTGATTTGGTGTACGGCCGCGCAAGAATGATCAGAGAAGGCAATTTGCAGACAAAACCCACGCGGACCACGTCCAAAATTGTGCGGTCCGCGATGATGAAGACCAGAGCAGAAAAATATTTAAGGAACAAACCCACGCGGCCGCGTGACAAATCAGTGCAGCCCGTGTGGGTAAAGGATTAGAGACTTTGCATTCAAGGGATTTATTCAGTGCGGCCGCATGACAAATGTACGCGGTCCGCGTTACTGTACATGCGCGGCCGCATGACAAATGTATGCGGTCTGCGTGACCTGTTCCAGCAGTAGACCTTCAGTAGCTCAATTACCCTACGCGGCCGCACGATAAAAGTGTGCGGTCCGCGTGAGTCCCGCAAGGGCATTTTTGTCCGAAAATTTTAGGGTAGTATAAGTAGCTTCTTTTTCTTTTTTAGGTTATGTTAGATTTTGCACAGTGACGGCTGAGCTCGTGAGACACTTAGATACGCCTATTTTGGGCAATTTTGTACTAGATTAACATTAGATTTCAATCATAATTAATTACCATTTCAATTTTATCTTCAATTTCTTCATCTTCTTCAATTTCTATGGCTAGCTAAATCCATAATTAGGGTTGTAGCCCAACCCTTGTGTGGATAATTGATGGGTTAGATTACTAAATGCAATGATGATTGTGGGTGATTGGTTTTGGGTTGATTGAATGCTTTTAATTGGGATTTTGTGGTTGCAAACATGAAATCTATTTTTGTGGGTTTGGTCTCTACTTGAGAAAGAGAGTCTAAAAGCTCTCAATCAAACCCAACAATGACTTGGGAAGGACCCATGAGAATGGTAGTCCCAAGTAACGGGTATAAACCTCGAGAGAGTAATTACCCAACTTGAGCCCTAATGTTGCTTGGGCAAATTAGCCTAACCAATTGGGCTCGAGAGAGTCAATTGGGCAAAATTGTTCTCTTTACCGAGAGGTGTGAGAATGAATGCATAGAGCAATGGCTATCCGATAATCCCATACATCATCTTCGCATTGAATTTCTATACCCATTAGTTATTCCACCTAGGTATAAGCTACTTCCCTAGTCCCCTTTCCCATTAGCAAATTACAATTAGAATTAGTCTTAGCATAATCTAGATTTCACAATAGTAGTTGATACAATAGTTTATAAATTGAAAACACCAAAAATGCTTGAAGTCAAACTAGAAGCTAAAATCCAATACTAGTGCAACATAATTCACTCCAATATCTAACTCCCTGAGGAATTGACCCTGAACCACTATTCGGGTAAGAGTAATTGTGCCCGCTCATACCTTCGGGTTGAGGTTGCTACAATCACTTTTTGGCACCGTTTCCGGGGAGTTAAATGGTGTTGATTAATTGCGTTTCTAGTGTTGTGTTTTGCTTTTTCTTTCCTTCTTTTACTAATTTTCTTGATTCAATTTAATTGGTACAAATTGTGGCAAATGGTAATCTTCCCCTTGGCGATGCCATGGCGGGGGAGGAGGTAGAGGATCTTGAGCAAGATGACTTTCCGGTACAAAATGTACCACGAAGGGCTCGAAATGCTAATGCTTAATCAACATGACGAAATTCTAGACCCTCTTTCGCCACCGCCAAGTGTTGCACCAAGAGCAATGACAAATCAAGGATATGCTAGTGCCATTGTTCCTCCCCGAATCCTGGTGGGGAACTTTCAAATTACAAATGTGATGCTGACACTATTGGAGCAAAGAGTGTATTTTACGGGCGCCTACAAGCACTTGAAGGGGTTCGTAGATACTTGTTGGGGAAGCAAACAAACCAATGTGTCCGAAGATGCTTTGAGATTGCGACTTTTCCTTTTCTCGTTGAGGGGTAAGGCGCTAGATTGGTTGGAAAGGTTGCCGAATCAGTCAATCACTACATGGGACGAATTGGCGGATAAGTTCATTGCCAAGTTCTTTTCCCTGACTCATATGGCGCATTGAGAGATGAGATTCTATCTTTCAAGCAAGAGCCAACGGAACCGTTGCATGAAATTTGGGAGAGGTATCAGACTATGGTGAAAGAGTGCCCTAACAATGACATGACCGATGCTATGGTTCAACAATCTTTCTATAGGGGGGTCAACACGGCGAACCAATGCATTGTGAACCAATTAGCGTGAGGCAATTTCATGAAGTTATCTTTGGAGGAAGCATGTGATGTAATGGACCAAATGGCCGACACTTCATCGGCATGGCAAAGTCGGGCGAATGTACCTCAAGGAGATCCGAATGTTATTCATCTACATAAAGAGTTGCATGACCATGGACAAGCCATTGTCGAGGTCACTACAACCATGAATCAATTGGCGAAAGCTCAACTTCAGCAAGTGCAAAATCCACGCCAAGTGAATTCTAAGGAGAATGTGTCAATGTTGAAAAGAAGGAATAGAGGGCAACAAGCGCAACAAAGCCAATATGATCAAAATGAGAACAACAATGATGGAGGATTTTCTAATGATGGCCGTGACAACTAGAAGTGGAAGAGGCGGTGTTGTAAATGCCTCAAATGAGAATCAAGTTGTGGATGCGGAAGCTTATTGTAATGATTATGACATGCAAATGAATGATGACCATGTGGTTGAGCCTATTGCAACAAATGATGTGAGGATTGACACTGAGGATGAGGCCGGGATTGAGTCCCAAGATACCGTGAACCCGTCAAGGGAACACATCATTGATATTCCCGAGCCATCTATTCCAAAGGCCAAGGCACCCTTGCCAAGGCCTCCTCCACCGTATCCTCAAATATTGGCAAAGCAAAAAGGAGATAATCAATTTAAGAAGTTCATAGAGATGATGAAAAGCTTGACCATTAATGTGCCCTTGGTGGAGGCACTTGAACAAATGCCCGGTTATGCGAAATTTATGAAGGATTTGGTGATGAAGAAGAGGTCGATAGATTGTGAAACGATAATGATGACTCACCAAGTGAGTTCCATACATTCCAAGGTTCCTAAGCTAGAAGACCCCGGAGCCTTCACCATCCCTTGTACAATTGGAAGTGCTAACTAGTATCAATCTCATGCCGTACTCCGTGTTTAAAACCTTGGGTATTGGACAACCCCGTCCAACATCAATGAGGTTGCAAATGGCGGATCGTTCTATGAAGAGGCCTTTGGGAATTATTGACGATGTGCTAGTAAGAGTTGACAAGTTTATCCTACCGGCCGATTTTGTCATTCTGGATTGTGAAGTTGATTTCGAAGTGCCTATCATTCTTGGTAGGCCATTCTTGGCTACCGGGAAAGCTCTTATAGATGTTGAAGCGGGGGAATTGACATTTAGGGTCAGTGATGAGAAGGTGGTTTTTCATGTGTGCAAATCGATGCGCCAACCAAATAGCACCGAAGTGTGCTCGTTTGTGGACATGGTCACAGCGGTGATAGTGGATGACACAGTGCCATGATCAATGTTGAGGATCCACTTGAGGCGGTACTTTTAAACATGGAGGTCAAAGAATATGCCGAACGTGTGGAATGTGTAAATGCCTTGCATGGTATGGGATCGTACTCTTATGAGCCAAGGAAGCTATCATTGGATCTTGAGAATCGCAAGACTCCTCCCACAAAGCCATCTATTGAGGAGCCGCCGGTGTTGGAGTTGAAACCACTTCCTCCTCACCTCAGGTATGAGTACTTGGGTCCCAATTTAACTTTGCCAGTCATTCTTTCTTCTTGCTTGACTAACATGCAGGTTGATGCCACTTTGGCGGTTTTACAAAAGCGGAAGAGAGCGATTGGATGGACTTTCGCGGACATTCAAGGAATAAGCCCCGCATTTTACATGCACAAAATAATATTGGAGGAGAATGCTCGACCATCACTTGAGTACCAAAGAAGATTGAACGAGGCTATGCAAGAGGTTGTCAAGAAGGAGATTATAAAATGGTTGGATGCCGGGGGTGGTCTACCCCATCTCGGATAGTTCTTGGACCTCTCTGGTCCAATGTGTTCCAAAGATGGGTGGCATGACAGTTGTTACCAATGCAAAGAATGAGCTAATTCCTACTCGACTATTACGGGTTGGACAGTTTGTATGGATTATAGAAAGCTTAACAAGGTGACAAGGAAGGATCATTTTCCATTGTCGTTCTTGGATCAAATGTTGGACCGACTGGTGGGCTGAGCTTATTATTGCTTCTTGGATGGATATTCGGGGTATAACCAAATACTCAATGCCTCAGAAGATCAAGAGAAGACAACCTTTACATGTCCTTATGGTACATTCACTTTCTCTCGAATGCCATTCGGATTGTGTAATGCCCCAGCCACTTTTCAGAGGTGCATGATGGCGATCTTCACCGACATGGTGGAAGACATTCTCGAGATATTTATGGATGATTTAAGTGTAGTTGGAGATTTCTTTGATGATTGCTTGGCAAATTTAGACCGTGTATTGGCTAGATGTGAAGATACGAACCGGGTGCTCAATTGGGAAAAGTGCCACTTTATGGTGAAAGAAGGAATTGTCTTGGGGCACAAAGTTTCGAAAGATGGTATTGAGGTAGACAAGGCAAAGATTGAAGTCATTTCAAGGCTCCCTCCCCCTAACTCTGTCAAAGGGGTGAGGAGTTTCCTAGGGCACGCCGGGTTCTATTGGCGATTCATAAAAGATTTTTCCAAGATTGTGAACCCTTTGTGTAAACTTTTGGAGAAAGATGCAAAGTTTGTTTTTGATGAGAGATGCATGGAGTCTTTTGAGTTGTTGAAGCATAAATTGACTACTACCCCCATCATTACCGCACCCAACAGGAATTCACCCTTTGAACTAATGTGCGATGCAAGTGATGTGGCGGTAGGTGCAGTACTTGGCCAAAGGCTCAACAAGATGTTCCACCCAGTGCACTACTCAAGTAAAACGATGAATGAGGCTCAGCAGAAATATACCGTCACAGAGAAAGAGTTGCTAGCCATTGTATTTTCCATGGAGAAATTTCGTCCCTATCTTATGGGGGATAAGGTGATTATCCACACCGATCATGCCGCCCTTCCGTACTTGATGACAAAGAAGGACTCCAAAGCAACATTGATGAGATGGGTACTTCTCCTTCAAGAATTTGATCTAGAGATTGTTGACCGAAAGGGTAGTGAAAATCAAGTGGCAGACCACTTGTCCCGTCTAGAGGAGGAGGGGAGGCCATCCAATGGCCTTGAAATCAATGATTCTTTTCCGGATGACCAACTCCTTGCAGTGTCAATGAATGATATGCTGTGGTTCGCCGATGTAGCCAACTACCTTGTGTCCGGTGTGGTTCCATGTGAGCTCTCTTCCAACCAAAGAAAAAAGCTAAAGCGGGATAGTTTGGACTTTTATTAGGATGATCCGTACCTTTTCAAAATTTTCACGGATGGAGTGATCAGAAGTTGTGTCCCGGAGAGCAAACAAATGAGAATTTGGAGGCTTGCCACTCCTCTTCCTATGGTGGTCATCATGGGGGAGTGAGGACGGCTTCCAAAGTCTTGAGCTGTGGATTCTATTGGCCGACAATTTTCAAGGATTCTAGTGATTTAGTGAAGAGTTGTGATGCATGCCAAAGAGCTGGTGGAATTTCAAAGAGAGATGAGATGCCTTTAAACACCATTCTAGAAGTTGACATTTTTTATGTGTGGGGCATTGACTTCATGGGACCTTTCGTGAGATCTTGTGGAAACACATATACTGTGGTAGCAGTGGACTATGTTTCAAAGTGGGTAGAAGCCATGGCTCTTCCTAACAACGAAGCCCGGCGTGTTGTGAAAGTTTTGAAGAAATACATCTTTACAAGATTTGGGACCCCCCGCGCTATCATTAGTAATGGGGGCTCTCATTTTTGTAACAAGACTTTCGATTCATTATTGACCAAGTATGGTGTTAATCACAAAGTCACTACCCCATACCATCCCCAAGCAAGCGGTCAAGTTGAAGTTTCAAATCGGGAAATCAAGAGCACTTTGTCTGAGACAGCCAATGCAAATAGGACGGATTGGTCCAAGAAACTAGATGATGCTTTGTGGGCTTATAGGACGGCCTACAAAATGCAAATTGGTATGTCTCCTTACCGGTTGGTGTTTGGTAAGGCTTTTCATCTTCCGGTAGAGCTTGAACATAAAGCGATGTGGGCCTTGAAAAAGTTAAACTTAGAATGGGATGTAGCGGCAAATCTCCGGGTTGATCATTTGAATGAGCTTGACGAGTTTAGATTTCATGCATACTCCAGCTCGTCCTTATACAAGGACAAGATGAGTTTAGATTTCATGCATACTCCAGCTCGTCCTTATACAAGGACAAGATGAAGTACCTTCACGACAAATATGCTAGAAGCAAGGAGTTCAAGGTTGGTGACATGGTTCTTCTCTTCATTTCCTGGTTGATGTTGTTTCCGGGAAAGCTCAAGTCAAAGTGGAGTGGTCCTTTTTAGGTAGTAGGTGTGACCCCGTTTGGAGCTCTAGACATAAAGAACAAAAATGGTAAAATATTTCAAGTTAATGGGCATCGTGTGAAGCACTATTTGGGGAAGCCGGATGACAGCCAGGTTGTGGCACTCTTGCACTTGAAGTGATGGAATGGTAACTTGCGTCGTGCCGCGACGTTAAATCAGGCGCTTCTTGGGAGGCAACCCATGTCTTTTTCTCTTTTCTTTGTTTTCTTCATCAGTGGGATAGGATTTTTGAGCTAACCGTGTGTTAAGTGTTGCAGGGAGTATGTTGAAATAATGCAGGGAAAATACAAAAGTGACCAGTTCTCTGAAGTTTGGCCACGCGGCCGCACAACAAATCAGTGCGGTCCGCGTGGATTGTATAAGACTAAGATCTGAGTCTAAAGAGACCCATGCGGTCCGCGTGAGGTGGACAAGGGAAGATGAAAAATTAACAGGTCTCTAAAGATTGGCCACGCGGCCACACACCAAATCAGTGCGGTCTGCGTGGAAATTAGTCACTTGAGCAGTTCTCTGAAGATTGGCCACGCGGCCGCACACCTTATCAGTGTGGTCCGCGTGGAAACTCATCAGTCAAGAAGGTTTCTGAAGATTGTCATGCGGCCGCAACACAAATCAGTGCGGTCCGCGTGACTTGCTGGGCAAAATGAATACATGTTAAATCCTGCGCGGTCCGCGTGCCAAAAGTGTGCGGCCGCGTAGGTGGGTAAGTGAAGGGTCCCACATCTTTTTCTATAAATAGGGACCCCTGGCCTTCATTAAACCTTTAGGCCAAATTTCCTTCTGAGGTCTTTTAACTATTCATCCCTGTGTACTTTTGCTCAAATTGCAAATTCAATTACTCTTGGTAACATTTCATCTCTAATTCATCTTCGTCATTACCTTATTTTGTATATAAATTAATCAATGCTAGTATAACTTCTTAATTTCTTTATTTTTTCTCTTTTAATTGATAAAATTAGGATCAAGCATGCTAATTATAGAATTAGGGCTAAGTTTCTTGTTAAAATAACTGATTAGGGACACCTAGGATACGTGATGTGAACACAATGGACTTAATTGAACAAATGTGCCCTGTCAGTTTTGATTTTGCCCTACCCCGCACACTTTTGTTGTGCGGTCCGCGTGCTTGACCTTAGTGAACAAGCCATACCTACGCGGCTGCGGTCCAAATCAGTGCGGACCGTGTGCCCGAGGTTCAGAGATTAAAAATAGGGTTGCTTCTTTTGTGCGGACCGCGTCCATTTCTGGGCGGTCCGCATTGACCTCACGCGGCCGCGATACAAATCAGTGCGGTCCGCGTGGGTCAACTTCAGAGAGTTTATTAATCAAGTGCTCAGCTTGTGCGGACCGCATGGCAAAAGTGTACAGTCCGCATTGACCTCACGCAGCCGCGATGCAAATCAGTGTGGTCCGCGTGAGTCAACTTCAGAGGGTATTGCTTATAGCTGCTTAGCCTATGCGGACCGCGTGGCAAAAGTTTGCGGTCCGCGTGGCCTCTGTTCTTCACTATGCCTATTATGTATATACTCTTCTGTCATTGTATACTGCTCACGTGCTTCGACTAACCAATCTATACTCTATTTTTGCAGGCAATAACAAAGAAACATCTAGCACAACGTAGGGGCAAACAACCCGGGAGGGGTGGTCCCTCCCGAGAGGGCAAGGGCAAAAGGATCGTAAAACTCACCTAGGAGGTCCGGGAAAACATTAAGAAAACCCGAAAGATAATTTGGGAAGCTGACAGAGCGGCCTCTCATTCCACGGGGAGTGATTACGTTCCTTCCAGAAGTATCACCTCAGAGTCTGCCCCCTCCCACATGTCCATCTCAGTACCAAACATGGCTTCCCCATCTCTAGAAAAAGACCAACCTACAGCTGCCACTTCCAAGCTAGTAAATGTAGTCTCAGACTCGTCTGATGAGTCTCGAGCTGAGAAGAATAGTGATGATGAGCACTCTACTTCTCCCACAGCTTCACTATCAGGGGAGAGTGGAGGACAGGCAGAGGGAGGTGAGCCACAGGTGGGTGGTGTAGAGCAGACAAGAGATCCAAATGTGTGGGCTGATCGATTTGTCAGTTAGCAAGCATGTCACAAGTTCAGAGAGTGGCGGCCAAAGAGGAGATTGATCCCGGAGAGGAGATTCATGGATGTGGACTTGCTTCCGCACAACCCTCATGTGCAAGCACAGTTCCATACGAGAGAGGGTTGGAGATTCTTTAAGGAGCGGGTGGAGAATGCAAATGAGCATATGGTTAAAGAGTTCTATGTCAACATCCACCATCTAGTCCGGGATTCCACCGCCACAAAAGTGAGGGATCAAATTGTGTTGTTTGATGGGAAGTCACTCAATGAATTCTTGGGGTTCGCAGATGAAGATGAATCCCAATATCTGGAGAAGTTAGCCCAGAAGGAGGAGGCCCAACCTTGGTTAATAGAAGTGTTAGCGGCTCCCAGAATTGTTCCAGTGTGGCGAAAAGCACAAGAGAAGATTTACAGGAACACCCTCAGCTTCGAAGCAAAAGGGTTGTTGACCTTTGTCTCCAACCGTCTGGATCCCACCACTCATGACCATTCAGTGCCGATTGATAGAGCGGTGTTGGTAGCTTCGATCATGGTCGGCTTCCCACTGAATTTGGGAATTCATGTATAGGGTCATCTCAAATGTGGGCCACGAGACCAAGACGAACTACCCCTTCCCCAGCACATTGACATTGTACTTTAGAGAGCTGAAAGTGAAAAGAAAGAAGTTAGATGTTCTAGTGCCTCCGGCGGGGGCTTATTCGTGGTATGATCAAAAGGGTCCGGACAACCCTAAGACGGCCAAGAAGAGCCAAGCCACCACTTCCACCACAGCTGGCCAATCTGAGAAGCCAGCTGTCACTACTACTGAGCAGGCCACTTCACTCCCTTCGGGTCCATCTACAGCACCGTCCTCATCTACAGCTGATCTGAAGATTCCAGTCTCCAAGACGCACCGGTTCACTACCAACCAGCTGTCCTACACATTGACCAGTTTCAACAACTGGATGTCAGATGCGACATCCAAGTTGTCCACTTTGACGATAGTGGTTCAGGCCCATAGTGCATCAGTGACGGTGGAGGTCCCAACTTCTATTGAGGACACATTGAAGAAAATCCTGGATAACCAGGAAAAGATAATGAAGAAGCAGGATAGTTCGGCTGAGGCAGTAGACTCACACAGCAAGGCACTCAAGAGCCTTTCTAGGGAGCATAGGAATCTAAGGAAGACTAAGGCCTCGACGGAGTCAGTTGCAGCACTAAAGGAGCAGGTGGACAACTTGGTAGCTGATCAGTTGCCCCTGAATCTTTTATTTGGTGAGCTGGCCGTAGAGCCACAGGTGGAGCAGCCACAGGAGAAGCCCAGGCCACACAAGAAGAGGAAGCTCCCCAACACTGAGGGAGTGGTGATCATGGTAGCTCCTGAGCAGCATGAGGGGCCCTCCAGTGCACCCACAATAGTAGATGAGCCTCCTCAAGAGTAGGCACCTGTCCCAGTAGCACAACAGCAGGTTGGGGACCAGTCTGAGGTCCCCACTACTACAGCGGACGAGGGAGCCAGTCAAAGTCATCCAGTTGATCAGGCTTGAGGGGCCATCTATATCCTTTATTTGTGCTTATTTGATAGTTAGCATTGGGGACAATGCTAGCTCTTATTCGTGGGGATGTGCCCTACTGTTTTTGATTTTGGACTGTATATATTTGATTACATTCAATACATTCGTAGATGTAGTATTTGTATATATTTTAACACTTTGATCTACTTTAGTTTAATTTTGAACACTTTTGATTGTATATTCGGATCTATCTTTGTTCATATTTCATTTGCTTTCTCATTTTTGGTTATTCTCGTAGAATCATTAGATTTTGTTTTAAGCTTTCAATAAACCCTTGGTTTTCTTAATGCGACGGTTCTTTCCAAGGGTAAAGTGTTGTGTGAACCGGGTGGCTCTTCACTGTGATAGATAGCATGACAACTTTCTTAAGGGTTGAGTAAGTTTTTGTCTTTTTCTTTGATTTTCAAACTTTTTGTTAGTTAAGGGTACCTCGAGCGAACTTCACTTGGGCCTAGCACATTTTTCTCCGATCTTATGGTCAAAGACATCAAGTTGAAAGTTGTGGCCTTGAGAATCTTGTGTTGATCGAACAACCATCGATTGGTCATATGGACCAAAGTGTGCTTGAATCTATTCCGAGGCTGTTGTGGGCCTTAGACTCTATTTCTTGGTGATCTCTGAGTGTAAGTGTGGTGAGCAAATAGAATTGTGAGCCCAAGCACCCGTACCAATGGTCTAGAACTTGCCCGAATGTCTGTTGAGGCGAAATCCTAGGTGAAACTTGACTTGAGAGAAGTGAGTGTAGGCTATCTTTGATCCAAATGAACATATCGTGAAACATTCCTTCCAACCTACCAATAAATGAATCCCTAGTCACCCCTTTTGAGCCTAAAACCTTATTTCTTCATAAACCAAAGTGCAAGCCTATACCCAATTTAGACCTTCTCTTGGCACCCAAAAATCTTCCCTTAAAGTGATTGCAAAAGTATAAGTTTGGGGGGGGGGGGGAAAGATAAGATAAGAACAAGAAAGGCACCAATGTGGCAAAAAGACACAAAAGCAATAAGAAAAAGAAAGGGCATGAAGACAAAGGAAACAAAGAGAAAAACAAGCAAAAAGTTGAAAAAGACCAAAAAAGGGGGGACCAAAAAGAGTGGAGAAGTGAAAAGGGAAGAAGGAAGAATGAGAATGAAAAGATCAAACAAAGAAACGGCAATTGTAAAAATGGAAGAGTGCCATGGTGTCTCTCTTTCACCCCTTAAAAGAGGAAATGTCAAAAAGAGTCAAAAAGGTGTTCCATAATGAATCAAAAGAAGCGCTTTAGGGAAGGTTGAACCATTAAGAGCCATATTCCTACCCTACCCAAAAAGCCTTCACAATGACTCCCAAAAAGTCCTATATGATCTCAAGTTGAGAAGAGCCTACATTAGTGGATACTTACATAAAGGGCAAGCCTATGGTACCTAGTGTCGGGCTTAGGGTCTCTTCTTTGAGAGAGCGAGTGTGAAATCCTCCACATTGACTTGAGTGAAAATACCCTAAAAGGTGAGGTGCACTTAGGGAGAGCCGAAGGTGTATGAGTTTAGGGTCCACAATAACCAAAGTGTTTTGAGAAAGGCTCCTTGATGGATCGAGTCAACCCTTGAAGCTCTTGTGTCACACTTGAACCACAAAGCTTAAAATTTTCAAAAAAGGTGTAAATGATACATTTGCATTAGGGGCAATTGTTAGTTCCAATTGATGTTTGTGAGGTTACCCCTGGACAAATAGAGGTGTTTTGGTGTCTTTTCTTTGAAGGTTAGGTCTTAGTTTGATTTGCTTGAGGACAAGCAAAGGTTTAAGTTTGAGGGAGTTGATAACTAGGAATTTTGCATGCTTTTAAACCCCTTCTTGCCTTAGCTTTGTACATAAAATGTGTTTAAATGGCTTTGAATTGCTTACAAATGCGCTATTTTTCAGGTTTGAGCGAAAAAGGATGAATATCGTCAAAGCGGCTCAAAAAGGAGTGAAACCGGAAAAGTGTCAAAGAAGAGAAGAAGGACTTCAAGGAAGCCTGTGCGGACCGCACTGATTTGGTGTACGGCCGCACAGGATGGTTCAGAGATAAATCAAGTCCCAGCTCCATCTACGCGGACCGCACTGATTTGGTGTGCGGCCGCGCAGGAATGATCAGAGAAGGCAATTTGCAGACAAAACCCATGCGGACCGCGTCCAAAATTGTGCGGTCCGTGATGATGAAGACCAGAGCAGAAAACTATTTAAGGAACAAACCCACACGGCCGCGTGACAAATCAGTGCGGCCCGCGTGGGTAAAGGATGAGAGACTTTGCATTCAAGGGATTTATTCAGTGCGATTTATTCAGTGCGGCCGCATGACAAATGTACGCGGTCCGCGTTACTATACATGCGCGGCCGCGTGACAAATGTATGTGTTCCGCGTGACCTGTTCCAGCAACAGACCTTCAGTAGCCCAATTACCCTACGCGGCCGCGCGACAAAAGTATGCGGTCCGCGTGAGTCCCGCAGAGGCATTTTTGTCCGAAAATTTCAGGGTAGTATAAATAGCTTCTTTTTGTTTTTAGGTTAAATTAGATTTTGCACAGTGACGGCTGAGCCCGTGAGACACTTAGATACGCCTATTTTGGGAAATTTTGTACTAGATTAACATTAGATTTCAATCACAATTAATTACCATGTCAATTTTATCTTCAATTTCTTCATCTTCTTCAATTTATATGGCTAGCTAATCCTATAGCTAGGGTTGTAGCCCAACCCTAGTGTGGGTAATTGATGGGTTAGATTACTAAATGCAAGGATGATTGTGGGTGATTGGTTTTGGGTTGATTGAATACTTTTAATTGGGATTTTGTGGTTGCAAACATGAAATCTATTTTTGTGGGTTTGGTCTCTACATAAGAAAGAGAATCTAAAACCTCTCAATCAACCCAACAAGGACTTGGGATGGACCCATGAGAATGGTAGTCCCAAGTAACGGGTATAAACCTCGAGAGAGTAATTACCCAACTTGAGCCTAAAGTTGCTTGGGCAAATTAGCCTACCCAATTGGTCTCGAGAAAGTCAATTGGGCAAAATTGTTCTCTCTACCGAGAGGTGTGAGAATTAATGCATAGAGTAATGACTATCCGATAATCCCAAACATCATCTTCGCATTGAATTTCTATACCCATTAGTTATTCCACTTAGGTATAAGCTACTTCCCTAGTCCCCTTTCCCATTAGCAAATTACAATTAAAATTAGTCTTAGCATAATCTAGATTTTACAATAGTAGTTGATACAATAGTTTATAAATTGAAAACACCAAAAATGCTTGAAGTCAAACTAGAAGATAAAATCCAATACTAGTGCAACATAATTATTCACTCCAATATCTAACTCCCTGAGGAATTGACCCCGAACCACTATTCGGGTAAGAGTAGTTGTGCCCGCTCATACCTTCAGGTTGAGTTTGCTACGATCAATAACACTGCTGGGGGATTTTCATTTCTTCAAAATTGGTGCTTCAGTCTTCTGAAGGCTGCTGGGGATGACAGTGGTTCAAAGACCACTTCCCTCTGAGGCTTGTCTTATCTTTCTTCTTCCCCAATTGGGCACTTGACTTCTAGAAAATTTTCAAAATGAAAGGAAAATTTTTTGCCCCAGTTTAATAATCTTCCTTGCATCACACTTCTCTGCCATCAATGACATTTCTTTGCTCTGTATAATAATTGGAAAGTTGGTGGAAAGTTTTAAAGTCATTTCTCACTTGTTCTGACTAGACAAACTTTGATGGGGAATTTTTGATAAAAAGGAGAAAGATAAAAAGAAACAAAAATAAAAGACAAAGGAAAAAATGACTTTCTAACAAGAAATAACTATAAAAACTTATCAAACACGGATACCAACTCTAATGGTCATGGCATGCACATGTGGCCTATCCTCTGTCGTTATCGCCTTTCACCATTTCTTTCTTGTGATTTTCATCTGATTCTCACCCTTATTCGACTTTGTAGTGCCCGAAGGGTTTTCACTTTCAAGCCTCTCTCATTTTGGTTTTTCTCTCAGCTTTTATCGACTTATGGTGCTTGTGAAGGTTTTCACCGGTAAGACTCTCTCATTTGTATTACTTTTCAGCTGGGGATTGGGGTGTCACCGCTAAGACTCTCTCATCTTTCTTTTCTGCTTGGTCAGAGTC
Organism: Nicotiana noctiflora; assembly: GCA_032618575.1. NCBI lineage: Eukaryota > Viridiplantae > Streptophyta > Magnoliopsida > Solanales > Solanaceae > Nicotiana > Nicotiana noctiflora. The sequence goes on from JASVEL010004395.1 coordinate 325,018, forward strand.
TTTTCTGCTGGGAATCAGAGTAATATGTTCTGATGAAACTCTCACATTTGCCTGACCTGGCCTCTTTTGAAGACTGATCGGAAGGTCTTTCTTTAAACACTAATGTGGGATTTGGATAGGGCTAGAAAGAAAGGGTACTTGAAGGCTGAAAAAACACATCAATTTTAGTTCAAAATTACAACCTTCAGAACTAGATTTATTTATAATTAACACAACTTTTTCCCTAATTTCTTGCTTGGGTATTTTTTGATCTTTTATTACACTATGACCGAGCCGTGAAGCGCCTACGTATCCTCTTTGAGGAATCAGGTCAAACGTAATTCCCAATTCCTCATTGTTCTAGTTTTCCTTTACACTTATTATTTTTTCTTCTTCTTTTTCTTTATCTATTTTTGTTGTTTTTGTTGTTGTTTGTTTTTTCTTTTTTTTTCTTTATCTCCCACATTTGTGTTTTCTAATTTTTGCTACTGATTCCGAATGAGGGGTATGAAAGAAAACACATAAGGCTTAAAGGGTTAACGAAGGATAAAGTGTTTGGGTAGCAGAACAAAATACCTCCATCATTCCAATCTTCAAAACATGCCAAGAGCAAACCACACAATTAGACATTCGCTATATCTTCAAAGCACCGTTGGGCAACACTCTTATTTTCACCACGAACGACCCCCATGTCAACATGGTCAACTTGCCTGTAACGGTTTTCTTTTTACTTGCCCCAGTTTCACATGACTCGGGCTCCAAATAATCTCAAATCGTTTTTATTTCCTTTCAATACCCCGCTCATCTTCCAATTGCTTTATGATTAACTTCTAAGAGGCAAAAATTATGTGCGGATGCCATGTCGCTAGAGTTGATAGAAAAAGGGACTATAAATCAAAGAAAAATGACTAGAAATAATGGAATACACAGAATTACATTAGATAGTGAAATGGTTCGAACAACACGACAACCATAATAAACTAGGGTAAGACCCTGTAAACAAACCTAGACAACACTATACGAGACACTACAAACAAAGACACTAGATAAAATAAAATGATAGAAGGTTTTGAATTACAAGACGATATCCGGTTTATAACCTTGAAATAACCCAGACAACAGAAATGACAACAAAATAAGCCACCAAAACTCCACTCTGATTGACCAAGAAATGGAGAGTCTTTCCAATTACCAAACATGACCTCTTAGCCATCGACTTCTGCTGATTGGTTTTTCCTTTGAACATGGTGTCACTATTATGAACCGGGCTTTTTAAGTTCTCCTCCCTTGTGTACCAATTTGATCATCTGGGCCTCACGGTGAGCTGGCAACGGATTCTGGTTAAGGTTTGGTGCATCTAGGGTATGAACTTCAATTCGACAAGTATTGATAAGTTCTTGAATGGATATATTCAAATTCCAAAACCTTTCTGTATCATGCCCATACACTCCTAAAAAGTACTCACAACTCACCGAGTGATCAAGGTCTCTCAGAAAATGGTTTGGCAACTTAGTTTCAACACAATTCATCAGTCCCAACTACTTCAGTTAGTGGAATAAATAGGTGTAAGACTCTCCCAGTTGGGTGAATGTTTTCTTTCTCTACAACCTCTTGTTCTAAAATGCTTGATTGGGCCGTAAAACCGAACTAGAAAGGTTTTTGTAGGCTTTTGGGGGCGGGCAAGATATTTATGGATGTAGAGCATATGGTGGTGCGTTGTGGTTGGGGTACCAGGATGGTGGGTGATGTGCAATTTTGGGAGTCCCGGGGAGAGTAGTGATGTTGGGGACGGGAGTAGCATTGGGAAAACATAACTGGAGGACGAGTGATGGAGCTACTTGGGTGGCTGGAAAGCTGTGATAGGCGGGTATATATGGAGAGTATGGGGGATCATCTGGCATTGGGTCTAGTGTGTGGGTAAGGACGGAGTCCAGGAAGCTAGGTGGTGGCGAAGGTGGTGCTTTCCCATCTATCCACGCCCGATACATGTCAACCACATGTTGTCTCAACATTTTCACTTCTACTACCAACCCATGTTTCCTTTCAACCAAGTGTTGTCGGTCATCGGTATCGACCCACTTAGTTCTGATGTTCTCTGACATTATCCTTTGCCTCTGTTTTTGCAGGGAAGAGTTAACACAACCAACCACCTTTCTGATATGAACATAACAAAGTGAAGCCATCACGTTAGTGTTAAGGCATTTGACAGATAGGTAAATACACATCAGGGATGCAATGCACCGAGGAGGTTGATCCTTTCTATCATGCATTTGCTTCAGTTACGTGCGTCATCCCGGTTTCTTATAATTATCTCCCTTTGAACTGGCTCCCCAATTTTCTCATTTTTTTATTTTTTTATTTGTTATATTTTTTTTTTGTTGTGGTCGAATCTTATGAAGATTGCCTACGTATCATGGCCCCGCATGAATTAGACCTTGCGTAGTTTGGGTAAATAAAACAAACTACATCTGTAAGTGAAACAAACTATTTTTTATTTTATGTAAAAACAACTAAACTATTTTTTTAAGAATAAATCACACATTGTTTTTGCTTATAAATAATTTTTTATTTTTATTTTTTTAAGGTAAAAAAAAAACTGTTTTGAAATTAACAATTCCTGTTTTTTTTTTCATTTTCTTCAATATTTAAAAACCGGTCAGCATGCAAGTCTGAAGCAAATAAATGTGTAAAATAAACAGGATGCAGCAGGATGGTCTTTTCATTTCAGGTTGCCTGTCCTAGACGGACCCAACCCCTGTGTTCAGTCCCCTAAGCCAAATGCAACATGATGCAAATAAGCGTTACTACTGGGGATCCGGCACAAAGTGTTTTTATTCTAGGTTTAAAACCCGGGTCTATTGTTTTAAACCCGGCTTACCCGAGCGGACAACTCGATCAGAGGGGGGCAGCGCACCGTGAATACAGAAGCTTCACCGGCTTTGCAACTTATCCGGACCTCATTCTAAAATTTGAATAGACTCTAACAGAAAAGAAGTCAGACGAAGTGCACCATTCTTCATGATTTAGAATACTCAGAGACGAGATGGGTTTTGACACAGTTTATATACAATTCAACAAATATTAAGCGGTAAAACATTTAGCATGTAAGACATGGAACATGTATCAAAATCGAATAAAGCCAAACATAACAATTTAACTAAGCTCGAATTCTTGAACCCTGAACCAAAGTTCTAGGTTCGTGTCCCCAGCGGAGTCGCCAGAGCTGTCACACCTCCTTTTCGCGCTACCATACCCTCTAGGGTAAGGTACAAGGGAGTTTTTCCAATTTAAGTGACAATATTTGGAATGGGATTATTTACTTATTTTCAGAGTCGCCACTTGGAATGAATATGGTGTCCCAAGTCACCGATTTATTTAAATCCCAAATCGAGGAAATTTTGACTTTTCGAATAAAGTCTGCAAACCAGAAAATCTAAGTAAGGAACTCTGTTGACCCGACGGAAGGTGTTAGGCAGCCTCGGATCCCGTGGTTCGAGCACTATCGCTTAAATTATAGATGGCTCGAATATCTGTCTTTTGTACATGTTATAATCTATGTGCTTTTAATTAATTTTAAACCACTTTTATTATTATTATTATTATTATTATTATTATTATTATTATTATTATTATTTAAGCGAAAGTTAACGTCATTTAAAGTATGTTTTTGGATTGCCCCGCATGAAATGAACCCGCAATCCTAGGCACACTATATACAACATTTTAGGATTTGGATTTGGGTTGCATGAAATGCACACCCGAGTTTATGGAGGTAACATTATTAAATACGCGCCTAAAGAAACGAATGCGTTATTATTTTTTCAGAAGACCGTGAAATTCACTAAACGACCCGTCCCGAAACCTAAGAAATTAATATATACATTTGTGAGGGCCCCGCAATTTTATGCCTTTTTATTCGGCGAGGCTCGTATCACTTATTCTAAAAGGATGATCCTAAAGTAACTATTTCTTTCTTTATTAAGTTTGTCAAAATGCTAAAAAAAGAAGAAGAAAAAAAATCCTAATTTATTCACATGCTTTAAACTCATTGTAATCGGGCTTCGAACACAATTTGTTAATTTTGAAAATAAATATGGCTATGCATTCTTTTGACAATTACGGGCCCAAGCCCAACATGAGTAGTACGAAACTTGGACCTGAGCCATCCTTATTCTAGTTGAGCCTAAATAGCTTATTTTATACATATTCATAGCTTGCAAACCAAAAATGGGGTTATTTTATTAACAAATGTTCTACCAATTTAAAGTGGTATTCTACTTAAGGTGAAAGAACTTGGAAATCTGGTTTTATCCTAAGTCATTTACATGCTGAAATTAACCAATTGTGTCTGATTAAACAATATTCCTTGGAAATTTAATTTTTTATCCTAAATCATTTACATGTTGAAATTAACCAGTTGTATCTAATTAAACAATATTCCTATAAGCTTCAAAACAACTTTTTGTTTAGTGGTAACTATTGGAGTATTCAAGAATATTCTAAATTGCCTAAATTGCTTATAACATTTTTCTACAAAAAACTATAATAACAAAAATAGCCTATCACGCCATTAATCCCTTTCAACTAGCATACATGGGAAGTTCGCACACTAAACTACTATAGAGTGTTCAGTTATACATAAACAAACATCTACGTGATCCTAATGGAATAAATATTCTAATGTTTTATACAAAGTAAGTACACAACTACAATAAGTTTAAAATTTCAGATCTTCATTTTTCTTTGCATTCATGCTTCAATTTTCAGCTTACAAGAACCAATGTATCAGTTGTGTACCTGGTATTTGGAAAGCAAAGAAGAAGATAATCAGCCATAGCAAAGCAACAACACAACAACAACGGTAGGGCAGCAGCAACCAGTATAATAAAAACAATAACCGGTGCAAATTTGAAAGCAGTGGAAAAACCAGCAGAAAAACCAATGGAACAGTAGCAAAAATTCTAAGAACACTCAATGGAATAATAACGCAACACTTAAACTATTTTCTGAAATCTGAAATCTAGTAAGAAAATTTCAGCCTTAATGTCACCCTTTTAGCTCTATTATTTCTGAAAATAAATTATGTTTTTCCAATCTTTTGCCAAAAAAACTCTCAATCTTTCTCTCCAAAATTCAGTGCTTAAGTTCTCCCTCTAATCTCCAAAATCCAGCCTATTTAAAGACTAATTGACCTTTCTTTATTCAAACTTTTTACTTTTAGCCTATTTTTATTCCCTTCCCATGTGCTTTTGTGCCCTTGTATCATTAATCCCTCTTGTTTCTGATTTCCAGCCTTTAGAGGCATTAGACATGGTGTAGTTTTTCACTATAGATCCCCTTTTTGTTAAAATATTCATTAGCTTAATGGCATACTGAATATTCTACAGGCAGACCACTAACACTAATCATTTTAAATCTTCTAACATCCAAAATACCCCTGAAAAAAAACTTTTAACAATCTGTATTTAAACCTCTATGATTTACAACTAACAGATTATTAGCTACCAATCACTATACAACTATAACTAATCCTTAAGTCAAATTCACACAGATAACTCAAGAAGAAAAATCTGACCGAATAAAAGGTCTTGAGGAGGAAGAAGAATTAACGAACAAGACAAGATTTACAAACAACACTTTAAACCAAAAATCGATAATCTGAAAAATAAAATGAACGAAACAAAAATTATATCCAACACTTTAAACAAAGAACAATAATCTGAAAAATAGAAAAAATAAAACAAAATTACAACCAATACTTTAAACCAAAAGACAAATAAAAAAATAGATCAAAAGAAGGAAATAATTTTGAAAACAATATGAAAATTTGAACGAACCCATATCGAACTCAGATCTTGGTGAATGTTGTTATTCGTTCATGGAGTTTTGCCACTACTCATCGGGTTGACGACGGACAGCAGTGGAAGGCGACGATAACGATGCCTCCGGACAACTGGGGTAACAGACTACTCCATGGCTGCTGGACGCGACGACGAACAACAAGGTAACGGGCGACGACGACGCCATGACTGCTGCCGGCGATGGGCCGCATAGTGACGAACAGAAGGGTAACATACTATTGGACGAACTGTTGGACAACAGACGACTGCTCGGTTGTTTGGACGAAGGTGACGATGGGAGGAAGGACGACAGGGCTGCTTCTATGGTTGTTCATGGCAGCCGTGGCTATTTGGACGTTCGGACATGGCTGCTCGTCGTCGACTGGACGAGTTGGTGGTGCCGGGATGATGCTGGTCGTTGACTGGACGGTGACAGCAACGGGGGAAGGGGAGGTCGTCGGACATGGTGGATGGTGGTCGTTGGCGGCTAGGGTTTGCTAATGTGTTGGTTGTTTGGAGAAGAAGACTTAGTCTTCTAAATGGAAGAGAAAATGTTCAAAATGAAAAAGAAGGCTGATGATGTTAAGGGTAGGGTTTGGGATTGTCACGACCCTAGTTCACCAATTGTGAACATGTCGTGATGGCACCCAGTCCCCACGACTAGGTAAGCCTAACACGTTGCGGAATCTATAAATTATAATTACTTAAATAAGAAACAGCGGAAAATAACATAAAAGATATGTAATCCGTGCCACTTGGCACATACATCCGTCACATAATAAATAAACACTACCAAGATCCGGAACCCCACGGTAACACAGACTAAAAGGGGAAATACAACTGTGGCTCTATATGTAAAGAGTATCTAACAACGACATGAAGAAAAATGTCAACTAGTACTACTAGAATAGATGGGAAGCCTCCGGATCCGCGGACGTAGCAGATCATACCTCGAAGTCTCCCAGAAAGCTGCGGAATCACCTAGTACGAGCCTCCTCTGATGTACCCGGATCTGCACAACAAAAGTGTGCAGAAGAGTAGCATGAGTACACCACGGTGGTACTACTCAGTAAGTGCCAAGCCTAACCTCGATGGAGTAGTGACGAGGAAGGTCAGGGCCCTACTGAGAAACAATAATAATATGATGATAACAAAATAAACAGTTTAACAGATAACAACAAAATTTCCAAAATAACAACATTTACTGAAACTGTCTACAACCAAGCTAATAACAAATAACCAACTCAAATAAACAAATCCAGGATCTGTGGGAATTGAACCCACAGTCCCATTCTCAGTACCCCTGGGTCTCCGGGAATCGAACCCGCAGCCCATGTCTCAATAATATCACAATAACTCAGGATCTCCGGGAATCGAACCCGCAGTCCCTACCAATAACTCAGGATCTCGGGAATCGAACCCGTAGTCCCTACCAATAACTCAGGATCTCGGGAATCGAACCCGTAGTCCCTACCAATAACTCAGGATCTCGGGAATCGAACCCGTAGTCCCTACCAATAACTCGGGATCTCGGGAATCGAACCCGTAGTCCCTACCAATAACTCAAGATCTCGGGAATCGAACCCGTAGTCCCTACCAATAACTCATGATCTCGGGAATCGAACCCGTAGTCCCTACCAATAACTCAGGATCTCGGGAATCGAACCCGTAGTCCCTACCAATAACTCAGGATCTCGGGAATCGAACCCGTAGTCCCTACCAATATCACGTCGGGTCTCTGGGAATCGAACCCACAGCCCTGGGTCTCCGGGAATCGAACCCGCAGTCCGCAAGCACAGCCAATTAAGGAATCCACAGAGTGAATAATTATGCCTTTATAACTTCACCAAAAAAAATAGTGCCAATAATTAACAAGGAATTCAAATAAGGCAGTTAGGCAGCTAAACAGTTAAGTGCTACCTAATCATGCTCTTCTAACCACTACCGGGTAAAATATCAAATTAACAACCAAAGACAGAGATATCTCTCTTCGAACATTTCTGAATAAAATACGTGTTCATCAACCAGTGCATGTACACGCCCGTCACCTCGCGTACAAGGCTTTTAAACTATCACATAATATCCTAGGGGTGAAAATTCCCCCACACGAGGTTAGACAAGCCACTTACCTCAATTCCAGTACAAAACCGCTAAGAAATAACCTTCTTGCCGCGAATGTCGGCCTCCACAAGTGTAGTATCTGATAAAAATCAATAGAATCACATCAAAATAGGCCAATTGGGTATTACCCAATCAAAATAACTCAAAATGCACCAAAACTCACAAGTTGTCAAAACCCGACTTTCGGTACGCTTATCGAAAAATCACGAAAATTATATTTTCGGGTTCCTTATCTCAATACGAGTCTAGGCATATAAAATTTACCAAAATCGAACTCCATTTGCTCACTCAAATCAGAGATTTTCTAAAGTTCAAGACTAGGGCTAAATCCTCCATAATTACCCCAAATTCCTCCATTTTCATGATATAATTGCATAATATTACCAATACTAATCATAATATGAGTTCATAGTTGATTACCTGATGTTTTCCCTTGATTTCCTCCTCAAAATCGCCCAAAATCGCCCTTAAGCCGAGACCCCCAAATGTTAAAATGTTCCGAAATTTTTCTAACTTCTGATACACTTACTTACAGCGATTTTCGCTTCCGCGGAACATTTTCCGCTTCTACGCTCCCGTATCCGCGACCAAAGGGTCGTTTCTGCGGTTCCAGGCCTAGCCGGCCATTTTCCGCTTCTGCGATATACGGACCGCCTCTGCGCGTCCGCTTCTGCGAAGACTCGATCGCTCCTGCGGAAATTTCCGCTTCTGCGGCTAGGCGTCCGCCTCTGCGGACTCGCCTAAGCGGCTCCCTTCCGCTTCTGCGAGGCCGCTTCTGCGGCTCCCTCTCCGCTTCCGCGATTCCGCTTCAGCGGAAAATTCTCCGCTTCTGCGGTTACAAGCGCTTCTGCGCTCCAATATCCGCTTCTGCGGACTCGCTCCTGCGTCCAAAAGTCCGCAGGAGCGGAAACAACAGAAGCAGTGCACCAGTTCTGCAATTTTCCATGTTTTCTCCCGATTAACCATCCGAAAACACCCCGAGGCCCCCGGGACCTCATCCAAACATACCAACACATCTTAATACCTCATTCAAACTTGCTCCAATCCTCAAAACACGTCTAACAACATCAAAACCCATAATTCGCATCGAATTCAAGCCTAAATTTCTTAAAACTTTCCGAATTGCACATTCGATCAAAAACCCGTCCAAACGACGTCCGAATGACCTGAAAATTTGCGGACATATCCAAAATCACATAACGAAGCTACAGAAATTGTCGGAATTCCATTCCGACCCCCGGATCAAAATCTCACCTATCGATCGGATTCGCCAAAATTTCAACCTTCGGCATTTCAAGCCTAATTGAGCTACGGACCTCCAAAATACGTCCCGAACGCGCTCCTAACCCCGAAATCACCTAACGGAGCTAATGGAACCATCGGATTTCCATTCCGAGATCGTCTTAACACTGTTCCGGCTACGAACCGTTTTCTAGTTTCAAAGCTCTTATTTAGGGACTAAGTGTCCCAAAATGCTCAAATTTTTGGAACCAACTCTCTCGGCAACCCACAATAGCAGAAATGAACTTAGGGGAACAGTTAAATTAGGGATAGGGGCATAATTTTCTAAAACGACCGGTCGGGTCGTTACATCTTCCCACACTTAAAGATTCGTTCGTCCTCAAACGAGCATAGAAAACATACCTGGAGTAGTGAAAAGATGAGGGTACTGGCTGCGCATATCCTGCTCGGTCTCCCAAGTCGCCTCCTCGACCGGCCGGCCCCGCCACTGAACCTTTACCGAAGCGATGTTCTTTGACCTTAGCTTTCTGACTTGCCTGTCTAGAATGGCTACTGGCTCCTCAACATAAGACAGATCTTTGTCTAGCTGAACAGATGTGAAATCCAACACGTGCGACGGGTCACCATGGTATCTCCGGAGCACGGAGACATGAAATACGGGGTGAACTCCGGCTAGGCTGGGAGGTAAGGCCAACTCATAAGCAACCTCTCCAACACGCCTCAAAATCTCAAAAGGGCCAATAAATCTAGGACTCAGCTTCCCTTTCTTCCCAAACCTCATAACGCCCTTCATGGGCGAGACTCGGAGCAGAACCCGCTCACCCACCATAAAAGCCACATCGCGAACCTTCTTGTCCGCATAACTCTTCTGTCTAGACTGGGCCGCACGAAGTCTGTCCTGAATCACCTTGACCTTGTCCATAGCCTCCCGAACCATATCAGTACCTAGTAACCTGGCCTCTCCCGGCTCGAACCAACCCACTGGAGACCTGCACCTCCTACCATATAGGGCCTCATACGGTGCCATCTGAATACTAGACTGGTAGCTGTTGTTATAAGCAAACTCCGCCAGCGGCAAGAAGTGATCCCACGAACCTCCAAACTCAATCACGCACGCACGGAGCATATCCTCCAAAATCTGAATAGTGCGCTCGGACTGCCCATCAGTCTGGGGGTGAAATGCTGTGCTCAGCTCCACCCGAGTACCTAACTCCTCCTGTACAGCTCTCCAGAACCGTGAAGTGAACTGAGTGCCTCTATCTGAAATGATAGAAACTGGAATACCATGCAGCCGAACTATCTCCTCGATATAGATCTCCGCCAGTCGCTCCGATGAATAAGTAGTGCTCACCGGTATAAAATGGGCGGACTTGGTCAACCGATCCACAATAACCCAAATAGAATCAAACTTCCTAATAGTCCGTGGAAGCCCGGATACAAAGTCCATGGTGATGCGCTCCCATTTCCACTCTGGAATCTCAATCCGCTGCATCAATCCACCCGGGCGCTGATGCTCATACTTCACCTGCTGGCAGTCGAGGCATCTAGAAACATAATCAACTATATCCCTCTTCATCCGCCTCCACCGGTAATGCTGTTTCAAGTCCTGATACATCTTCGCGGCACCCGGATGGATGGAATACCGCGAACTATGGGCCTCTCCTAGAATCAGCTCTCGAAGATCATCTACATTGGGCACACAGATACGCCCCCGCATCCTCATAACTCCATCATCCCCGATGGTAACATCTCGAGCATCACCACGCCAAACTCTATCCTGAAGGACAAGCAAATGAGGGTCGTCGAACCGACGCTCCCTGATGCGGCCAAATAGAGAAGACCGAGAAACCACACAAGCTAAAACCCTGCCGGGCTCCGAAAGATCCGGCCTAACCAACCGTCCGGCTAAAGCTCGAACATCCATCGCCATAGGCCTCTCTCGAAGCCGGTAGATATGCTAAACTCCCCAAACTCTCTCGCTCGACGACTCAAGGCATCAAGCAACCACATTAGCCTTGCCTCGATGATATAGAATGGTAATATCATAGTCCTTCGGTAGTTCCAACCATCTCCTCTCGACGCATATTCGGGTCCTTCGCTAAGCAAGTCTGCAAGCTCCGGTGATCAGTGTAGATCTCATAAGGAACCCCATATAAATAATGACGCCAAATTTTCAAGGCGTGAACAATGGCAGATAGCTCCAAATCATGAACAGGGTAATTCTTCTCATGTACCTTCAGCTGTCTCGACGCGTAGGCAATCACCCTACCGTCCTGCATCAATACCGCACCGAGTCCAACTCGTGAGGCATCACAATATACAGTATAGGAACCCGAACCTGTAGGCAACATCAATATAGGGGCCGAAGTCAAAGCTGTCTTGAGCTTCTGAAAGCTCGCCTCACACTCGTCTGTCCACTGAAAAGGGGCACCCTTTTGGGTCAATCTGGTCATAGGTACTGCAATCGAAGAGAACCCCTCTACAAAACGACGGTAATAGCCCGCCAAACCAAGGAAACTGCGAATCTCAGTAGCGGAGGAGGGTCTGGGCCAACTCCGCACGGCCTCCACCTTCCTCGGATCTACTCGAATACCATCACTCGACACCACGTGGCCCAAAAATGCCACCAGAACTCAACCAAAATTCACATTTAGAGAACTTGGCATAAAGCTGCTTCTCCCTCAGGATCTGAAGCACTATCCTCAAATGCCGCTCGTGCTCTTCCCGGCTCCGAGAATATACTAGAATATCATCAATGAAGACAATCACGAACGAGTCCAGATAAGGCCTGAACACACTGTGCATCAAATGCATAAATGCTGCTGGGGCATTAGTCAACCCAAAAGACATCACGAGGAACTCATAGTGACCATACCGAGTCCTGAAGGCGGTCTTCGGGATATCTGGCTCCCGAATCTTCAGCTGGTGATACCCAGAGCGCAAATCAATCTTAGAAAACACATGTGCGCCCTGTAACTGGTCAAATAAATCATCAATACGGGGCAAAGGATACCGGTTCTTCATTGTAACCTTGTTCAGCTGACGATAGTCAATACACATACGTATAGAACCGTCCTTTTTCTTCACAAACAATACAGGAGCACCCCAAGGCGAAACACTGGGTCGAATAAAACCCTTGCCCAATAACTCCCGTAACTGATCCTTCAACTCCTTTAATTCAGGAGGAGCCATACGGTACGGTGGAATAGAAATGGGCTGAGTGCCCGGCAACAAGTCAATAGCAAAGTCAATGTCTCTGTCGGGCGGCATGCCCGGAAGATCAGCTGGAAATACATCAGCAAAGTCACGTACCACATGAACAGAATCAATAGAGGGAGTGTCAACACTGACGTCCCGCACATAGGCTAGATAAGCAGCACACCCCTTCTCAACCATACGCTGAGCTCTGAGAAAAGAAATAACACGGCTAGGGGTGTGATCTAGAGTACCACTCCACTCAATACGTCGAATGCCTGGCATAGCCAGCGTCACGGTCTTGGCGTGACAATCAAGAATAGCATAATGGGGCGACAACCAGTCCATGCCCAGAATAATATCAAAATCGACCATCCCGAGCAGCAATAGATCCGCTCCGGTCTCAAAATCACAAATGGTAACCAAACACGACCGATATACGCGGTCCACAACCAAAGAATCACCCACCGGAGTGGAAACATAAATGGGGGCACTCAAAGAATCCCGAGGCACACCCATATGAGAAGCAAAGTAAGAAGACACATATGAAAAAGTGGAACCAGGGTCGAATAGAACCGATGCCTCCCTGTGACTAACCAGAATAATACCTGTGATAATAGAGTCAGATGCAACAGCCGCGGCGCGATCAGGAATAGCATAGAATCTGGCTTGTCCCCCCTCTCGAGGGCGGCCTCTAGAACCCTGACCCCCGCCCCTGGCTGGCTGGGCAGGTGGAATAGCAGCTGGAGCTGGAATGATAGCCTGCTGACCCTGAGAGCCACGCCGATGCTGCGAAGACTGGTGAGGTGCCCCCCTCCTACGCCTGGGGCACTCCCTCACCAGATGGCGAGTATCCCCGCACCCAAAGCAAGCTCTGGGAGGACACGGTGACTGTGACTGACCGGCCTCTCCCCCACTAGCCCGACCTCTGGAAGGACCCCGCGCAGGAGGTGCACTGGAAACTGGGGGAGCATAATAAGGCTCCCGAGGTGCTGGAAGACCTGGAGTACTACCGGCTGCGGACAATGCTGAGTGAACTGGACGACCGGAATAACCCCTACCAAAACGACCGGCTGCTGAAGTGCGGGCACCAGAGAAATGGCCCGACTCACGAGACCTCTTGCCCACTCTATCTCCCCGCTCTCTAGGGAGCATACTCTCGATCCTCCTGGCAATGCTAACTGCCTGCTGATAAGATATATCCGTCTCCAACTCTCTGGCCATGCTGGATCGGATAGGCGGAATCAGGCCCTCAATAAATCTCCGTACTCTCTCCCGAACCATGGCTACCAAGGCCGGTGCATGCCTGGCCAGACGGGTGAAACCGATGGCATACTCCGATACTGACATGGAGCCCCGTCGCAACCGCTCAAACTCCGAGCGCCAAGAATCCCTAAGGCTCGGTGGAACAAACTCCCTCAAAAATAGATTTGAAAACTGCGTCCAGGTCAACGAAGCGGACTCCTCCGGACTATCCAACTCATACGTGCGCCACCAATCATAAGCTGCCCCGCGAAACTGAAAAGCAGCGAAGGAAACCCCGCCGGTCTCCACAATCCCCATAGTACGAAGAATACGACGACACTCCTCCAGGAAAACCCAATGCATCATCCGAAGCCAGGGCCACTAAACACCGGAGGATCATATTTTCGAACCTCTCTAATCTACGCCGCTCGTCCTCGGAGGCAGCTGGTCCACCTCCCGGTTGTGCCGGGGCGGCAGGAGGCATAACCAAAACATCCGGAACATGTCCCACCGGCACACGCTGCTCCGGTGTAACGGCTACGGGAGTCCGGGCCCCTCCCCCGCCCGAGATGTAGCCGCAACAAGAGGAAGCAATCCCGCCTCTGGGCCAGAGTGGTATACATGCTCATGAACCGAGCCATGGTCTCCTGTAGCGCCGGAGTAGTAGCAGCCGTAGTCGGTGCACCAGGTGCCTGCGCTCCAACCCGGTCTACCGGTGGCACCTCAGCGGCAGCGCGCGCGATGGTGCTGTGGCCGCACCTCGGGCGCGTCCTCGTCCTCTACCTCGGCCCCGGCCTCCGACGGCAGCAACAGGGGGCGCGGGTACCCGATCATCGCGGTTAGCTCGTGTCCTCACCATCTGTGAGAGAATAGAAAGCCGTAGTTTAGATTTTTGATGCCAAAAATGTCGCACGACAAGGAATCCAAAAGAAATGAAGAGTTTCCTAAACGGTTACATAGCCCCTCGTAGATAAATACAGACGTCTCCGTATCGATCAGCGAGACTCTAAGTAACCGGTCCGTGTCCCGTGACTCCTATGAACCTAGAGCTCTGATACCAACTTGTCACGACCCTAGTTCACCAATTGTGAACATGTCGTGATGGCACCCAAGTCCCCACGACTAGGTAAGCCTAACACGTTGCGGAATCTATAAATTATAATTACTTAAATAAGAAACAGCGGAAAATAACATAAAAGATATGTAATCCGTGCCACTTGGCACATACATCCGTCACACAATAAATAAACACTACCAAGATCCGGAACCCCACGGTAATACAGACTAAAAGAGAAATACAATTGTGGCTCTATGTGTAAAGAGTATCTAACAACGAAATGAAGAAAAATGTCAACTAGTAATACTAGAATAGAAGGGAAGCCTCCGGATCCGCGGACGTAGCAGATCATACCTCGAAGTCTCCCGGAAAGCTGCAGAATCACCTAGTACGAGCCTGCTCTGATGTACCTGGATCTGCACAACAAAAGTGTGCAGAAGAGTAGCATGAGTACACCACGGCGGTACTCAGTAAGTGCCAAGCCTAACCTCGATGGAGTAGTGACGAGGAAGGTCGTGGCCCTACTGAGAGAACAATAACAAAAAGACAATAACAATAATAAGCAGCTCAAATAATAATAAATCCGAAATAGCAATAATTACTGAAACTGTCTACAATCAAGCTAATAACAAATAACCAACTCAAATAAACAAATCCAGGATCCGTGGGAATTGAACCCACAGTCCCATTCTCAGTACCCCTGGGTCTCCGGGAATCGAACCCGCAGCCCATGTCTCAATAATATCACAATAACTCGGGATCTCCGGGAATCGAACCCGCAGTCCCTACCAATAACTCGGGATCTCGGGAATCGAACCCGTAGTCCCTACCAATAACTCGGGATCTCGGGAATCGAACCCGTAGTCCCTACCAATAACTCGGGATCTCGGGAATCGAACCCGTAGTCCCTACCAATAACTCGGGATCTCGGGAATCGAACCCGTAGTCCCTACCAATAACTCGGGATCTCGGGAATCGAACCCGTAGTCCCTACCAATAACTCGGGATCTCGGGAATCGAACCCGTAGTCCCTACCAATAACTCGGGATCTCGGGAATCGAACCCGTAGTCCCTACCAATAACTCGGGATCTCGGGAATCGAACCCGTAGTCCCTACCAATATCACGTCGGGTCTCCGGGAATCGAACCCACAGCCCTGGGTCTCCGGGAATCGAACCCGCAGTCCGCAAGCACAGCCAATTAAGGAATCCACAGAGTGAATAATTATGCCTTTATAACTTCACCAAAAAAAATAGTGCCAATAATTAACAAGGAATTCAAATAAGGCAGTTAGGCAGCTAAACAGTTAAGTGCTACCTAATCATGCTCTTCTAACCACTACCGGGTAAAATATCAAATTAACAACCAAAGACAAAGATATCTCTCTTCGAACATTCCTGAATAAAATACGTGTTCATCAACCAGCGCATGTACACGCCCGTCACCTCGCGTACAAGGCTTTTAAACTATCACATAATATCCTAGGGGTGAAAATTCCCCCACACGAGGTTAGACAAGCCACTTACCTCAATTCCGGTACAAAACCGCTAAGAAATAACCTTCTTGCCGCGAATGTCGGCCTCCACAAGTGTAGTATCTGATAAAAATCAATAGAATCACATCAAAATAGGCCAATTGGGTATTACCCAATCAAAATAACTCAAAATGCACCAAAACTCACAAGTTGTCAAAACCCGACTTTCGGTACGCTTATCGAAAAATCACGAAAATTATATTTTCGGGTTCCTTATCTCAATACGAGTCTAGGCATATAAAATTTACCAAAATCGGACTCCATTTGCTCACTCAAATCAGAGATTTTCTAAAGTTCAAGACTAGGGCTAAATCCTCCATAATTACCCCAAATTCCTCCATTTTCATGATATAATTGCATAATATTACCAATACTAATCATAATATGAGTTCATAGTTGATTACCTGATGATTTCCCTTGATTTCCTCCTCAAAATCGCCCAAAATCGCCCTTAAGCCGAGACCCCCAAATGTTAAAATGTTCTGAAATTTTTCTAACTTCTGATACACTTACTTACAGCGATTTTCGCTTCTGCGGAACATTTTCCGCTTCTACGCTCCCGTATCCGCGACCAAAGGGTCGCTTCAGCGGTTCCAGGCCTAGCCGGCCATTTCCGCTTCTGCGAATAAAGGGCCGCTTCAGCGGACCCGCTTCTGCGAAGAAGCTTACGCTTCTGCGGACAAATCCGCCTCTGCGCATCACTGACCGCTTCTGCGGTCTCGCCCAAGCGGAAAAACGTCCGCTTCTGCGGACCATGCCCAATTTCTCTCGTCCGCTTCTGCGATCCCAGACTCGCACCAGCGACCCCGCTTCAGCGGAAATTCTTCCGCTTCTGCGGAACCACTCGCTCCTGCGTCCAAAAGTCCGCAGGAGCGGAAACAACAGAAGCAGTGCACCAGTTTCTGCAATTTTCCATGTTTTCTCCCGATTAACCGTCCGAAAACACCCCGAGGCCCCCGGGACCTCATCCAAACATACCAACACATCTTAATACCTCATTCGAACTTGCTCCAATCCTCAAAACACGTCTAACAACATCAAAACCCATAATTCGCATCGAATTCAAGCCTAAATTTCTTAAAACTTTCCGAATTGCACATTCGATCAAAAACCCGTCCAAACGACGTCCGAATGACCTCAAAATTTGCGGACATATCCAAAATCACATAACGAAGCTACAGAAATTGTCGGAATTCCATTCCGACCCCCGGATCAAAATCTCACCTATCGATCGGATTCGCCAAAATTTCAACCTTCGGCATTTCAAGCCTAATTGAGCTACGGACCTCCAAAATACGTCCCGAACGCGCTCCTAACCCCGAAATCACCTAACGGAGCTAATGGAACCATCGGATTTCCGTTCCGAGATCGTCTTAACACTGTTCCGGCTATGGACCGTTTTCTAGTTTCAAAGCTCTTATTTAGGGACTAAGTGTCCCAAAATGCTCAAATCTTTGGAACCGACTCCCCCGGCAACCCACAATAGCAGAAATGAACTTGGGGAACAGTTAAATTAGGGATTGGGGCGTAATTTTCTAAAACGACCGGTCGGGTCGTTACAGGGATATTTGGGTTCGGTAGAATTAGTTTTTTGGCCTAATTTTAATCCCGAATATTGGCCCAATCCAAGTTTGTTCTTCTTATTTTTTTCTCTTTTCTTTTAATTAATAAAAATAAAATTCTAAATTAAGTTATAAACTAAGTTAATTCAAAAAATACTAATTAAACTCCTAACAATAATTATTATACATAATAAATATCAATTAAAATAAAATTGCACAGTTTTGCTAGAAAATGCGAAAGATGCCTATTTTTGTGATTTTCATTTTTGTAAAACAAACTTGATTACTCATAGTTGTAGAATTAAATCCTAAATGCAAATGTGATATATTTTTGTATTATATTTTTATCTATTAATTCAAGCAAACAAACACGCACAGATAAATACAAACAATAAAAAATAAATAACGCAAAATCCATAAAAATCACACACAACCCAAAACTATTTTATTTTGAATTTTTTGGAGTGATTCTCATATAGGACAAAAATCACGTGCTCACAATATGTCTCTATAGTTATCGTAGAGCTTTACTTGGACTATTATATGAATTTTGTAGTGATAGGCGCAATTTTTGACTTTGTATATTAGATTGCGACTTGGACTTTAGAGTTAATGTTTTGTCATGATTCAACATCAAAAATTCCAAACCAATCTATAAACTCTATTAAATTCATATATCCAACAACCATATACAAGAGCATAAATATGCATAAAAATAGTGTCCAAATATTACAGAATATATTTAAATTTCACATAAGGAGAATATCCGACTTATACGTATTCTCAAATTTATACTTAGTTATGGTAAATTCATGTAACATGACAAAAACAAGTAACTTGATATAAGCAATTTGAAGAGTATATAAGGATCAAAATTGAAGTATAAATTTTCTTTTATACAATATTATACATTATCTTACAAAAGAAAATCTTAAAATACCAAATCTCTGCAACAAAGTCACAAAGTAAAAAAAAAAGAAAAAGAAAAAGAAAAAGAAAAAGAAAAAAGAAAAAGAGACAGTAAAACTCCAAACATCATTGTCCAAATTAAAATATTTTCACGGACTTGTTTTGCAATAAGGTGCGGAGGTACATCTTTTGCTTCAGAAAAAAAATATACGTTCAGTGCTTATCCCTAAAAGTAGACAAAAGAATAACATGAATCCGAAAATATCAGCATATGAATCTGTGATCTTACTTTCAATAGTAAATACGCTAATATCAGTCTGCTATGTGAATTTGATTGGCGTAATTGCGCTTTGTTTCCCAAAGTTATTGATATTGAAGAATTCTTCTTCTGTTGTTCATGTGAGATTGGTATGGATTGGAACTTCAAGAGCAAGTACAATATATGTATTCTTGTATAGTCGACAAATTTGGCCCATCAGCTATATATATCATAAGCCGTAATTTGATTTGCTTCATCGGCAAGAACAAGTAACGTATTTGTTGGCATTGTCACACCTCCTTTCGACGTGCACCGCGAGAGCGCGAGAGTGTAAAAGGAGTTTTTCCAATTAAAGGACAATCAAAATGGGATTCGTTTATTAAGAGATTTAGAGTCGCCACTTGGGAGATTTATGGTGTCCCAAGTCACTGGTTTGAATCCCGAATTGAGGAAATGTTTGACTCTATTTAACAGTCCGCGAACCAGAAATCCGGATAAGGAAATCTGTTAACCCGGGAGAAGGTGTTAGGCATTCCCGAGTTCCGTGGTTCTAACACGGTCGCTCAACTGCGATTTTTGTTTTTATCTGATTTCTTTATATATTTTTATTATGTGCTTTTATGTTCTGCTTTTTAATTTTAGAAGAATTGCGACGTCACGAAAACACATTTCGAGTCACACCGTAACCAGTACGCATGGGACTTTAATGCATTTCGGTTTCGCCGAGAGTTAGATTTGGGTCACATAAATGCGCACCCATATTTAGGAAAGTAATTTTATTAAAGTTGTGTCTAAAGATTCTCCGTCTTTGTTAACTTCGGGAAATACCGTGAAATTCGCTAAACGGTCCTTCCAAGCCTAAATTTTAATTACAAATTTATTTGAGGACCCCGATATTGTGTATTTTTTGTTTGGTATTGTACACCTCGATTCTAAATTAAACAAAAAATTTGTACTCAACTAAAGCAAGTTATGAATACTAATCATTATTTTCCTAAGTTCCGAATAAACATAACACATTACCATAAACGTAAATTCTGTTAACTTTATCATCCAACTCATCTCTACTTAAAAGAGTTTAAACCAAATTCTACTTAATACTTTTTAAGTGCACAATCATATTAAACCAAACTCAACCCACGGGTCACTGCCCAACCAAGGGTCCATATATCAAACACAAAGGAATCAAACACAGGGAATTCACAAATTAAGTGGCCTAGAATTATTGTGTTAATTCATTTCAACACCGCATGCAATACAAAAATAATAATTTATAGAAACCAAACAAAATACATGACTTTGAACTATGATAAGAGTAGAACTGGACCTTATGGAGATTTTTACAGCATGTGCATCCAAAAGCAAACCAGGTACGGGGCCTCGATGAAATGAAGCCTTATTGGACCAAAGCTCGGACCTCGACCGAAAAACTTCTGCCTCGAACAGTCACCATCGAACCCACGCAGCAACAATAAAACTCAAGCAAAACTTTAAAATTTATTGAACCCATGACAGAATTTTTAATAGAAACTTCTTCATTTCAACATCAAAGAAACTCCGTTGATAAACCCGATCTTCAAACCACGAGCAAAACTAACGAACGAACGATCTTGTCAAACCCGAATTCGAACCTGCAACTGGACTGAACCTCAAACCTCAATTTCCGTTACCTACCATGTTTTTCTGCTACTGTGCATGTGTTTTAAGAGAAAGAAAAGGGCCTGGTTTCCGGCAGGTGAGTGAGGAAGATGAAGCACGATGGAGGCTGGTCGTGGGGTACTCGTTTCCAGCGAGTTTCTGGCCAGTTGTGGCTGTTGTTGCTGGTTGCTCATGCAGGGTTCAATGGAGAAGATGGAGCAGCAGTTGCATGAATGAGCAGGAGCTGGTGGTCGTTTGGGACGAGGGGTGAAGCGGCAACAGCCGTGGAGGTTCAAGGATTTCCCGCGAGCCTTAGGCGTAGGCGAGGGATTATCTCCATATTGTCGTTTGGCTACTGCTGGACGTGAGCTTCTGCTTGAAGGAGGCTAGCGTTTTTTTTTCTTTTAAAGAAGATCCAGTAACACTTTTGTTACAAAAATCTCTCAAGTCCCCCTTTCACGTGACTCCTTTTTTAAATTGTATCTCTTGTCCCTTCTGTTTAGTTTTGTTCCTCCTTTTATTTTTTTAACCGTGACAAAACATTTGCCCATCTTTTGTCCGTTGGACAAAGATTCTCTCAATGACGACGTGAGAGACCAAGAGTCATGGGTCTCCACGTGGGTTTCAAGAATTATGGGCTTCATCTCGTGCTCTGTCCGTGTCAGTATGGTGGGCTCGGATTATTATGGGCTAGGTCCAAAAATTATAAAACTGGGTAGTTTGAACCCGAATATTATTCTTCGCCCGGAACCGAGAATGGTGTTATTTAATTAATCCTAGGTAATCAAAATAACTATAGGACTCATAATTAAAACAAAACTACTTTTTATATATTTTTTAAAAAATAACCCTGAAATGTTAATGAAACTATTTATTTATTTATTTCATAATTTTCGTTTTTATATAAAAAAATAAAAATATAAAGTACTATTTTTTGTATTTTTTTTTCAGTTTAAAATGACTTTAAAACATTAATAAAATTATATTTTTGTTATTTTTCATTTTAAGGTAAAAAATAAAATGAAAGAGTCAAAAATTAGCTAAGATAGCTATATTAGGCCTAAACTGAATATTTTACGCTAAAAAATATAAAACATCTCGGGTAGGGGCAAAATCACGCATCTACAGCTGCCCCTCTTTGACTGAAAACACAAAGAGTTTTCAGACAAAGAACGACTAGACAAGTGTTTTGACCCGACCCTTATTCGGAGAGACTAAACTAAAAAGAAGAGGATGTGACCGAGCCCTTGTATCTGAGCTGCCTACATATCCTTGGCTATAAAGGAATCAGGCCACGTGTAGTTCGAAAGTGAGTGAAGAAGGGGTATACCGAGGTGGAGAGCCAGTCGAGGTGTCGTTCCGTCGAGGTTTCGTTCCATCGAGGTTCCGGTCCGTGGTCCCGCTATTACATCAAAAATCCAACATGAAAAAGACTAACTAAGCCTATCAGCTACTAGTTACAAGATTCCTATCTATAAGTCTTCCTGAAGCTTGATCTTGAGTATTGGTTGGTGCTTCATGCGGACTCTAAATTTGAACCTTGATACTTGCTAGTTGCAGGTGCTGCTTTTCGGATCAAGACCAGGTATGCAGTGCTTGTGACCTCGGCCATGTCTTGAGCACACCACATCTTTCATCAACTTCTGCACTTGAATTAACTCCTTGCCTTTTTTCATTGTGACTCACTTCTGTTGATCATCTCGGACTGTTGGCTCGCATTCTGGTCGCAAGCTTCTTTTGTTGCTATCTTGCATTGCACTCTGAAGAGAATTCCCTTACTTATGATCTTCGAGCTATTCTCCTTCGAAGTCCGAATCTATCTTTTCTTATCCTTGTTGCCTTCCTTCTGATTCATGCTGGGGGTTTCCGTTACACTCTGTCACTTTTCGATTGTTCACTATCCTTATCAAATCTTGGAAACTGAGACGCCGTTCTGCTTTTCCGGTGGGCTTCTGACTTTATCAACAAACTCTAATCATAAATCGCCATTCCATTCTTCAGGCGGGCACCTGATTTCAACAACAACTTCAAAATAATAACTCACCACTCCATTCTTCAGGCGGGCATCCTGACTTCAACTATCTTTTCTGATCCTTGTCGCCTTCCTTCTGATTCATGCTGGGGATTTCCGTTACACTATGTCACTTTCGATTGTTCACCATCCTTATCAAATCTTGGAAACTGAGACGGCGTTCTGCTTTTCTGGCGGGCTTCTGACTTTAACAACATCTTTTGAAAATAAACGCCATTCCTCTCTTCAGGCGGGCTCCTGACTTCAATCATCAACTTTTGAAAATAAATCGCCATTCCTCTCTTCGGGCGGGCTCCCGACTTCAACAACATCTTTTGAAAATAAACGCCATTCCTCTCTTCAGGCGGGCTCCTGACTTCAACAACATCTTTTGAAAATAAATCGCCATTCCTCTCTTCAGGCGGGCTCCTGACTTCAATCATCAACTTTTGAAAATAAATCGCCATTCCTCTCTTCGGGCGGGCTCCCGACTTCAACAACATCCTTTGAAAATAAATCGCCACTCCATTCTTCGGGCGGGCTCCTGACTTCAACAACATCTTTTGAAAATAAATCGCCACTCCATTCTTCAGGCGGGCTCCTGACTTCAACATCAACTTTTGAAAATAAATCGCCATTCCTCTCTTCAGGCGGGCTCCTGACTTCAACAACATCCTTTGAAAATAAATCGCCACTCCATTCTTCAGGCGGGCTCCTGACTTCAACAACATCTTTTGAAAATAAATCGCCACTCCATTCTTCAAGTGGGCACCTGATTACCAAAACTTGAAATATATAGATCGAATGATTACCATCTCAGGAGAAAAAAAAATATCTTAGGAGAAAGATTCATCAGACTAAGATTTTGACGCTAGGAGATAATTCCTCAAACTAGGTCAAAATTGTTGTGATCTCAGAAGAAAGATTCATCAGACTGAGATTTTGATATCTTAGGAGAAAGATTCATCAGACTAAGATTTTGATGTCTTAAGAGAAAGATTCATCAGACTAAGACTTTGACGCTAGGAGATAATTCCTCGGACTAGGTCTAGATTGTTGTGATCTCAGGAGAAAGATTCATCAGACTGAGATTTTGATGTCTTAGGAGAAAGATTCATCAGACTAAGACTTTGACGCTAGGAGATAATTCCTAGGACTAGCTCTAAATTGATGCCTTACTTGAAATCTTCCAATTGTTGCTTCCTTCTTCTTGTTGCTTTCATCTAAAAGCTCTAATTGTTGTTTTTCACTTCCTATTAAATTATCTTTAACTATAGCTTCAAAAACTAAATCGCCACTCCATTCTTCAGGCGGGCTCCCTGACTTCAACCACAACTCAAAAACTAAATCGCCACTCCATTCTTCAGGCGGGCTCCGTGACTTCAACTACAACTCAAAAACTCAATCGCCGCTCCACTCTTCATGCGGGTTCCCTGACTTCAGTTACCACTTTAAAATAAATCGCCACTCCATTCTTCAGGCGGGCTCCCTGACTTCAACTGCGCTTCAAAATAAATCGCCACTCCATTCTTTAGGCGGGCTCCCTAGCTTCAACTATAACTTCAAAACTAACTCGCCCCTCCATTCTTCAGGGGGGCTCCCTGACTTCAACTCATAACTTCAAAATAAATCGCCACTCCATTCTTCAGGCGGGCTCCCTGACTCCAACTACAACTTCAAAACTAGATCGCCACTCCATTCTTCAGGCGGGCTCCCTGACTTCAACTCATAACTTCAAAATAAATCGCCACTCCATTCTTCAGGCGGGCTCCCTGACTTCAACTACAACTTCAAAACTAGATCGCCACTCCATTCTTCATATCGCCTCCCTTTGCTTCCTGTACCATTTTCTTCTTCTTGCATCGTCTCTTGGGCCACATCTTCTTCTGAATTACCATGTTTTGGAATTGCTTTTTTCCTAGGTCGTGTTATTTTTTCCTTGACTGTTGGGGATATCTTTGGAATTGTTTACTTACCTGCTGGGGATGATGATGCTGGGAAAATCTTCTCTATTTCCTCTTTTTCTACTTCCTTCAAAACCTTTTATTCTTTTCCGGGATCGCGGGGGATTAAAATGTCATTAGCTGAGGGTTGTCCTGTCGGGGGACCCCTTTTCCTTTTTCCTCTTTCCAAACCTTATTCGAGACTTGCGCTTTGCTCCATTGAAAAACTTGTAGGATATAATGCTGCCTGGGAAATCTCGAAATCAGTGTTTCATTTTTCCGAGAACTGCTGGGGATGATACCGGCTTCTTGCCTTTATGAACGCAAGCTTCCTCGTTTTGTCCTGTCTGCTGGGGGTATAATTTCCTCTATCACAGCTTGTTGTTTTCTTTCTTTCAAAACTGCAGGGGATAATCGGGTTCAAAGATCATTTCCTCGCGTTATCTGGCTTCTTTCCCAAACCGGGTATTTGGTTTTGAGAAAATTTTCGCAACGGGAGAAAATTTTCTGCCCCAGTTTGAGAATCTTCTTCGTGGCATGCTTTTCTACCAACAACCCCTCTTTTTCCTGTTTCAAATCAAAGAAAAATTGGTTAGTTTTAAAATGTGGTGGCTGGTTGTGGTGCTCCTGCTGGGGATGGTTCCCCTCCTCTTCCCTGCTCTGTGTTTCATTATCAGAACTTGCTGGGGATGTCATTATTTGATGATATTCATGCTGGGGATAGCTTTCTCCTTTCTTGCTTCCCCGCCTTCCTTGACGACTCTTTATTCGCGAACTTTTCCACGTGGTTTTCCACTGAACACCCGAATTCCTATGACAGTGACCCTTCGTGAAGACCTTGCATGTTTTACTGGTGAACCATTTTCTTTGTTCACCCTTGTCACTGAAAATACCTTTCTGCTGGGATATCTCTCCTTTTGTGGCATATCTAAGGACTGGGCATTTCCCAACCTTTGAGTCTCATTAACCTTCCTTGAGGTCATTAACCTTCCTTGAGATATCCTTATTGACACCAATCCCTCCCTTTGTCATTTTCCTATTGCTGGGGAATATCCCTCCGGACACTGGCCTTGCGCTTGATCCTTCCTGACTTATACCACTTGGGTGTACCAATCAAAATCCCGTCTTGCATAATTGGAAAGCTGATGGAAAATTTCGCAGTCATTTCTTGCAAACAGACTCTATTGGGGAATTTTGATGAAAGGAGAAAGATAAAAGGAAACAGAATAAAAGACAATGACTCTCTAAGAAAAATTATAAAATAAACCTATCAAACGTGGATACCAACTCTAATGGACATGACGTGCACATACAGCCTATCCTCCGTCGTTAAACCGCCTTTTGTAATCTTCTCCTGGGACTTTCCTATCTCGTTTCCAATCTTCGTTCGACTTGTAGTACCCGAGGGGTTTTCACTACCAAGCCTCTCTCATTGCGGTTTTTCTCTCAGCTTTCATCGCCTTATGGTGCCTGTGAAGGTTTTCACCGCTAAGACTCTCTCATTTGTGTTACTCTTCCGCTGGGGATTGGTGGTGTTACTGCTAAGATTCTCTCATACTTCTTCTGCTGCAGATCCGAGTCTTTTCTGATGGGAATCAAAGTGTTATGTCTCGATGAAACTTCTCTCATTTGCCTAACTCAGCCTCTTTTGAAAATTCGTTAGAAGGTCTTTCTTTGGACCGTAATGTGGGTTTGGACAGGGCTAGAAAGAAAAGGGTATTAAAGGCTCAAAATAAAACAAATTGGGTTCAAAATTACAACCTTCGAAATCCTATATTTTCCTTACATAAACACATTTTTTTTACTGCCCCTGTTTCTTGCTTGGGGATTTTTTGGTTTTTATTTACACTATGACCGAGCTGTGAAGCGCCTACGTATCCTCTTTGAGGAATCAGGTCAAACGTAGTTCCCAATTCCTTGTTTTTCTAGTTTTTCCTTTTCATTTTTCATTCTTTTTTTTTCTTTCTTTTTGGTTATTTTCGTTGTTTTCTTTTTCTCTTTTTCTTTCTTTATCTTCCCCATTTGTGTTTCTAATTTTGGTACCGATTCCGAAGGAGGGGTATGAAAGAAATCAAAATAAGGCTCAAAGGGTTGACGATGGATAAAGTGTTTGGATAGCAGAACAAAATGCCTTCGTCATTCCAATCTTCAAAACATGCCAAGTGTAAACAACACAATTAATATTCGTCATATCTTTAAAGCATTGTTGGGCAACACTCTCATTTTCATTATTATGAACGACCCTATGTCAATTTTGGCAGCTTGCCTTTACGATTTCTTTTACTTGCCCCAGTTTCTCATGACTCGGGTTTCGAATAATCTCAAACCGTTCTTATTTCATTTAAATATCTCGATCACCTCCCAATGGTTTTGTGATTAACTTTTAAGATCAGACCAGAACTATGCGCGCACGTCATGTCACTAGAGCTAGCAAAAAAAAACTATAGGAAGGAGAGGACTAAATAACAGAAAAATGTCTAGAAATAATATAAAATAGGTCATTGCATTAACCGATAAAACAACGACTCGAACAACCAAAAAATAAAACTGGGGTTACAACCCTTAGAACGAACCTAGACCCCTTAGATGAGACACTATGATCAAAAGAAAAATACAAGGATAAAAGGTTTGAGCCACAAAACAATATTCGGATTACCATTCTGAAATAACTCGGACAAATAGAAATGACAACAAAATAAGCCACCACAAGTGACTCTCCAATTGATAAGCCTGACATTTAGCCACGAATTTGATTATCAGAACCACTATGGCCTTCTCTCATTTCAGTCGGCAAATTCCCGAGTGGATTCTCATATTCCGTGCCACCAGGCATCACCGCCGGAAAGTGTGTATCATCAGGTGCAGGTAATGGATTCAGCGCGATATTCTGGGTGTCACCGTTATGAATCACAATCAATCTTTCTTGGATCATCCTTTCTATTTCCCTTTTCAAATCCCGACAACTTTCCATGTTGTGCCCCTGGGCATGGGAATGGTATTCACACCTTTTAGATGGGTCAAATCTCCTTGCACGTGGGTCCACATGATTTGGAGGGATGGGTGCAATCATGTCCTGTTGCTTTAACTTCTCAAATAAGCTTTCATAGGAAACTCCTATTGGTGTGAAATTATCCTTCAACTTCGGTTCCCTTCTATGCCCTTGGTTTGGAAGTGGGTTATAAGGTATTTGGAAATTTTGCAGAGGTTGATAGAGATTTTGTGATGCTCGTGCTCGCTTTCTTGGATGATTTGATGGCTGAATAACATACTGGGGTGGGTCAACTGAGTATGGTGGGTTCGGAGGTGGATAGTAATGCTCAGGAGAGTTATGGAAAACCTGTCGAGACATCGCATACCGTCGAGGTGTTCTTCTGGAACCTTTTCTTGACCCCGATATCATCATGACTTCTTCATCCCTCTCATTCGTGTCACTAGATTCAAATTGGACAGCCTGAGCTGCAGCCTTGAGAGCCGCTTGACTTATAATTCCGCCTGTCTTAAGACCGTTCTCTACCATTTCTCCCATTTTGATTACATCCAAGAAGGATTGACCAACCGCAGACATCATGTTCTGAAAATAATCCGGCTCTTGAGCCTGAAGGAAGATAGTGATTAACTCATGGTCATCCATGGGTGGCTCAGCACGAGCCGCTTGCTCTCTCCATTTAAGGGCATATTCCCTGAAACTTTCACTTGATTTCTTCTTCAGATTTGAAAGGAAAATGCGGTCCGGGGCAATGTCAATGTTGTATTGGAATTGTTTGACAAAGGCCTGTGCCATGTCGTTCCAGACGTGCCAGCGAGATGCATCTTGATCCCAAAACCATTCAGAGGCTACTCCTGTAAGGCTTTCCCCAAAGTAAGCTATTAACAATTCTTCATTTCTTCCCAGACTCCTTAGTTGATTGCAATACCTTTTCAAATGGGCTATGGGATGTCCATGTCCATCGTACTTTTCAAATTTGGGAATCTTGAAACCAGGTGGCAAGTGGACATCGGGAAACAAACATAGATCTTTGAAAGCAACACTCTTTTGACCTGCCAACCCGTGCGTGTTTTTCAACCGTTGTTCTAAGCTTTTCAATCTTTGGGTTATTTCCTCCTGTACCATCTTTCGGGGATCTTGCGTTGTCCGCTTGTCACAAACCAACCACCTTCTACTTACTTTACAATTCAAGACAAAACATGTTAGAATGGACTCAGACAGTCCTTATCAATTTTTTTATTTTTTTTTTATTTTTTTATTTTATATTATATATATACATATACAGTTGTGGTCGAATCTTTTGGAGATTGCCTACGTATCATAACCCCGCATGAATCAGACCGAGCGTAGTTCTTGCAAATTAATGCAAGAAATAAAGAGATGTTTATTTGATTTTTTTTTTGAAGAAAGATTGTAAAAGCCGACTCCAACTACAAACTCTGATGAAAAACTTTCACACCTTGTGCCAGAGATTTCTACAAGAATAAAAATATTTTTAGCGCCAATTATGACTATTTCTACAAAATTAGCCATGTAATGGCTTATTTGACAAAATGGCTATTTTTGTAAAATTTATTTAAGAAAGATAAACTTGAAAAAAAAATTCATCCTATGGTTCATGGGGCATCGTTCGGCATCGCCATAAGCCAACATCAGACTGAGAAGCTTCTAATGTCAATTGACTATTTTTACAAAATTGGCCATGTAATGACTTATTTGACAAGGCGGCTATTTTTGCAGAATTTTATTTAAGAGACTACAAATTCAAAAGTTTTCATCTTAGGGCCCATGCGGCATCGTTCAGCACCGACACAGGCCAACACAAGACTGAGAAAGTTTAACTGTCAAATGTGGCCATTTCAGCAAAACCATATGTTGCTTTTTTTTTTTGCAAAGTTGCGTGATGACTCAACCTTAATTTTGCGGATACGACCTTTCAATATTTCCACGAGGGAATATTTCAAGGCTGTGCCCAAAAATTATTTACAAAGACTCAAAGTGGCTATTCTTGCAAAAATAGCTTTATGGCGTCATTTTGGGCAACATTCGGCTTATTTTAAACATGAATAGCATCACCCAATTTATTTATAATAAAATAAAAAATTTGACACATTTTTTGGTTATTTTGGCAAAAGGGGTATGAACCCGAACTTGATTTTGCGGCTATGACCTTGCAACATTTCCACAAGGAATATTTCAAGGCTATGCTCGTAAATTATCTAAAATGACTCAAAGCGGCTATTTTTGCAAAAACAGCCTTCCCGCGTCCTTTCGGAACATTCGGCTATTTTTAAAAACGGCATCACTTTGATTTTATTGACAAAATTAAACACACCTTTTTTTTTTGATTTTTTTTTTAAAAAGGGGTGGTAACCCAAACTTTATTTTGAGACTACGGCCTTTCAACATTTTCACATGGAATATTTCAAGGCTATTATTCAAAAAGAAAAAGAAAAAACTTCAAAGTGGCCATTTTTGCAAAAACAGCCTTCCCGGTGTCCTTTCGGAACATTCGGCTATTTTCAAAAACAGCGTTACTTTGATTTTATTGAAAACTAAAACTTCGACATTTTTTTTTATTTTTTGAAGGGGTGGTTGGACCCGATGAGGGTTGCCTACGTATCCCACCTAATGGCGAGAATCAAATCTGCGTAGTTCGGTCAAATAAAAGACCAATTATTTCAACAAAATTGCTCTTCCTATTTTTCAAATTTTCGACAGCATTTCGTCAATATTTTTGATACTTTTCTATTCCAAAATTCTATTTTTTTTTTGTTTTTCAGGAATTTAACCAATCATCATAATAATACATGATAAATAAATGCAACATATAATATGCTCGGTCTTTGATTACTAGGTCACCTGTCCTAGACGGACCCAACCCCTGTGTTGAGTCCCCTAAGTCAAATGCAACGTGATGCAAATAAGCGTTTCCTACTAGGGATCCGGCATGAAGTCATGTTATTCTAAGCTCGGAACCTCGGTATGTGATCTAGACTGTGTACCCAAGTGGACAACTCGGGCTGAGGAAGGAGCTCCTTTCCGGGAACCAAAAGGCCAACCGGCTTAGAAACTTTCCGAGCCTCTTTATTATTTCGGGGTATGACACTAACAGAATAGGGAGTCTCAACCAGTGAGCACATCCCCGGGGGTAAGAAGAGAAGGGTTTTCGGCACAGTTTTATATACAGTTCACGCAATATCAAAGCGGTAAACATATAGCAGTTTGTATATACAGTGCAACTAGTATCAAAGCGGTAGACATGTAGCACATTAATTAAACATATAATAAAATCGGATATAGACAAAAACAACAATTTAACTGAGCTCGAATTCTTAAACCCTGAACCGAAGTTCTGGGTTAATAATTCCCCAGCAGAGTCGCCAGAGCTGTCACACCTCCTTTCGGCGCGCACCGCGAGAGCGCGAGGGTTAAAAGGAGTTTTTCCAATTAAAGGACAATCAAAATGGGATTCGTTTATTAAGAGATTTAGAGTCGCCATTTGGGAGATTTATGGTGTCCCAAGTCACCGGTTTGAATCCCGAATTGAGGAAATATTTGACTCTATTTAACAGTCCGCGAACCAGAAATCCGGATAAGGAATTCTGTTAACCCGGGAGAAGGTGTTAGGCATTCCCGAGTTCCGTGGTTCTAACACGGTCGCTCAACTGCGATTTTTGTTTTTATCTGATTTCTTTATATATTTTTATTATGTGCTTTTATGTTCTGCTTTTTAATTTTAGAAGAATTGCGACGTCACGAAAACACATTTCGAGTCACACCGTAACCAGTACGCCTGGGACTTTAATGCATTTTGGTTTCGCCGAGAGTTAGATTTGGGTCACATATATGCGCACCCGTATTTAGGAAAGTAATTTTATTAAAGTTGTGTCTAAAGATTCTCCGTCTTTGTTAACTTCGGGAAATACCGTGAAATTCGCTAAACGGTCCTTCCAAGCCTAAATTTTAATTACAAATTTATTTGAGGACCCCGATATTATGTATTTTTTGTTTGGTATTGTACACCTCTATTTTTTTATTTGTACTCAACTAAAGCAAGTTATGAATACTAATCATTATTTTCCTAAGTTCCGAATAAACATAACACATTACCATAAACGTAAATTCTATTAACTTTATTATCCAACTCATCTCTACTTAAAAGAGTTTAAACCAAATTCTACTTAATACTTTTTAAGTGCACAATCATATTAAACCAAACTCAACCCACGGGTCACTGCCCAACCAAGGGTCCATATATCAAACACAAAGGAATCAAACACAAGGAATTCACAAATTAAGTGGCCTAGAATTATTGTGTTAATTCATTTCAACACCGCATGCAATACAAAAATAATCATTTATAGAAACCAAACAAAATACATGACTTGTAACTATGATAAGAGTAGAACTGGACCTTATGGAGATTTTTACAGCATGTGCATCCAAAAGCAAACCAGGTACGGGGCCTCGATGAAATGAAGCCTCATCGGACCAAAGCTCGGACCTCGACCGAAAAACTTCTGCCTCGAACAGTCACCATCGAACCCACGCAGCAACAATAAAACTCAAGCAAAACTTTAAAATTTATTGAACCCATGACAGAATTTTTAATAGAAACTTCTTCATTTCAACATCAAAGAAACTCCGTTGATAAACCCCATCTTCAAACCACGAGCAAAACTAACGAACGAACGATCTTGTCAAACCCGAATTCGAACCTGCAACTCGACTGAACCTCGAACCTCAATTTTCGTTACCTACCATGTTTTTCTGCTACTGTGCATGTGTTTTAAGAGAAAGAAAAGGGCCTGGTTTCCGGCAGGTGAGTGAGGAAGATGAAGCACGATGGGGGCTGGTCGTGGGGTACTCGTTTCCAGCGAGTTTCTGGCCAGTTGTGGCTGTTGTTGCTGGTTGCTCATGCAGGGTTCAATGGAGAAGATGGAGCAGCAGTTGCATGAATGAGCAGGAGTTGGTGGTCGTTTGGGACGAGGGGTGAAGCGGCAACAGCCGTGGAGGTTCAAGGATTTCCCGCGAGCCTTAGGCGTAGGCGAGGGATTATCTCCAGATTGTCGTTTGGCTACTGCTGGACGTGAGCTTCTGCTTGAAGGAGGCTAGCGTTTTTTTTTCTTTTAAAGAAGATCCAGTAACACTTTTGTTACAAAAATCTCTCAAGTCCCCCTTTCACGTGACTCCTTTTTTAAATTGTATCTCTTGTCCCTTCTGTTTAGTTTTGTTCCCCCTTTTATTTTTTTAACCGTGACAAAACATTTGCCCATCTTTTGTCCGTTGGACAAAGATTCTCAATGACCACGTGAGAGACCAAGAGTCATGGGTCTCCACGTGGGTTTCAAGAATTATGGGCTTCATCTCGTACTCTGTCCGTGTCAGTGTGGTGGGCTCGGATTATTATGGGCTAGGTCCAAAAATTATAAAACTGGGTAGTTTGAACCCGAATATTATTCTTCGCCCGGAACCGAGAATGGTGTTATTTAATTAATCCTAGGTAATCAAAATAACTATAGGACTCACAATTAAAACAAAACTACTTTTTATATATTTTCTAAAAAATAATCCCGAAATGTTAATGAAACTATTTATTTATTTATTTCATAATTTTCATTTTTATATAAAAAAATAAAAATATAAAGTACTATTTTTTGTATTTTTTTCAGTTTAAAATGACTTCAAAACATTAATAAAACTATATTTTTGTTATTTTTCATTTTAAGGTAAAAAATAAAGTGAAAGAGTCAAAAATTAGCTAAGATAGCTATATTAGGCCTAAAACTGAATATTTTACGCTAAAAAATATAAAAAATCTCGGGTATGGGCAAAATCACGCATCTACAGGCATTCCAAGTTTTATACTACTTGGATGCTAGAAATAAGTAATGTATAATTAATATAGCATTGTAATATCTTGAATATTACAATTACATTCATTTTTAACTGGCCTTGTTGAACAAATACTTTAGGTACTTACGGGCATAAAAGTCTATCAATATTACAGGATAATCTAGTCGTTCAACATTTAACATAAATTATTCATGATTTGATAATAATAATATAGTCGAAAAATTTGGCCCATCAGCTATATATATCATAAGCCGTAATTTGATTTGCTTCATCGGCAAGAACATGTAACGTATTTGTTGGCATTCCAAGTTTTATACTACTTGGATGCTAGAAATAAGTAATGTATAATTAATATAGCATTGTAATATCTTGAATATTACAATTACATCCATTTTTAACTGGCGTTGTTAAATAAATACTTTAGGTACTTACGGCCTACGGGCATAAAAGTCTATCAATATTACATGATAATCTAGATATAGATTTAGAATTTTGAAAATAATGGGGTCTCTCTACACTACTTAGGAACCTTCTGGAGTCAAGTGAAATTTTCATTCTTTTATATCCCAATGACTGATTTACCCCGTTGAAATACTAAAATTTGTGAAAACTACCCAATAATTTTGGTCACAGATTCATCCACGACAATTCTACTTCGGATCCAGCTTCTTCAACTTCTCTCTGTTTCTCTCATTAACTGTACGTTTTTTCTGTATATTTTCGCTATTTTTCAATCAATTTCTGCAGTATACATCAAATTCATATTATGTGCCTGTTTCCAAATTGATTCTTAATTTTGAATTTTGGAATTATGTTAATATTGATTAGTGTTCACTGTGCCCTTTGATATACAAATAAATAACTTCCAATTTACCGATAAAAATGGGTTCTGTTTTTTTGCGGTGTTTGTTCAACTATAATAATCCATTTGTTTGGTAGTGCAGCGAATAAGAGGCACCTGAGAGATTGTTGGTTTAGATCCAAAGCAAAAATGGGATTTCTGGTAACAACACTAATATTTGTTGCAATTGGGGTTATTGCATCTCTGTGCACCAGAATTTGCTGCAATAGAGGCCCTTCTACTAATCTGTATGTTCTTTTTTTGTTTCATTTATGTCTTCCCTATTAGATTTCTGCTTTACTTTACTGTGATTGATTGTCATATGTGATGCAGGTTGCACCTAACTTTGATTATCACGGCGACCGTCTGCTGTTGGATGATGTAAGTGTGCTATGTACTTGAAATTTCTGTTTCAGCTGCAAAACCGTGTAGGGAGTAGATAGCTATTGTTCTATGAAGTTTTTATATCTGAAGATGTTTGAATGCCTTTAGGTAGAGTATGGAATTTTGAACATACACCAAAAAAGTAGAGTATTGAATACTTGCATTTCGTCCTTATAGACTTTGGATGGATAGAATAGACCGTTTAGTCGAGCCACAGCACGGGCGCAAAGAAAGGGTCTATCTGAACCATTGATCTGTCATTACTGCTAAAGGCTTCCCAAATCTGGCAGATCATCTCAAAGATGCTTAGGAAAGGTTAAAATAAATAGGTGAATCCTGAACTGATATATAATTTTCCATGGATTAATTTACTCAAAAAGTAAGACTGCATGAAGTAGGAAAAAAGACCAATAAAACCTCTCTCAGGGTAAAAAAATGATTTCCTTCCTTACAGGAAAAGTTAAAAAATGATTTGTCTTTGCTATGTGCTGTAATATTTTAAGGAGCACAGTCGGTAGACTAGGGGGAATCATCTGCTTGTTACCTAATAGACCACAAGGTTTGGAAGTACAAGCCTGCACCAAATTGAATTAACATTTAAATTTATGAAATTATCCATTTCTCAAATTCTATGGCATGAGAGACTCCGCATAATTTGGTAGAATCACAAAGAAAATTACTTGAAATTTTTACTTCCAAATAGGAGATGACTGAATCAGGTTAAACTGCAAAACGTCAGAAAAGTCCCTCTGCCCTTATTTATTTGATATAGTATGACTTTTATGGTCAAATTTCTGATATGATCAGGATGTTTAGTTTAACACTGTGAAATATGATAATGACTTCAGGTACGGTGTTTGATGTACTTTCTGTATATTCACAAACTCAAACTTAAAATTCATTATCTTTAACTTATTAATAATTTTGACATTCATGACATGAGTTTGATTAGCAATTGACCCCAAGGGATGGTTGAATGGTTGCAACATTCAAAAAGTCTTATCTTTTGACCTTGGTGACAGGGTTACCCAACATCTGTGCTTGTAGGCTGTAATATGCTGCCCGATGAATTAGTTGTGTGCAAATTGGCTGGACACCACTGTCATAAAGAAAAGAAGTTTGATTAGTAACGTAAAGAAATGAAAATAAATTACAAGTTTTCATGTGATCCTAAAACCTTTAACACACAATTTGAAGCTTCACAAGCGGTACACTGAACACCAACCCAATCGCGAGAAAGAAATTCGATAGGCTGAACTATTTTATGCGAGTAGACCCTTGAGTTTTAATGTGATGCAATATCAGGAGCTGAAAACATTGAGTTTGCAGTGTTAGTTTAAACTTATTTGCATCGAATCTCAGAACTCTTTCCCCTTGATAGTTGCCTCGGGAAGGAAGAATGGAACGTAAACTGTGTTTAGAATAGCAAATTCCATTTAATGAGAGTCTTTTGAACCAGATATATTAGTTGATTGCTAAATATGTGGTTTTGACTTTTGTCTCTCTTTCCCCCACGTCCGCTTTTAAGTTGTTCAATCTCTTTTAAGTTTGAATCTTCTGAATACCTTAGATCCAACTTCTTTTTTGTTTTGCTTCTCTTCTATAATGTTTCTAATATTTTCCTCCATCTCTAAGTTTCAACGGTAGTAATTTCCTATCGCGACTGCCGAAGCTTCGTATTGTGAATGCTTGCCAAAGGTATCTGAAGAATACCACTGTTGACAAATATTATGGTCTTCACTTTGATTGATTTATTTGTATTGGAAAATAAACTGTCTGTCTTGAATCCTGAAGACAAGTAGGAGCTGTTAATCTCTAGGAAGCCACTATCATGTCATTCCACGTAGTCGTTGGTGGATCCTGAACTGCTTCGGTGCTGCTCTTCGAGTGAGTTGTATCTTGGTACTCATAGCCTGAGGGGATCATAGGACTCGTGGTGACAAGAAAGTTTGTCAAGACTCAAGAGATTTGATATCTAATTTAGAATCTATCAGCCACTCTTTGTTTTTTCCCCTAAAAAACAATTACTATGTGCTTTGAAACTTCTACACAAGGTTAGACTTTAGAAGAATGTATAAATAATTGAGACTCTAACTGTGTTAAAGGGCTGTGATTACTGTCTGAACAGCTTGAAAAGAGTGAAACATGGAGTAGTCTAGGAATCCAAACTATAGCTTTTCAAACTCCTAGTGCAGCCTCAAGTCGGGGCTTTACCAGTGCTGTAATTGTCTTACCTCCAAATTTGGCCAACTCCTCCATCAAGAACTATAATGTTATTATGATATATCCTTCTTGTATCTTGACAGCAGACTCTCCCATACTAAGCTCTGACAATTCTTGAAGTTTTTTCTTTTATTTGTGTGCTTCGTTTAACTGCCTCAACAAGGAATTCACAAACATACATCAGTTTCTTATGCTGCCGACAGAAATCTGTCATGACCCGGATTTTCCACCATCGGAAGTCGTAATGGAGCCTACTGTCGGAGCTAGACAAGCGAAGCATTTAAACATTTTCCGATAATAACCCAACAATAATAATA
>JASVEL010004396.1:0-34707 GCA_032618575.1 Nicotiana noctiflora
ACACAACAACAACGGTAGGGCAGCAGCAACCAGTATAATAAAAACAATAACCGGTGCAAATTTGAAAGCAGTGGAAAAACCAGCAGAAAAACCAATGGAACAGTAGCAAAAATTCTAAGAACACTCAATGGAATAATAACGCAACACTTAAACTATTTTCTGAAATCTGAAATCTAGTAAGAAAATTTCAGCCTTAATGTCACTGTGACGACCCAAAGGGTCATCGTCATATTTCTCCCTTTTTCCGCGCTTTCGAGGTCTTGGAAACCTCACACCTAGTTGCCTCGATATATGTGCACAATCCGAGCGTGAAGCTGAAAAATTTTATGTTAAGATATATGAATTCTATGGAAAATTTGAGGAATTTTGATATTATTATTGACATAGTTGACTTTGGTCAACATTATTGCTAAACGGGCCCAGACCGGCGATGTTACAGTCCCCGTAGGTCCGTAGAAATATATGGGACTCGGGCATGTGCCCGGAGTCGAAATCCGAGGTCTAGAACCCCAGTAAAAGAATTTTTCCCTTAAATTGTTTTCTGGAATTAATAAGGGAAAATGGAAATGGAAATGAGCTAGAAAATATTGGTATCGAGCTCGTATTTTGGTTCCGATGCCCGGTACAGGTCTTAAATATTGGTTAAGCGCTTCATGTGACATTTGGTCGAAATCAGACGTCGTTTGACGTGTTTCGGACCTAAAAAGCTAAAGTTAGAAAATTATGAACTTTGAAATGAAATCTTGAGTTTTGGGGGTTGATTCTTTGTTTTTGATGTTACTTTAGAGATTTGATCATTCGAGCAAGTTCGTATGATGTTATTGAGTTAGTATGTGCATTTGGATAGGAGCCCCGGGGGCTCGGGAGTGCTTCAGAGGTGGTTTGGGATGTTTTTGCATTGAAAATCTGGTATCTTTGAGTTGTTGCTGGTATCTGGTGTGATGTTCGATGCGATCGCATAGGTCCTTCCGCGATCGCATAGTGTAAAAATTTATGAGCCCAAAATTATTCTATGCGATCGCAGCTCCCCTTGTGCGATCAAATTGCTCTGCTTTCCAAACCTATGCGATCGCATTGTTCCCCTCGCGATCGCATAGAGCAATTCCCTGGCCCAGTCGCATTACTCTATGCATTCGTACATTTCTGTCTGTGATTGCGTAACATATTCCCCTTACCCTATGCAATAACACTGCCTTGTATGCGGTCGCATAGGCCATTTTTTCCCAGTGATTTTTTGATAAAAATAGAACAGAAGCACGGGATTTTCACACAAAACTCATACGGGTTCTTCTCCTTCACCCTTCATTTTCAAGCTACAAGCTCCTATTCCTCCATAGCTCCTTGGGTAAGTTTCCTAACATCATTTCTTCACCTAATCATAGTTAATCCTAGCCGAATTCATGAACTCAAGGTATAAATTGGGGGTTTTGGGTAGAACTAGGGCTTGTAGGATTTTAGGTGTTTCAACATCAATTTGAGGTTGGATTGTGAAACAAATCATATATTCTAACTCATGGAGTTATGTGTAATTGGAATTTGGTCCAAGCCTCGAGTTTGGACCATGTGGGCCCGATGTCAGATTTTGCTATTTTTGGTAGAATGATGGGAATTTCATTTCTAGGCTATGAGACTGTGTTATTGAGCCCTAATTGATGTTATTGGTTTGAAATTGACTAGATACCATTGTTTCAGAGTCGGATTCTAGAGGAAGGGCGGTGCTAGAGGATTGATTACTATTTCCGGACCGAGGTAAGTGTCTGATCTAATCTCGGCTTGAGGGAATAGGACTAGAGTATTATTGCTTTCTATTTGCTGAATGATCGAGTACGGTGTATAGGCATGGTGACGAGTATCTATACGTTGGCATCTAGCATGACCATGCGTCTTATTTGTACTTGCTTTGGGGTATATTTTGAGAATGATTCCTAGTAAATGATGAATTCAACATTATAGGTTAGTTGAGGTATTTATGAAACATGAGATTTCTTGGAGCTTTGGCTCAAATGGTAGTGACTTTTATGAAGTCCAAATTGTAAGTATTGTAAAGAAATGTGGTTGGATCCCTTGCCAAGACGTGTAAATGATGATCATTGTTGCTCCCTTATTCGGTTGAGTGTTATATGTAATCTCCATTATAGAGATGATTGGGCTGCTAGTGTTACCCTTAGTGGGTAGATCGTTATACTGCCGAGTTTTCCCTAAAAGGGAACTCCTCGAGATAAAGGCTGTATGAATCATTTATTATATTTTTTGGGATCATGTAGCACACCGTCCACCTATATTATATTTATTGGGATCGTGTGGCTTGCCGTCCACCTATATTATAATTATTGGGATTTGTGGCACGCCGTCCACCTATATTATAATTGTTGGGATCGTGTTGCACGCCGTCCACCTATATTATATTATTGGAATCGTGTGGCTCGTCGTCCACCTATATTATAATTATTGGGATCGTGTGGCACGCCGTCCACCTATATTATATTATTGGGATCATGTGGCTCGCCGTCCACTTATGATACATACTATGGGATAGTGCGGCGCGCCGACCACTTATGAAAGTAAATAAATGTGATTTTTGTTAATGTTATCATGGATGACCTGCTCCTATTATTCATTATCTTCTGAGCACGTTCCCTTTTCAGATGTATACCTTCACATATAATCCTGTTGTTCTTTCTGTTATTGTTGTATCTCTATATATATCTGCACAGGTTAATTTTAGTAAGTCCTGTCTAGCCTCGTCACTACTTTGCCGGGGTTAGGCCAGACACTTACCAGCACATAGGGTCGGTTGTGCAGATGCTACACTTTCTGTGCTTTTTGCACAGATCACAGTGTTGGAGCAGCTTTCGGACAGCAGCATGTAAGGCCCCGTAAAATTTTTGTGCATAAAACCTAGTAGATGTGGTGTCATGGTCCGAATGATGTGTTAGGAATGCGTAGAATTCTTTGCGGCGAGCTTGCTCGCCGCGGTTCGGACCCTTGGTAGTGATTTAAGTTTCAAAAATGTAGAGAAATAATTTTTCCGAAAAAGTGTCAAATATGCGGTCAAGAATGCGACCGCAGAATCAACATGCGGACCGCATTCTGACCGCAAATCGTTCCAGAAAGTTGCCCAAAATCGTGTCAAAAGTGCGGTCGATATGCGATCGCATGTCAAATCTGCGGTGCACTTTTGCGACCGCAGAATCAACATGCGGTCCGCATAGTGACCGCATTCCTTAACAGAACCTGCATAAACTTTGAGGCCATTTTGCGGTCACTTTGCGGACCGCATGTGGGTTCTGCGGTCGCATAGTGACCGCATATTTGACCCCGGCCCAGATTTTTGTAACATTTTGACCCGATCTCTTATTTAATATAACCCCTTTCTTCTTCATTTTATCATATCATCTCACCAAAATTAGAGAGAGAAGAGAGGGTTTTTAGAGAGAGAAGTTCTTCATCTTCAAAGATTGTTCCAACTACTTAATTCCAAGGGATTCTAGGGCAAGAATTCAACTTCCCCAATATTTTCAAGGTAAAAACCCTAACTATTTTCTTTGATTTTCAGTTTAATTGGGTAAAGAGAGGTTTGCATATAATAGCTTTTGAAAATAGAATTTTTACACTCATGCATGATTATTGAACTTGATTTCTAGTAAAAAGAAGTGAGTAGAAGTAAGAGTCTTCAAGAACAAGGTTGGCAAGAGTAGGATATCTTGGGTAAGCATAAAGTAGGAGGAAAAATCATCACCAGGTATGTATGGCTAATTTTGATTCTTGTGAAATCGCCTATATGTGTGAAGTTTGTTTGTTTCGTGTTAAATTGACAAATTGTGTGAAATTCTTGATGTTGTTGTTGGATATTCAAAGTTTGTTGTCGAGCTATGAGTGATGTAAAATGAGAGTTTAATTTGGCAAAAGAATTGTGAATAATGACTATGATGGCCTATATGGTACTTTGTGGAAAACAAATGAAACACTTGAGAATTGGTTTATTGTGGAAAGAGATGAAACATTTGAATTGTGGAAATATTGTAACATGGTTGTGATATTGAATTGAGAAGAAATTGAGAACATGAACCAATGTGTAAGTTGCTTATTTGAACTTGTTGAAATTGTGTGTAGTACCTTATCTGCTGTTTGAAATTGTTGTGTTTTCAACTGTAAGGCGGGGTCGTGTTGCGCGCCGCAACGTGGTGAAATAAGGTGTGGGTTAGGGTGATAAGGGTGGCCGAGGTAATAAGGGTGGTCAGGGGCAATAAGGATGGAAAGCGATCGAAATCGCTATTGAAAATTGATACATAAATCAATAATGTGAAATTGTGAAAGGAGACAACAGGAGAGTTTGCAACCTGTGGGGCACTGATTGCCCCTTTGTTTGACTACCTGTGCTTTATGTGATTGATTGGTAATTGTTAAATTGGTTGATCGTAGGAAGTGCTTTGTGTTGAGAATTACTTGAAATGAGGAAAATGTGGAAACATGGTTGGTTGGCTTAATTAATTGTTGATGTAATTTAATGGCTTGAGTTTACTTGGGACAAAGTTTGTCCATACATACCAGTACAATTCAAGTGTACTGACGTCCCTTTTGCCGGGGGCGCTACATTCGTGTCATGATTGTAGGTGGATCAGTAGCAGGCACTTCAGCTCATCGGCAGTAGTATCTTTCATCTTCCACTGCCCGTTTTGGTGAGCCCCTTTCTTCCTCGGGGCCTTGTGTGGTTCTTGCCACTTCGGTTTAGATTTTCATTTTGGTTTGTAAGGTATAGCCGGAGCCTTGTTACCGGCAAGTATTGTATTTCCCTTTTGTATCCTAGAGGCTCTGTAGACATGTAAACTGTGGGACTCCAGTCTTATATATATATTGTGTTATGTCGGGCGTTGTAAAAAAATCGAAATCTAGTTAATGAATCACTCGTATCGTTTTATTTGTTTAATGTGAAATCAATTATGATTAGAAATATATTTGGTTAATGAGAAACAGTCATCACAGGGGTAACGCGTGGGAATGAAAGGCACCCAGGTCCGCTTGACTGGGGCAACCCGGTCAGGCGCCGGTCATGTTCCTCGATTTGGGGCGTGACAAACTTGGTATCCGAGCTTAAGGTTTTAAAGTGTCCTAGGATGTCTCGGAGCCGTGTCTAGTAGTGCCCTTCTTATAGGTGTGTTGTCGACCACATCATATAAGTAGGGGGCTACACGGGCATTTAGGAAATTACCTATTTCTTTGTTAATCTATGTCGTGCGGTAAAGTGCAATGTGGAGATATCTGTGTCTAATTCGTGCCTTGTTCCCAAATTTTCAGAATATGGCGCCTAAGAAGAAGGCTAGACTCGGCCTTAGGGCCAATGCCGGCCCAAGTGCAGCTGTTAATCATGTACCCGATGCCGTGGGAGAGAATGACCCACCGGTCCCGAATTTGCCTGGCCCATCTGTTCAAAACCCAAGTGTCCCTATTCCAGCCGCGGCAGAGGATGCCACCATTCCTCCTGCCAGTGTTCCTGACTCAGATACAGTTCCCGCTTCGGGCTCCGGTATCTCTAATGAAGAACTTAGGGGAGCCATCCATATGTTAACACAATTAGTGGCTGCCCAGGCCCAGAGATCCCATGATGCCCCTGCATCCTCCAGCGGACATGGAGATTCCTTTGGCTCCAGAGTCCATCGATT
The DNA here is from genome assembly GCA_032618575.1 of Nicotiana noctiflora. Lineage (NCBI taxonomy): Eukaryota > Viridiplantae > Streptophyta > Magnoliopsida > Solanales > Solanaceae > Nicotiana > Nicotiana noctiflora. Next base: position 5,661 of record JASVEL010004396.1, read on the forward strand.
CTTGCGATTGGCCCCTCCAGAATTTTCAGGCACCGATCCAGAGGCTGACCCACAGGAATTCCTTGATGAGATATACAAGACCCTCAGAGTGATGAAGGCTACAGATATAGAGGGGGTAGAGTTGGCCTCTTACAGGCGGAAGGGAGCGGCACGTTCATGGTTCGAAATGTGGGAGGATTCCCGTGAGGAAGGGAGCCCTCCGGCCAGATGGGATGAGTTCGTAGATGCATTTATGGACCACTTCTTGCCTGCCGAGGTGATGGCAGCCCGCGCCACGGAGTTTGAGGTCCTCAAGCAGGGTAGTATGAGTGTTTGGGAATATCACATGGAGTTCGTAAGGTTGTCCAAGTACGCTCCTCATTTAGTGTCGACCATGGATGCCCGGGTTCGACGGTTTGTTCGGGGCCTTAGCCCTTTGGTGGTGAATGAGGCCGCCACAGCAGCTTTGCACTCAGACATGAACTATGGGAGGATTGTGGGGTTTGCTCGGGCCACAGAGGCCAGGAAATTGAAGATTCGTGCAGAAAGAGAAAGTAGCAACGGGGCCCGGTCAATGGGTCGTTCGGGGAGATCACTTCCGGGGAAGGGGTCATCGGGGCCATCCCGGTCATATGCTCGGCCCTCCACGAGTGCACCGCCATCCGTGCACGGTCATCGGCGAGGCGGTTACTCGAGACTCGGTTCGGACGAGCGGGAGGTCTCGTCGGTCCGGTCATCCCGGGGTGAGATCCCAGCGGCAGGGGAGACCTACATGCCCCGAGTGTGGGAGATTTCATACGAAACTTGCTACCTTGACCTTCCGGTGTGTTTCGGGTGCGGGGTGAGAGGTCACATTCGGCGGGACTGCCGTGCACCCCGTCGGGGTATAGGTAGGGGATCTGCTCAGTCATCCGGTTCTTCGACTGCTACATCATCAGCGCGTACTCCAGCAGCAGCAGGGCGTGGTGCATCTAGGGGTGGAGCTCGGGGTAGGGGTGGACCTAGCCGATTCTATGCATTGAATGACCGCCAAAATGCCGAGGCTTCTCCAGATATTGTTACAGGTATCCTGTCTGTTCGGACTATTGATTGCTATGCCCTTATTGATCCGGGGTCCTCCTTGTCTTATGTTACTCCATTCATTGCTTCAAGTTTTGGGATAGAACCCGAACAGCTTCATGAGCCGTTCTCCGTGTCGACACCTATTGGTGATTCTATTACGGCCTCACGAGTCTATAGGAATTGTGTTGTTACGGTGGGTGGTCGTGATACCACAGCCGATCTTATTGAGCTTGGGATGGTAGATTTTGATGTAATTATGGGGATGGATTGGCTCTATTCGTGCTTTGCCAAACTTGACTGTCGAACGAGAGTTATGAGGCTCGAGTTCCCTAACGAGCCAGTCATTGAATGGAGAGGAAATGGTGTAATGCCAAGGGGTAGGTTTATTTCCTACCTTAAGGCTTCGGAGATGATTAAGAAGGGGTGTATCTATCACCTGGTTCGGGTAACGGACAACACCTCAGATGTGCCTATCCTCGAGTCCGTGCCAATTGTGAATGAATTTCCTGAAGTGTTTCCAGATGAGCTTCCAGGCATCCCGCCGGATAGGGAGATTGATTTAGGAATTGACGTATTGCCAGATACTCAGCCAATATCCATTCCACCTTACAGAATGGCGCCAGCAGAGTTAAGGGAGTTAAAGGAGCAATTGAGGGATTTATTAGAGAAAGGGTTCATACGACCGAGTGTGTCGCCATGGGGTGCTCCGGTTCTCTTTGTCAGAAAGAAGGATGGGTCACTTCGAATGTGTATTGATTATCGGCAGCTTAACAAAGTCACCATTAAGAATAAATATCCATTGCCTCGAGTGGATGATCCGTTTGACCAATTGCAGGGAGCGAGGTTCTTCTCAAAGATTGATTTACGGTCCGGGTACCACCAGTTGAAAATCAGGGAGCAGGATATTCCTAAGACCGCCTTCAGAACTCGTTATGGTCACTTTGAGTTTTTGGTCATGTCTTTTGGGCTAACCAATGCCCCAGCAACTTTCATGGACCTTATGAATCGGGTTTTCAAGCCATTCCTAGATTCCTTTGTGATTGTATTCATTGACGACATTCTCATCTACTCTCGGAGCAGGGAAAATCATGCCATTCACCTCAGAGCAGCATTGCAGACCCTTCTTCAGCATCAATTGTATGCCAAGTTCTCAAAATGTGAGTCTTGGTTGAAGTCCGTAGCATTTCTAGGGCATGTTATTTCCAGTGAGGGAATTATGGTGGATCCTCAGAAGATTGCGGCGGTGAAAGATTGGCCTAGACCCACGACCCCGACAGAGATTCGCAGCTTTTTGGGTCTGGCAGGGTACTATCGGAGGTTTGTAGAGGGATTCTCAACCCTCGCCTCCCCATTGACTAAATTGACACGGAAAGCAGTTAAGTTCCAGTGGTCCGAAGCATGTGAGAAAAGTTTCCAAGAATTGAAGTCAAGATTGACCTCGACACCAGTATTGGCCTTGCCAGAAGGCACCGAGGGATTTGTAGTCTATTGTGATGCCTCCGGAGTCGGTTTGGGATGTGTGTTGATGCAGCACGGAAAGGTTATAGCCTATGCTTCCAGACAACTCAAGAACCATGAGAAGAATTATCCGACGCATGATTTGGAACTTGCAGCTGTTGTGTTTGCCTTGAAAATATGGCGACACTATCTTTATGGGGTTCATGTAGATGTGTTTTCGGACCACAAGAGCCTCCAGTATTTGTTCAAGCAGAAAGAGCTGAATCTGAGACAGCGGCGGTGGTTAGAATTACTCAAGGACTATGATATGGACATATTGTACCATCCAGGGAAGGCAAATGTGGTAGCTGACGCTCTTAGTCGGAAATCCATGGGTAGTTTGGCTCATTTGGGTGTAGATCGGAGACACCTGGCTCGAGAGGTTTACCAATTAGCCAGTTTGGGGGTTCGTATCTCGGCGTCAGATGAGGGGGATATCTTGGTGCATAATGGAGCAGAATCATCATTGGTCGCGGAAATCAAGGAAAAATAGTTCATGGATCCAGCATTGGTTCGGGTGAAGGAAGCAGTCATGAATGACAAGACCTCAGCATTTGTACTCAGCAGCGAAGATGGGGTATTGCGGTGTCAAGATAGGCTATGTGTTCCGGATGTGGACGAGCTTCGGGAAAGAGTGATGGCAGAGGCTCATACTTCCAGGTATACTGTGCACCCTGGTTCAACGAAAATGTATCACGATCTCAAGGAGATTTATTGGTGGAACGGTTTGAAAAGGGATGTGGCAGGCTTTGTAGCTAAATGTCCGAACTGTCAATAAGTGAAGGCCGAGCATCAACGGCCTGGTTGATTAACTCAGCTTATAGAAATACCAAGGTGGAAATGGGAGATGATCAATATGGATTTCGTGGTAGGGTTACCTCGCACTCAACGTAAGTTTGACTCAATATGGGTGATAGTGGATCGACTCACCAAATCAACTCACTTCTTGCCTGTCAAGTCCACTGATATTGCGGAGCAATATGCAAGATTGTACATCAAGGAGATAGTAAGACTTCATGGCACTCCACTTTCTATTATCTCGGATCGCGGGGCTCGGTTCACAGCTAACTTTTGGAAGAAGTTTCAGCAAGGTTTGGGAACTCAGGTGAATCTCAGCACAGCTTTCCATCCACAGACCGATGGACAGGCCGAGCGGACCATTCGGACGCTTGAAGATATGTTGCGGGCTTGTGTCTTAGATTTTAAAGGTAATTGGGATGAACACTTGCCACTGATAGAATTTGCTTACAATAACAGCTATCATGCTAGCATTCAAATGGCCCCGTTTGAGGCATTATACGGGAGAAGATGTAGATCGCCAATCGGGTGGTTTGAGGTAGGTGAAGCGGAATTGCTAGGGCCAGACATGGTGTACGAAGCTATGGAAAAGGTCAAGGTTATTCAGGAGAGAATGAAAATAGCACAAAGTCGTCAAAAGTCCTATGCAGACGTTCGTCGAAGGGATTTGGAGTTTCAAGTCGACGATTGGGTGTTCTTGAGGGTATCTCCTATGAAGGGAGTCATGCGGTTCGGAAAGAAAGGGAAATTGAGCCCTAGGTATGTCGGGCCATATCGGATCATTCAAAGGGTTGGTCAAGTTGCTTATAGGCTAGAGTTGCCTCCTGAGATGTCATCAGTGCATCCGGTATTCCATGTGTCCATGTTGAAGAAAGTGATTGGAGATCCATCCACCATCATGCCAGTCGAAGCTATAGAGGTTAATGAAGATCTGTCATATGAAGAGGTTCCGGTTGCCATTCTTGATAGGCAAGTCCGTAAGTTGAGAAATAAGGAAGTCGCCTCTGTTGAAGTATTGTGGCGAAGTCAACAAGTTGAGGAGGCCACATGGGAAGCGGAAAAAGAGATGAAGAAAAAGTACCCCCATTTGTTCGATCAAGCCTAGAAGAAATTAGGTGACCCTCCTACTCCTAGTAACTGTCATCTTGCCTAAGTTGTTTCCCTCTTAGTATTAGTAAAGTCCCCTTCATTTTGTAATGAGTTAAATGTGTTGTTACCTTGGGTCACTTGAACAGTTCTTGATAAATGAAAGCCTTATAAAGATTTACGTGTTTAATAAACAACTAATAGTAAGTGTAGATTGGTAATGGTTTGTTAAGTGTACATGGTGTGTTAAATTGGCTAAGTAAGGTAAGAATTCATTGACGTGACTAGTTTATGTGCAATTGTAATAATGTGATGGAATATGTGCATTCGTTGAGGTAAGAAAGTGTATACCGGTTGTGAAAAGTGTTGTAGTTGTATATTGTTGTTTGGAAATGTGTTTCGGGGGCCCTCTGACAGGTGGATATGTCCATAATACAAAGGAAACTCTGGCGAAATTTTTCTAAAATATAAGAGTTAGTCAAAATTTTGATAGCTTGCATATCATGTCTTTCAAAACTCATTTATTTCAAAATCCTCATTCGAGGACGAATGATCTTAAGGGGGGAGGATGTAAGGCCCCGTAAAATTTTTGTGCATAAAACCTAGTAGATGTGGTGTCATGGTCCGAATGATGTGTTAGGAATGCGTAGAATTCTTCGCGGCGAGCTTGCTCGCCGCGGTTCGGACCCTTGGTAGTGATTTAAGTTTCAAAAATGTAGAGAAATAATTTTTCCGAAAAAGTGTCAAATATGCGGTCAAGAATGCGACCGCAGAATCAACATGCGGACCGCATTCTGACCGCAAATCGTTCCAGAAAGTTGCCCAAAATCGTGTCAAAAGTGCGGTCCATATGCGATCGCATGTCAAATCTGCGGTGCACTTTTGCGACCGCAAAATCAACATGCGGTCCGCATAGTGACCGCATTCCTTAACAGAACCTGCATAAACTTTGAGGCCATTTTGCGGTCACTTTGCGGACCGCATGTGGGTTCTGCGGTCGCATAGTGACCGCATATTTGACCCCGGCCCAGATTTTTGTAACATTTTGACCCGATATCTTCTTTAATATAACACCTTTCTTCTTCATTTTATCATATCATCTCACCAAAATTAGAGAGAGAAGAGAGGGTTTTTAGAGAGAGAAGTTCTTCATCTTCAAAGATTGTTCCAACTACTTAATTCCAAGGGATTCTAGGGCAAGAATTCAACTTCCCCAATATTTTCAAGGTAAAAACCCTAACTATTTTCTTTGATTTTCAGTTTAATTGGGTAAAGAGAGGTTTGCATATAATAGCTTTTGAAAATAGAATTTTTACACTAATGCATGATTATTGAACTTGATTTCTAGTAAAAAGAAGTGAGTAGAAGTAAGAGTCTTCAAGAACAAGGTTGGCAAGAGTAGGATATCTTGGGTAAGCATAAAGTAGGAGGAAAAATCATCACCAGGTATGTATGGCTAATTTTGATTCTTGTGAAATCGCCTATATGTGTGAAGTTTGTTTGTTTCGTGTTAAATTGACAAATTGTGTGAAATTCTTGATGTTGTTGTTGGATATTCAAAGTTTGTTGTCGAGCTATGAGTGATGTAAAATGAGAGTTTAATTTGGCAAAAGAATTGTGAATAATGACTATGATGGCCTATATGGTACTTTGTGGAAAACAAATGAAACACTTGAGAATTGGTTTATTGTGGAAAGAGATGAAACATTTGAATTGTGGAAATATTGTAACATGGTTGTGATATTGAATTGAGAAGAAATTGAGAACATGAACCAATGTGTAAGTTGCTTATTTGAACTTGTTGAAATTGTGTGTAGTACCTTATCTGCTGTTTGAAATTGTTGTGTTTTCAACTGTAAGGCGGGGTCGTGTTGCGCGCCGCAACGTGGTGAAATAAGGTGTGGGTTGGGGTGATAAGGGTGGCCGAGGTAATAAGGGTGGTCGGGGGCAATAAGGATGGAAAGCGATCGAAATCGCTATTGAAAATTGATACATAAATCAATAATGTGAAATTGTGAAAGGAGACAGCAGGAGAGTTTGCAACCTGTGGGGCACTGATTGCCCCTTTGTTTGACTACCTGTGCTTTATGTGATTGATTGGTAATTGTTAAATTGGTTGATCGTAGGAAGTGCTTTGTGTTGAGAATTACTTGAAATGAGGAAAATGTGGAAACATGGTTGGTTGGCTTAATTAATTGTTGATGTAATTTAATGGCTTGAGTTTACTTGGGACAAAGTTTGTCCATACATACCAGTACAATTCAAGTGTACTGACGTCCCTTTTGCCGGGGGCGCTACATTCGTGTCATGATTGTAGGTGGATCAGTAGCAGGCACTTCAGCTCATCGGCAGTAGTATCCTTCTCCTTCCTCTGCCCGTTTTGGTGAGCCCCTTTCTTCCTCGGGGCCTTGTGTGGTTCTTGCCACTTCGGTTTAGATTTTCATTTTGGTTTGTAAGGTATAGCCGGAGCCTTGTTACCGGCAAGTATTGTATTTCCCTTTTGTATCCTAGAGGCTCTGTAGACATGTAAACTGTGGGACTCCAGTCTTATATATATATTGTGTTATGTCGGGCATTGTAAAAAAATCGAAATCTAGTTAATGAATCACTCGTATCGTTTTATTTGTTTAATGTGAAATCAATTATGATTAGAAATATATTTGGTTAATGAGAAACAGTCATCACAGGGGTAACGCGTGGGAATGAAAGGCACCAGGTCCGCTTGACTGGGGTAACCCGGTCAGGCGCCGGTCATGTTCCTCGATTTGGGGCGTGACACAGCAGCAGTAGGATATTTTATAGGAGTTGTCTTTAGCCCAGGGTCTCTCGAGGTAGCCTGGCCAGCATTCGCAGGACGAAGTCCCTATCCCTTATCTCAGTTTGTTTTTATTGTATCAGAACAGACTTATGTATTTTTCTTTCATTCACACTTAGTTATAGTATTCTTTAGTAGTCTGTGAGATGGCGACACCAAGTTTTGGGGTAGTGTTATGTTTAATATTTTTCCGCATTTGATTCTTCTTTATTGAATTTCTAAAAGTTTTTCCGAAATGTTTAATTATTTTTGTATATTTTGTTGTTAAGGATTGGCTGGCCTAGCTTCGATAGTAGGCACCATCACGACTCCTGATGGTGGGAAATCGAGGTCGTGACAAGTTGGTATCAGAGTTCTAGGTTGCATAGGTCTCGCTACTCACGGACAAACTAGGTAGAGTCTGAGGGACTGGTATGGAGACGTCTGTATTTAACCCCCAGAGGCTACGAGTTAGGAAAAATTTCAATTTTGTTCTTTCTTGTAGTGTGATTCTGTTTCTCAAGTACACTGATTGTCCTTCTACTCTATTCTTTCGCAGATGGCGAGAACACGTGCTTCATCTTCCACCGCACGGCAGCCCGAGCCCACAGCTGCACCCACAAGGGCTAGAGGCCGAGGTCGTGCCAGAGGCTGAGGCTGGGGCAGAGCCCAGCTCCAGGTAGCCGTTCTAGAGGTGGAGCCTCGTGTTGACTATGATGAGGAGGTTCTAGCCCCAGCAGTAAAGGTGGTCCCAGCTCAGGTCCCAGGAGGAATCGTGATCCCCCCATAGTTTCAGGATGCTATAGTCAGACTAGCGGGCTTTATGGGGAGTGTTTCTAGAGCGGGGTTGTTACCAGCTGTACCAGCCACTTCTCAGGCTGGATGAGGGGTTCAGACTCCTATTACACTGTACCCCAGAGCAGGCTGCTCCTGAGGCCCATGCCCCAGTGATTCAGCCATCTCTGGCACTTCAGTCAGGTATTCCAGCTCAGGACAGTGATGGAGTGGCTATGACTTCTGATGCTTTGTGGAGGCTTGATCGGTTTTCCAAGCTATTCACTGCCACCTTCAGCGATGCTTCATCCAAGGATCCCTTGGACTTCCTATTCAATTGCCATGAGATTCTCAGGACCATGGGCATAGTGGAGACCAATAGGGTCGATTTCTGCACTTTCAGGCTTTCAGGATCCGCCAAGACTTGGTGGAGGGATTTCTGTCTATCTAGACCAGCAGGGTCTCCGGCTTTGTCATGGGATCAGTTCGCGGAGTTATTCTTGGAGACGTTTCCCACCGTCACTCAACGGGAGGCACTTCGTAGGCAGTTTGAGCGCCTTCAGTAGGGCACCATGACAGTTACCCAGTACGAGACCAGATTCATTGACTTGGCACGCCATGCAGTGGTGATACTCCCTACAGAGTGGGAGAGGGTTTGGAGATTTATTGATGGGTTGATTTAGCTAATTCTCCTACAAATGGCCATAGGAATTGGTAGTGATATTTTGTCACGACCCGGATTTTCCCCCAACATCGGGATCGTGATGGCGCCTACTCGTGGTAGCTAGGCTAGCCACTTTATTCACACTATCCTGTTTTTAACAATATTTCATATTCAATTTAGCAACCAAAACCAATACCTTAATTAACAAGTGCGGAAGACTTTATACAAATAGCGATAAGCAGTTTCAAGGTAAAATAATACTGAAATCCTCTACCCAAGACGTGGAGTCACCAGCTCACGAACTACTACATGAATACTACACATAAAGGTCTGAAAGAAATATAACATAATCTCTTTGTCTCAGAACAAGGAGACTACAACTAATATCACAAATAAAGGGAGAGACGTCGGGCCTGCGGACGCCTGCAAGCTACCTCGGTCTCAAATATGGTCAAATCCCACGCCAAAGATCTACTGCTGCTGCTCTTGATCGGAACCTAGACCTGTGCAAAAATGCACAGAAGTGCAGTATCAGCACAACCGACCCCATGTGCTGGTAAGTGCCTGGCCTATCCCGGCGAAGTAGTGCCAAGCCTAGGACCAGACACCCACATAAACCTATGCAGTTCTAGACATATGTATACTACAAGATAACGAGAAATAAACAAGTAATAACGCAGTAAGTAATATCTCAAAAGAACTCAACAATTAACAACAGTTAATAAGTCCACAAGGAAAACAAAGTATAATGGAAAAATAATTAATATCAAGTCAAGGAATAGCAAGTAGTTGCACGACATCACCCTTCGTGCTTTTACTCTCATCCTCACCAAATAAGCAAATAAAGTGCACGACATCACCCTTCGTGCTTTTACTCTCATCCTCACATCCATGGTACGGCATGATCCTTCATACATGGTTCAATAACAAGGAAATAACAAGGCACGACATGATCCTTTGTGCATAATCAATAACATGGCACGACATTAACCTTCGTGCATAATCAATAACAAGGCACGTCATTAACCTTCGTGCATAAACAATAAATCAAGGCACGTCATTAACCTTCGTGGATAAACAATAAATCAAGGCACGACATTAACCTTCATGCATAAACGATAAATCAAGGAACGGCATCACCCTTCGTGCATTATCACTCTTCCTCACCCAAATAACAATCACAGTTAAGGGCAAGGAATGAAAACAATAAATCATGAACCGTCCCGGCAAGGGACACAATAATCATCACAACAAAGTCCCGCCAAGGGAGAACAATAACAATTCTACAACCCGGCAAGGGTTCAACAATTTATCTTTAAAATATGTCTCACCACAAGTATTAACAATGACTCACGGTCATGCAAGACGCCAATGTATGGATGCTCGTCACCACAGCCCATACACCGCACTCGATCACATAGCACATAGCACACAATCCTATTCCCTCAAGCTAGGATAGAACAAACACTTACCTCGAAAGTTTACGAACAATTCAATCCGTAGCAATGCCTTGCAATTCAATCACCTCGGATGCCTGAATCTCAAACCGGCGAGAATTCTAGTCCGCGACGCCTTTGCTACTCAACTAGCCTCCTCGCGCTTCCAATCTATCCAAATTCATACAAGCATCGATGAAGTTCGATTTCTAAAAGATGGGGTTTAGCCGTACATATCTGAAATTCGTCCCTTAATGATACTACAATGATCCAATATAGTTATGTAACTTCAATCTACAATACCACATTCAATAGGGCCAATATTAGTCATAAATCCCATAACTTGTGCCATCTAGGCCTATTATCAAACATCTTGCAAGCATAAATATTTACACCTCTTAACTATAGCATTGGTTCCTCCAACTATCACCATTAACCAACAATTCATCTCCCTATCATTCTTTAGCAATTTATGCTCCTAACATCATGTGTGTGGTCAACCATTCACACCCACACCAACAAAATTCCAACAAATATACACATTTAAATCCCTACCATGTTCATGTATTTAAATTGGGGACTTATGGCTTCCAACAACCATACTATAAGTTGTAATACTTGATTCATACTCATATTCCCATAATAACACCATATGTGTAAGTCTAAGGTGTAGGATTACCTCTTGTAGGTCAAATCTTGAAAGACAACTTTGGGGTGTTCTTCAGATTTTGAAGAAATCCTATGAAATCCAACCAAAATCATGTTGTAACTAGTGATTGAGAAGAGAAATCACCATGAAAACACACTTAAAAGCTTACCTTAGGAGTGCAATTGAGTGACTTGGTCGAATTGGGGGTGTTGGGGAAGCCCTAGGCTTGAGAAATGACTCAAATTCTGTCATTTCCCGTCCTTAGGTATATTTAGGGCCTGCTACTAGCGCGCCCGCGCTAATTAGCGCGGGTTGAGGCAGAAAATAACCCATTAGCGCGAGCTACTAGCGCTCCCGCGCTAAGGCCGCGCTACTGACACATGCCCAGTAAAATGATCATAACATTCTGTCTCGACCTCCAAAAGACGCACGGGTTGTTACGTTGGAAAATAGACTCAAAGAGCTTTAATTTTATAGGTTGTGGGTCACACAACTCTTTATATAACGGGAGATATGATCCTTTAAAGTGAGGTCTTGTGCACACTCATTTACATCTTCGCCTATTATGAAGTTTTCCAACTTCAAAAATTCCCGTTAACCTTCCGAAATCACCCCGAGGCCCCCGGGACCTCAACCAAAAATACCAACACCTTCTAGAATATCATACAAACTTGTTCGTGCGATCACATCGCCAATATCACATCGTATTCATCAAATCAAGCCTCAAGTTCATGATTTTCATTCTTTTGGTTTTCAAAACTTTCAAACTTGGAACTCAAGGTCCAAAACATATCAAACGACATCCAAATGTCACCAAACTTTGCAGAAAACACATATATAATATTTAAGACTTATACCGGGCGTCGGAACCAAAATACGAGCCCGATACCAAGGTCAATTAATTCATTTTCCTTTAATAATTACATCAAAAATAATTTCACAGAAAAATTCATAACTTGGGCTCTAGGCCTCGGAATTTGACTCCGGACGCATGTCCAAGTCCCATAATTTTCTACGGACCTTCCGGGACCATCCAATCTCGGGTCCGGGTCCGTTTACCAAAAATATTGACCGAAGTCAACTATATCAACATTAATATCATTTTTCTCCAAATTTCTCATAGAATTCATATTTTCTATCACAAAAACTTTTCGGCTACATGCCCGGATCGTGCACGTAAATCGAGGCAACATAGAATGAGGTTTTCAAGGCCTCAGAAGCTCGAAATGATTAATAAAACAAGTGATGATTCTTTGGGTCGTCACATTCTCCACCTCTAAAACAACCGTTCGTCCTCGAACGGACAAAAGAAAGAAGTACCTAAGTCAGGAAACAAATGTGGGTAGCGGCTCCGCATATCAGACTCGGACTCCCGGGTCGACGCCTCAGGAGGTTGACCTCTCCACTAAACATGCACAGAAGGATAACTCTTCGACCTCAACTGTCGAACCTCCGGGTCTAGAATGGCCACCGGCTCCTCCTCGTAAGATAGATCATTGTCCAATTGGACAATGCCGAAGTCTAACACATGTGTGGGATCGCCATGGTATCTCCGAAGCATAGATACATGAAAACCTGGATGCACAACTGATAAGCTAGGCGGCAGAGCTAGTCTGTAAGCCACCCCTCCCACTCGATCTAGAATCTCAAATGGACCAATATACCTAGGGCTGAGCTTGCCCTTCTTTCCGAACCTCATCACGCCCTTGATAGGCGACACTCGGAGCAATACTCGCTCGCCAACCATGAAATATACATCTCGAACCTTACTATCCGCATAAGTCTTCTGCCTGGACTGAGCTGGACGCAATCTCTCCTGAATAGTCTTGACCTTATCCAAGGCCTCCTGAACTAAGTCTATACCCAACAACCGAGCCTCTCCCTGCTCAAACCATCCGACTGGAGACCGACATCGCCTACCATACAACGCCTCATACGGGGCCATCCGGATGCTAGACTGGTAGCTGTTGTTGTAGGCGAACTCCGCTAATGGCAGAAACAGGTCCCACGAGTCTCCAAAATCAATGACACAGGCTCGAAGCATGTCCTCTAGAATCTGTATAGTCTTCTCGGACTGGCTATCCGTCTGAGGATGTAAAGTTGTACGCAGCTGAACCTGGGTGCCTAACTCCTGCTGGACCGCTCTTCAGAACCACGAGGTAAACTGCGTACCCCGATTAGAGATAATAGATACCGGCACCCCAAGAAGTCGAACAATCTCTCTGATGTAAATCTCTGCTAACCTCTCCGACGAGTAGGAGACGGATACTGGAACGAAGTGTGCTGACTTGGTCAGCCTATCAATAATGACCCAAATAGCATCAAATTTCCTCTGAGTCAAAGGAAGTCTTGTAACGAAGTGCATAGTGATCCGCTCCCATTTCCCCTCGGGAATTTCAATCCTCTAGAGTACACCACCAGGCCTCTGGTGCTCATATTTCTCCTGCTGATAATTCAGACACCGAGCGACATATGCAGCGATATCTTTCTTCATTCTGCGCCACCAATAGTGGTGCTGCAAGTCCTGATACATCTTCGCGGCGCCCGGGTGAATGGAATACCGCGAACTGTGGGCCTCCGCTAAGATCAACTCTCGAATCCCTTCGAGATTGGGCACACAAACTCGACCCTGAAATCTCAGTACCCCATCATCATCTAGATTTACCTTCGTGGCACCTCCCCGCTGTACTGTATCTCTCAATTCACGTAAATGAGGATCATCAAATTGCCTCTCACGGATATGCTCTAATAGAGAAGAACGAGCGACCGTGCAAGCTAACACCCTACTAGGCTCAGAAATGTCTAATCTCACGAACAGGTTGGCTAAGGCCTGGACATCTAGAGCAAATGGTCTCCGACTGACTGGAATGTATGCAAGACTACCCATGCTGGCAGACTTTCTACTCAATGCATCGGCCACCACATTGGCCTTACCTCGGTGATATAGGATAGTAACATCATAGTCTTTCAGCAACTCTAACCATCTCCGCTGTCGTAGATTCAACTCCTTCTGTTTGAACAAGTACCGTAGGCTTTTGTGATCGGTGTACACCTCACATGTCACACCATATAGATAATGCCTCCAGATCTTTAAGGCATGAACCACTGCTGCCAACTCAAGATCATGAACTGGATAATTCTTCTCATGTATTTTTAGCTGTCTCGAAGCATAAGCAATAACCTTACCATCCCTGCATCAATACCGCTCCAAGCCCTGTACGAGATGCGTCACAATAAACTGTATAAGGCCCTGCACCCGTAGGTAATATCAACACCGGCGCGGTGGTCAAGGTTGTCTTGAGCTTCTGAAAGCTCGCCTCACACTCCTCTGACCACCGGAACTGGACACCCTTCTGGGTCAACCTGGTCATCGGGGCTGCAATAGAAGAAAACCCCTCTACAAATCGACGGTAGTAACCTGCTAACCCCAAGAAACTCCAGATCTTAGTCAATGGAGCTGGTCGAGGCCAATTATGGACTGCCTCAATCTTCTTTGGGCCCACCTGAGTATCTTCCACTAATACAATGTGGTCCAAAAATGCCACCGGACTCAACCAGAACTCACATTTCGAAAATTTGGCATATAGCTTATTATCCTTCAGGGTCTGAATAACCACTCTGAGATGTTGCGCATGCACTTCCTAACTGCGGGAGCATAACAATACGTTATCCATGGGTACTATCACGAGCCAGTCAAACTAAGGCATGAACACTTCGTACTTATACACATAACCATGACTTCGGCGATATGAGTCGTCCCTAAATTACAACATTGCCAATTACTACGTGTTATCAAATACCTTATTCTACAAATACCACTTTACGCAGAATGAGGTATGAAGACCTCGTGATTATTTTTTGAATTAATGAGTCATATTTTACGCACCTGGGTGCTCGTCTCAAAGGCTAAGGTCAACGGTTTCAAAATAGAAATGGCTAAATATGAATAGAAACTATACAAGAATTGTCAAATAGTCCTAACGGGCATGACTCTTATTTACGAATGCAATACGAAAATATTAATTTCATGAAAGAAGAATTTAAAACACATAAACTCTTACTACCAGGACCCAGTCCTCATATGATATCCACCGCAGCTTGAAGCTCGGCTTAGAAATATTTCACATTATGCCAAAAATTGGAGGATCTCATCCTCAACTCTGAATCAGAGTGCTTGCACATCATATCATCTGAAATTTTTCATTTCCTTTCTTTCTTCCTTTCAATAATTGTCCGTCAAAGATAATCACGACATAAAATGAACCCTCATACTGATTGGGCGCACAATTAATGGTTAAAATTAGTTATTCCGAGAATTATATCAAAACCCACTGTAATAAGTAATATAAAGTCACTCTTAGCCTCATGGATATTTTAGTGACTAACACCTAATAATAGGGATGTCTATCTTCATGTAATATCCCAACGTGAGCATTTCCATAAGCAGATTTGATGATTACGATGCTCACCCATGAATGGAGCATGTTAAAAGGGCTCGCCTAAACTTTTCTTTCAAATAATGAAAAACAAATCAAACCAAATTAAGGGAAAATTATTCTGTTTATAACAATCTGAATTATACACGTGATGACACCATCTGGTTTAGTGACCTCCCTCATACCATAAAAATTATATCAATGGTTGGGTCTCCACCTCTAGGATTTTCACCTCCACCTCTAACATCTTGACCTATACATCTGGCTGGCCATGTAGGATAAATATTAACTGCAATGGAGCACATAGCCTAAGTGCTTTCCTAAAATTATATTTCTCCAAAATTCCACATTCACAGCAATTCCTTTAAGGCTCAGTTAACTTGTCGTTCATGACAATATATATTCGGACACATTCATTGTGACCTGGTACAACCGTTTAGATCGCATATACTACATATTGCAGAGAATCTCGGGGGTGACGTCTTCAGAACATTTTCTTAAAATAGAGTTTAGTAGATAGCGTTGCGTTGGCCGGCTTGCCCTCTTCGTAGGCTTGTGACAAACATCGACGGCCAATTTTCTCTTTTGCTATGTTGGCTTAACACTACTGAGCTACCCCATTTACTCATATACTCTTCGTCATTCTCTGGGGGCAATTCTTACCCCATGAAAAGAACCAACCTTAAATATGTATAAATTATTTGGAGGACCTTTCTATACCATATATATACATTCCAATAACTCATCAAATTTGTCCTTCACAACTCCATCACATCGACCGGACGTCTAGGTCCGTTGAAACCCAACACGATTTAATTGGTGATCACCTGATATAATTGCATCTTCCGTTGGGACCATAACTGGTGTGGTAAATACATTATCTTCCCACTACTTCTGTTTGCCCTCTGTAGCACAGTAAAATGAACCCCTCGCATTCGACTGTTCCCGCGTTCTGTAATTTCTCATAACAGCGGTCAAGCACGATCCCGTGGGTTCTCAAAAGATGCACCGCTGAAGGTGGTAGGGAAGAGTTTGGTGAAACCTATCCGACCTCCGTAAAACTTTTGAAGGCATAGTTGATCTATCACCAGCCCGTGCCATTGTTCGGCTGAAGAAGCGGTACGTGACTTCGCCAATCGTGGGAAGAAAAGAGTAGAAATTCAATTTAACATTTGAAGAATGAATTCGCACGATAAGAAAGAACAAATGAGAGACTTTTCCAAACTCAATAGACTCTGGAGGACAAGTACAGACGTCTCCGTACCTACCTCTCAAACTCTACTAAGCTTATTCGTGAGTGGTGAGACCTATGTAACCTAGAGCTCTGATACCAACTTGTCACGACCCGGATTTTCCCCCAACATCGGGATCGTGATGGCGCCTACTCGTGGTAGCTAGGCAAGCCACTTTATTCACACTATCCTATTTTTAACAATATTTCATATTCTATTTAGCAACCAAAACCAATACCTTAATTAACAAGTGCGGAAGACTTTATACAAATAGCGATAAGCAGTTTCAAGGTAAAATAATACTGAAATCCTCTACCCAAGACGTGGAGTCACCAGCTCACGAACTACTACATGAATACTACACATAAGGTCTGAAAGAAATATAACATAATTTGTTTGTCTCGGAACAAGGTTACTACAACTAATATCACAAATAAAAGGGAGAGACGTCGGGCCTGCGGACGCCTGCAAGCTACCTCGGTCTCAAATATGGTCAACTCCCATGCCAAAGATCTACTGCTGCTGCTCCTGATCGAAACCTAGACCTGTGCAAAAATGCACAGAAGTGCAGTATCAGCACAACCGACCCCATGTGCTGGTAAGTGCCTGGCCTATCCCGGCGAAGTAGTGACAAGCCTAGGACCAGACACCCACATAAACCTGTGTAGTTCTATATATATGTATACTACAAGATAACAAGAAATAAACAAGTAATAACGCAGTAAGTAATATCTCAAAATAACTCAACAATTAACAACAGTTAATAAGTCCACAAGGAAAATAAAGTATAATGGAAAAATAATTAATATCAAGTCAAGGAATAGCAAGTAGTTGCACGGCATCACCCTTCGTGCTTTTACTCTCATCCTCACCAAATAAGCAAATAAAGTGCACGGCATCACCCTTCGTGCTTTTACTCTCATCCTCACATCCATGGTACGGTATGATCCTTCGTACATGGTTCAATAACAAGGCAATAACAAGGCACGGCATGATCCTTCGTGCATAATCAATAACATGGCACGGCATTAACCTTCGTGCATAATCAATAACAAGGCACGACATTAACCTTCGTGCATAAATAATAAATCAAGGCACGACATTAACCTTCGTGGATAAAAAATAAATCAAGGCACGACATTAACCTTCGTGCATAAACAATAAATCAAGGCACGACATCACCCTTCGTGCATTATCACTCTTCCTCACCCAAATAACAATCACAGTTAAGGCAAGGAATGAAAACAATAAATCATGAACTGTCCCAGCAAGGGACACAATAATCATCACAACAACGTCCCGGCAAGGGAGAACAATAACAATTCTACAACACGACAAGGGTTCAACAATTTATCTTTAAAATATGTCTCACCACAAGTATTAACAACGACTCACGGTCATGCAAGACGCCAATGTATGGATGCTCGTCACCACAGCCCATACACCGCACTCGATCACATAGCACATAGCACACAATCCTATTCCCTCAAGCTAGGATAGAACAAACACTTACCTCGAAAGTTTATGAACAATTCAATCCGTAGCAATGCCTTGCAATTCAATCACCTCGGATGCCGAATCTCAAACCGGCGAGTATTCTAGTCTGCGATGCCTTTTCCCCTCAACTGGCCTCCTCGCGCTTCCAATCTATCCAAATTCATACAAGCATCGATGAAGTTCGATTTCTGAAAGATGGGGTTTAGCCGTACATATCTAAAATTCGTCCCTTAATGATACTACAATGATCCAATATAGTTATGTAACTTCAATCTACAATACCACATTCAATAGGGCCAATATTAGTCATAAATCCCATAACTTGTGCCATCTAGGCCTATTATCAAACATCTTGCAGGCATAAATATTTACACCTCTTAACTATAGCATTGGTTCCTCCAACTATCACTATTAACCAACAATTCATCTCCCTATCATTCTTTAGCAATTTATACTCCTAACATCATGTGTGTGGTCAACCATTCACACCCACACCAACAAAATTCCAACAAATATACACATTTAAATCCCTACCATGTTCATGTATTTAAATTGGGGACTTATGGCTTCCAACAACCATACTATAAGTTGTAATACTTGATTCATACTCATATTCCCATAATAACACCATATGTATAAGTCTAAGGTGTAGGATTACCTCTTGTAGATCAAATCTTGAAAGACAACTTTGGGGTGTTCTTGATATTTTGAAGAAATCCTATGAAATCCAACCAAAATCATGTTGTAACTAGTGATTGAGAAGAGAAATCACCATGAAAACACACTTAAAAGCTTACCTTGGGAGTGCAATTGAGTGCCTTGGTCGAATTGGGGATGTTGGGGAAGCCCTAGGCTTGAGAAATGACCTAAATTCTGTCATTTCCTGTCCTTAGGTATATTTAGGGCCTGCTACTAGCACGCCCGCGCTAATTAGCGCAGGTTGAGGCAGAAAATAACCCATTAGCGCGAGCTACTAGCGCTCCCGCGCTAAGGCCGCGCTACTGACACATGCCCAGTAAAATGATCATAACTTTCTGTATAGACCTCCAAAAGACACACGGTTTGTTGCGTTGGAAACTAGAATCAAAGGGCGTTAATTTGATAGGTTGTGAGTCACACAAATATTTATATAACGGGAGATATGATCATTTAAAGTGAGGTCTTGTGCACACTCATTTACATCTCACTACAACATTTTAGGCCTACAACCACCCCTGAAAAGTGTGGCCTAAAATGCCAAGAAGTGTAGCATTTGGGAAAAGGCAACACTTTATTGCTTTGGGCAATGCTTTTTCGGAGGTGGCCTAAAGTACCGTAACCTTTGATTATTGGCCACGCTTTATAGGTGTTGCCTTAGAAGCCACGCTTTAAAAGTGTGGCTAATACGGTACAAAGACCACACTTATATTTTCTGATATAGCCACACTTTTGTGACATAAGGCTACACTTATAAAGCGTGATTATTGTCACGTTATAGGCTACGCTTCTAAAGTGTGGCTTCTAGAGCAACATTTATCATTAACAATGCCAGATTGACATTCTCTATGGCCACACTTTCTAAGCATGGCCATTTTGTCTACACTACAAAATTATTTTACAAAAGTATTTTATAGCCATAATTTTATGTTAAAAAACTATATTTGTTTGCATCAAGTTCGCATGCGCGCCCGCACGCGCGCGCGCGAACACACACACACACACACACACACACATATATATATATATATATATATATATATAGATGAAGCATTAATTTAAATGATAAGTAATAGAATAAAAATAATTCAAATGCATATACTTGAAATAAATTTCAACAAAAGAAACACACTATGTGTACTATCTGTAGTATTAAAGCAACGTTGATTCAAGAAGTTCACTAGCAAAGACCTCTACAAAACCAAATGTACTCATATTTAGTGTCAACAAAAATAAACATCTTGTTTCAAAGGTCTTCATCATTCACTTTAATGATTCAAATTGATTTGTGGCCACCATTTCCAATTACATCACCTGTATTTTCCTACACATTCAAAATAAAAAAATTAGGAAGAAATGCTTGTAACGAGAACAAGGATCAAAAGAAAGCCTAAAAATACTCACTTCTCCAGAATAAGTTAAACTTCTATGCAGTTAGTAAGTGGTAAAAGAAGTGGGGGTCAATATGGGTTGGAAATGGGAATGAGAGGAGCAAGAAAGCAGGTAATATTTCCCCTAAATTTCGCTCACTACGTATTTGTTTGTCTATTTAACAATAAATACTTGTTGGTGCAGGCTTACACAATAGAACTTAGAAGCAGAACTGAACCAACTAAAAGAAGAAAATGCACATCTAATAACAAAACTGCTAGAATCCTAATAACACTACTAATAACATTCTAGCATTGGCGGATACGCGCCACGCTCCTACTATAAATGATACAGTCCTACTAACTATCCTGAGGATATCACTAAGTTTTCATCTCCATGTTTCAGAGAGATGCTGTATCTCCTCGGAATATTGAATTGTATCAAGTGCAAGTGTATCTCCATAAGGATGGCAACAAGGTCAACAAGAAACTTAACTGATGCCCAGTTTAAGTACATAGATGTCCTATTATTCTAGGGCAGAGTCGACACACCGAGGAGTAACCATGATACATCAGAATACTGCAACACATCAGGAACTAGATAAAGAGTCCAATACAATGCAATGGGGATGCACATAACACTGGATACCAATATAGTATAGGTGTGAAGAGCTGGACATCAATATGCACTGGTTGGCAAGTCACGACGAGCAGGATAAAGAGGGATAAAACTTAAATGCATCACTAATGAACACCAGTATGGAATACATGCAAAGGTCCCAACAAACAAAGGAACGACAAACGAAAATGAGGGCAAAATCAGTACTCAAACATAGCTGGGCACCGAAGGTAGAGTGCTTCATTTGGCCGTTGGCCAAAGAAGCGAGCTTAACATATAAGAATTATATTAATTTATCAGGTTTCACTCTGTCCACCATACTCAATTTCGAACGAATTATTCGCTCTTTATGCCATTCTATGACTACATCTATGGGACCCTGGACAAGTCTACCAATTCATTATATGAAAAATCATTAAACAGGTATGAAGATTCAACAGATGTTGTATATTCGACATATTTGTGCTAAACAGCATCCCTAAAGGAACAATAACAGTGCTTCTCAGAGGAACGAAAGTGAACAGAACTATGCCTAAGTCAACCAGGGATTTCTTACTAAGCTAGCATAGAGAAGATCAACAACCAAGGGCTATGAGAAGGACTCCAGAGTGCTGGAATATAGAAGATCAACAATCAAATTAAGTGGATTTAAGTTATATTCAACATCAACTCTAATGAATTTTCAGTTTCCTTTAACATGCTATAGAATAGTACTTGTATAAACGACATAATATAAGGTAAGAAGTTGAACTCTTGAATAACTCCAGTGCTCTTTAGGTTTCATCAAGAAAAACTGATTACATAATCTAAGGATAGTGGAATAGCAAGGAAATCAAAGGATATAGAATAAACTTTTTGGTTCATAACAATTGGATAACTTACTATTGCAATTTGAGTATTTGTATGAACTTCCTTCCCTTTCTTTGTACGAGTTGTAATAAACATTTCAGACTTTGATGGATCCTCGTTGTTCTCTTTTGTTGCGCGCTACAAATTACATCAAAGAAGATATAAAAAACATCAATGTGTTCCGACAAAGTACAAAAAGAAATGAAAGTCAGATTACAAAGTGTCGACTAAATATTACCAATGCCATACGCACTCTTGCAAAATTAATAGGTCCCATTCGATGCCTCCACTTTTGTTTTTCCGATTTTTAGAATTTAATTGGCACATAGCCTAACAACAAAAGAAGCATATTAATTAATAAACCAAAAAGAAAATAATATACATGTTGCTAACAATAAAAATGTAGTTATGCCATGTGTATCATACTTCAACAATAGGTAGAAAATATAGAAATGCACGGTTTAATTGTTGTAGTGTCACCTTTACTCATCGCTACTGTTTATTTACTCATCATGCTCACATAGAAAACTAACCAACAACAAGTTGCAAGCACCATCATTAATATTATTTTGATATGTATATATGAGAGACAATAAGCAGAATCTTCCAAAAAAAATACTGGAAGAGATTTATATTATTATAAAGTATGAGAAGTTTTCTGGAATATCACCTTCACTCTACATTGATATTAACAACAAATAAGAATAGCCTGTAAGTTCACTAATTAGAATGGATTCTAAATACATTGTCATCTACCTACTATTTTATTTTTCATCGCATTTCATATCTTACCTACTCTATTTTATATTTGTGTGGTTTAAATTTTCAAATAATTTTAATAAGCTTGAGTAGCCTTCAACTAAAAAGGAAAAGAGCAACTTTTTCTACCTCTTGATCCTGCACATTCATGTTGAAGGTCAAATGCTCATTATTGCTTTTTCTAAGAAACAAAGAAGGTAGGACTTCGAAGAACGAATCATTATTATTCAACAATCGATACAATAAAAAACTGATTAATATAGAGAAAATGAGAGAAAAGATTGGGAGAAGATGCAAGTTGTACAAGTAAAGCAACCTATCAAACACCGCTGAAGCATTCGCAAATAGAATGTATATGACAACTAAAATATCAAGCACTAGTAAAGCTGAGCATCATGTTCTTTTTTTCATATGTAAAAGGAATTCATTAAAAGGACTTAAGAAGAAGCAAACAAAATTACAATTGAGAAAAGAATATGTTTGCTCATGGACAAAAGCTAATCTAAAACTAAGGAGCATTTGACATCTTAAGGATTGCTAAAGAAACAAAATAAATAACAACAGCTACTATAAACAACTAGCGTATTAATAGGAAGTACTGTGCTATTCTTTATTCCCACTTACAAGGAAAATAAGGAAGTAAAGAATGCAGAGATGACCAGTTGAATCAACGCCCAAGTGAAGTCTTCTTCATTATTCACTATTTTCAATATCAAAGCCATCTCTGCAGCTACCTATGTATGATGGATTATCCAAAACAAACCCTTGTGAATGGAAAAATTTAAAAAAACTAAACAAATATTGAGTTGATGTCAATTAAAGGGTCTTACAATGGCTTAAAATGTTCCAACTTTTGAAGAAGCCAGAGCTCGATAGCCTTCAAATGGAATGAAAATTACTTGTAAAAATGAACAAGCTGATATATGGATAGTGTAGTTGAAATTTTTTGGACTATTAATAGATCTTTATTAGATCCTTTATATAGAGTTGTTGAATCGGTTAAGTTTCTGGTCCAAATTGACTTCACCAAAGACTAGGTTTACCAATTATACTAGAGCATTAAGGCTAATCGAAAATAGAAAATGACAACACGAATATAATATAACAGAGGAAAATCAGAAAGAGAATGCTAGAATGAGCGAGGCGACAACATAAACTCTATAAATAGAACCAAATCAGAAAGATAATGCTAGAATGAGCGAGGCGACAACATAAATTCTACACAATAGAGCAAAATAAGAAGAATAAAATGCAATAATTAAAGGTACAATACAGAGAACATAAATTACTAGAGAGCGAAGTAGAAAACCGAAGAGTGAAGAGCAGAAAGTACTGACAGAGATTGAACTACCATAGCCCTAAAATTTGGCTAGGGTTTTCGAGGATTAGAAGCAGCAACTAAAGTTGAACGTTTCTGTCTCTGAGATGCCTCTGTAATTTGGAAGAGAATGAATTTGGGGAAAGAATATAGATGAATTGTGGGGCAGGAGGAATTGGGAATGGAAAATCAAAATAGAACTTACTTAGCAGAATAGAGGGTACCCTTATTTGCCTTTTCAAAATGGGGGGAAATATTTTATTAAGAGGTTTCGGGGGAATTTTTTGGTGAAATTATTTAGACCGCACTTAGGAAGTGTAGCTTTTAGGGTTAATAAATAGATACGATTTGAAAGTGTTGTAATATAGGTAAATAAGCGTTGTCGAATTTTTTATGATTTGGCAATACTTAATGAGCGTGGTCTTTAGTTCTAAAAGTACCCTTTTGAAGTGTAGCCTAAATTTCGTTGCCAAAAGTCAGAGACAAAGGTCACCCCTTAAAAAGCGTGGTCTTAGATGCTTTTGGCAACACTTCTCAAATGTTGTCTAAAATTAGAGTTGCCTTAGACCAAATTTGTTGTAGTGTCTTCGCCTATTATGAAGTTTTCCAACTTCAAATTCCCGTTAATCATCCAAAATCACCCCGAGGCCCCCGGGACCTCAACCAAAAATACCAAAACATTCTAGATTATGATACAAACTTGTTTGTGCGATCACATCGCCAATATCACATCGTTTTCATCAAATCAAGCCTCAAGTTCATGATTTTCATTCTTTTGGTTTTCAAAACTTTCAAACTTGGAACTCAAGGTCCAAAACATATCAAACCACATCCAAATGTCACCAAACTTTGCAGAAAGCACATATATAATATTTAAGACTTGTATCGGGTGTTGGAACCAAAATACGATCGCGATACCAAGGTGAATTAATTCATTTTCCTTTAATAATTACATCAAAAAAAATTTCACAGAAAAATTCATAACTTGGGCTCTAGGCCTCGGAATTCCACTCCGGACACATGTCCAAGTCCCATATTTTCCTACGGACCTTCCGAGACCATCCAATCTTGGGTCTGGGTCCATTTACCAAAATTATTTGACCGAAGTCAACTATATCAATATTAATATCATTTTTCTCCAAATTTCTCATAGAATTAATATTTTCCATCACAAAAACTTTTCGGCTACATTCCCGGATCATGCACGTAAATCGAGGCAACATAGAATGAGATTTTAAAGGCCTCAGAAGCTCGAAATGATTAATAAAACAAGTGATAACCCTTTGGGTCGTCACATATTTCCTTCCAGGAGGCAGCCAATACGGCCTGCAGAGTTGAGGTGGCCCTCGCACGAGGAGGTAGTCAGATGTCAGATAAGAGACCTCGCCCCTTTGGTTGATTCAGTAGTACCACGTATGGAGGTAGGGATTCTTATGGTAGGGGTCACGCACCGAGGCCCTTTTAGTCAGCTCTTCAGACTTCTCATGGTAGTTTTAGGGTAGTGGTGGTCACCAGCAGTATTAGTCAGATTAGTAGCCTATCAGTGCACCCCCACTCTGTTATTCTCACTAGCAGAGGATTTGTTATACTTGTGGTGACACGAGGCATATTTCTAGGTTTTCCCTCAAGCTTTGGGCAGCTCTCAACAATAGGGTCCTCGTCTTATGATTCAGGCAACGGGTGATTCACAGCCCGCCCAGCCAGCTAGAGGCTGGGATAGAGACCTATAGGTGGGGGTAGGGACCATAGAGGTGGAGCTCAGACTGATAGAGGTCGAGGTTAGATTGCGGTTGATCGCCCTAGAGATATAGCTTAGGGGATGGGGCCCAGCCCCGTTTCTATGCTTTGTCACCCAGGCCAGAGGCTGAGTCTTCCGATACTGTTATTACACATACTATTATGGTCTGTGACAGGGGTGCTTCAGTGCTATTTGACCCTAGGTCTACATTTTCATACGTGTCGTCTTATTTTGCACCCTACCTGCCTATACTGGCGATGCTTTAGGTATTCCTGTATATGTATCTACACTAGTGAGTGATCCTATAGTGGTTGATCGGGTCCATCGTTCCTATATAGTGGTGTTTGAGGGTATTGAGACCCGTGTTGACCTATTGCTTCTAGACATGGTGGATTTTGATGTAATATTAGGGATGGATTTGCTGTCCCCGTATTATACGATCTTGGATTGTCACACCAAGACCGTGATTTTGGCTTTACCGGATATGCCCCGATTGGAGTGGAGAGGGGTTCCAGGTCATGCCACCCGCAGTGTTATTTCTTATGTTAAGGCTTGACGTATGGTCGAGAAGGGGTGTCTAGCTTATTTGGCTTATGTTTGTGACTCCATCTCAGAGGTTCCTTCTATTGACTCAGTCCCTATTGTTCGGGAGTTCCTAGAGGTTTTTCCTTTAGACCTGTCGGGTATGCTGCCCAATAGGGATATTGATTTTTGCATAGATCTGGCCCCAGGCACGCAGCCCATTTCCATTCCGTCATACCGTATGGCCCCGCCGGAGCTGAAAGAGCTCAAGGATCAGTTGCAAGATTTGTTGGAGAAGGTTTCATAAGTCTAGTGTTTCTCCCTAGGGTGCGCCAATTCTGTTTGTGAAGAAAAATGATGGTTCCATGGGATGTGTATCGACTATAGACAGCTAAACAAGGTAACAATTAAGAACAAGTATCCAATGTCGAGGATTGATGATTTGTTCGACCAGTTGCAGGATGAAAAATTGTTTTACAAGATAGATTTGAGATCGGGTTATCACCAGCTGAGGATTAGGGCATTTGATGTCCCTACGACAGCATTCCGCACTCGGTATGGGCATTATGTGTTCTTGGTCATGTCATTTGGGTTGACCAATATCCCAGCAGCATTTATGGAGTTGATGAACTGACTGTTCAGGCCTTATTTGGACTTGTTCGTGATTGTCTTCATTGATGGTATTCTTGTGTACTCCCGCAGTCAGGAGGAGCATTAGTGTAAGGCCCCGTAAATTTTTTTTGTGCATTAAACCTAGTAGCTATAGTGTCATGGTCCGAATAATGTGTTAGGAATGCGTAGAATTCTTCGCGGCGAGCTTGCTCGCCGCGGTTCGGACCCTTGGTAGTGATTTAAGTTTCAAAAATGTAGAGAATTAATTTTTCCGAAAAGTGTCAATTTTGCGGTTAAGAATGCGACCGCAAATCTGCTATGCGGACCGCATTCTTGCCGCAAAGCTTTCCAGAAAGTCTCCCAAAATCACGTTGAAAATGCGGTCGATATGCGATCGCATAATGAATCTGCAGGGTGCACTTTGCGACCGCAGATCAAGAATGCGGACCGCATATTGGTCGCATTCTGTAACGGAACTTGAGTAATTTTTGAGGCCATTCTGCGGTCACTATGCGGACCGCATGTTGATTCTGCGGTCGCAAACTGCACCGCATAACGACCCCGGCCCAGATTTTTGTAACATTTTGACCCGATCTCTTCTTTAATATAACACCTTTCACCCTCATTTTTCTCGTATCATCTTACCAAAATTAGAGAGAGAAGAGAGCGGTTTTAGAGAGAGAAGTTCTTTATCTTCAAGGATTGTTCCAACCACTTAATTCCAAGGGATTCTAGGGCAAGGATTCAACTTCCCCAATCTTTTCAAGGTAAAAACCCTAACTATTTTCTTTGATTTTCAGTTTTAAATTGGGTAAAGAGAGGTTTGCATATAATAGCTTTTGAAAATAGAATTTTTACACTCATGCATGATTATTGAACTTGATTTCTAGTAAAAGAAGTGAGTGGAAGTAAGAGTCTTCAAGAACAAGGTTGGCAAGAGTAGGATATCTTGGGTAAGCATAAAGTAGGAAGTTAACGGAAGAAAACTCATCACCAGGTATGTATGGCTAATTTTGATTCTTGTGAAATCGCCTATATGTGTGAAGTTTGTTTGGTTCGTGTTAAATTGACAAATTGTGTGAAATTCTTGATGTTGTTGTTGGATATTCAAAGTTTGTTGTTGAGCTATGAGGGATGTAAAATGAGAGTTTAATTTGATAAAAGAATTGTGAATAATGGCTATAATGGCATATATGGTACTTTGTGGAAAAGAAACGAAATACTTGAGGATGGGTAAGTCATTGAACAATACGGTATGAATACCCTTGATTTTGGAACACTTGTAACTTGGTTGTGATATTGGCTTAAGAAGTAATTGTGAACATGAACCAACCTGTAAGTTGCTTATTTGAACTTGTTGAAATTGTGTGAAATGCCTTATCTGTTGTTTGTACTTGTTGTGTTTTAAAACTGTACGGTAGGATCGGGTTGCGTGCCGCAACATGAAGAAATAAGGTGTGGGTTGGGGCGATAATGGTGGCCGAGGTAATAAGGGAGGTCAGGGGTAGTAAGGATGGAAAGCGATCGAAATCGCTATTGAAAATTGATATAAAAATCAATAATGTGAAATTGTGAAAGGAGACAGCAGGAGAGTTTGCAACCTGTGGGGCACTAATTGCCCCTTTGTTTGACTACTTGTGCTTTACGTGATTGATTGGTTATTGTTAAATTGGTTGATCGTAGAAAGTGCTTTGTGTTGAGAATTATTTGAAATGAGGAAAATGTGGAAACATGGTTAGCTGGCTTAATTAATTGTTGATGTAATTCAATGGCTTGAGTTTACTTGGGACAAAGTTTGTCCATACATACCAGTACAATTCAAGTGTACTGACGTCCCTTTTGCCGGGGACGCTACATTCGTGTTATGATTGTAGGTGGATCAGTAGCAGGCACTTCAGCTCATCGGCGGTAGTATCCTTCTCCTTCCACTGCCCGTTTTGGTGAGCCCCTTTCTTCCTTGGGGCCCTTTGTGGTTCATGCCACTTTTGTTTAGATTTCATTTTGGTTTTGCAAGGTATAGTCGGAGCCTTGTTACCGGCAAGTATTATATTCCCCTTTTGTATCCTATAGGCTCTGTAGACATGTAAACCGTGGGGCTCCAGTCTTATGTATATGTATTGTGTTATGTCGGGCGTTGTAAAAATTGCAAACTTGTTAATGAATCACTCGTATGGTTTTATTTGTTTAATGTGAAATCATTCATGTTTAGTAAGATATTTGGTTAATGAGAAACAATCAACACAGGGGTAACGCGTGGGAATGAAAGGCACTCAGGTCCGCTTGACTGGGGCAACCCGGTCAGGTGCCGGTCATGTTCCCCGATTTGGGGCATGACAAACTTGGTATCAGAGCCTAAGGTTTTAAAGTGTCCTAGGATGTCTCGGAGCCGTGTCTAGTAGTGCCCTTCTTATCGGTGTGTTGTCGACCACATCGGATAAGTTGGGGGCTACACGGGCATTTAGGAATTTACCTACTTCTTTGTTAATCTATATCGTGCGGTAAAGTGCAATGTGGAAATATCCGTGTCTAATTCGCGCCTTGTTCCCAAATTTTCAGAATATGGCACCTAAGAAGAAGGCTAGACTCGGCCTTAGGGCCAATGCCGGCCCAAGTGCAGCTGTTAATCATGTACCCGATGCCGTGGGAGAGAATGACCCACC